>OZ022579.1:4278381-4575881 GCA_963669155.1 Arbacia lixula
TGGGGTTATTGTATTTTGACCATGTCCTCTCAAACCACTTCTTGATATATAACTCAAGAATTTGTGTTATATTCATATATCATAATCTGAATACATTATGTTCATACGTCTGATATTATTATGCCAATATTGATATTATTGTTAAGCGCACACAAATTTTGTTATAGGTCCTATACCAAAATAATACCAATCATTTTTTTTTAAATAGTATTTGCATCATTAGGCTTTCCATCAATAATATCTTCGAATTTGTCAAACTTGTCTGACAAAGAGAGATTCACTTCGTGAGGATAGTTTGTCAGTTGATGGCCTAGTTTCAAGTCTGTGGAATGCATGGCAATACGGAATAAGCCTCCTTCCTGCTACTCTCTGCAAGGGAGCAGGCAGGGTAGTCTTTATTGCCAGACGTAAATATATACCGACTCAGAAAGTAGTTGTATCCATGTGCTCCACCTAAAAACGATAAGCTAGTATTATGGTAGCCATGTTCAAAAGTTAAAAATATATGGCTGGGCATTAGCTACTTAACCATGTTTACATGGTGGTCTTGTTCCTATCGTTCATGCAATGATGGGCATTATTCTGCATATATTAGTTTTGCAATACCATTGTCAGAACACATCTAGATTGGAAATAAAATGTCCTAGTATGAAAGTAGGGAGCAATGTTCTTCGTAAGGTTTCGTGAATAACAATTTAGTTGACTGCCCTATAGTAGGCTACTTGGTATTCAAGCTTCCAACAAGTTCTTTGTTTTACAGAATTTGTTTCCCAATGTAAATGTAATTGGGCATCACACATGCCAACCCGCAACTTCTTTTCTGCCAGACTTGAGTTGAACTTGATTTCTTTAACATTTTTCAAAAGTGTTAAAAGGTGTTTTTTTTAACACCTAGTACAATAAGGGGAAAATGTCAGCTCATGTTTCTCTCAACTAAACTTTTGTGACTATTCTGTTAGTCAGCTGCACATTATTCACTCATTAAGGCCTAGTTTGCAAAATGTATACAAGGTTTGGATAACTTGTATGCTTCATACTTGGCAGCTAGGCCTAGGCCTAGTTTTATATCAAGTTAGTAATGTCTCATGAATACGGTCACCGATTAGGTGGATGGAGACAAAAATTCAGGAGAGCCTCCAATCATCCACAAGCACAGAGAGAGAGAAAAGAGAGATGATATAGAGAGGGGGTGGCAAGAGAGAGAGGGAGAGAGAGGGGGAGAGAGAAAGAGAGATAGAGAGAAAGAGAGAGGGAGAGAGAAAGACAGGAACAGAGTGGGGTTGAAAAAGGATAAAGATTGAAACAAAAGGATTGTAATGTCTCATGAATACGGCCACTGATTATGTGGATGGAGACAAAAATTCAGGAGAGCCTCCAATCATCCACAAGTACAGAGATAGAGAAAAGAGAGATGATATAGTGAGGGGTGGCAAGAGAGAGAGGGAGAGAGAGGGGGGAGAGAGAGGGGGAGAGAGAGAAAAAAAAAGAGAGAGGGAGAGAGATAGAAAGAGAGAGAGAGAAAGAGAAAGAGAAAGAGAGAGAGAGAGAGGGAGAGAGAGAGAGGGAAAGAGAGAGAGAGAGAGAGAGGGGGGGAGAGAGAGAAGGACAAGGAGAGATTTTGGTTGAAAAAGGATAAAGATTGAAACAAAAGGATTGAGGGGGAGAAGTTGTTGGTTCTTACTCATTGCCTAGTGTTTCTTCTCCTCCGAAAAAAAAACGAGCAGCAGAGTACCGGTATACATTGGTTGGATATCTCTCTATAAACACGTAAATTGACAATTGAATTACTTGCATAATATCGAGTAACAACAAAGAGTGCATTAGCTGGAGTGGTTTCCTCAACTGACATGACTGAGATTGTGCGTCCAAGCTGTCGCGCTCTTTAATCAACAAGATAATTCGCTCTAACCATTACGCAGAACAGGAACGCATCCCTTTATGTCTTTTTCCCTTTTCTCTTTCCGTCTACTCACTCACACACCCTTCCTTCTCCTATGTTAAATTCTCTCCTATCCTCTCTCTCAGGAAAGCGGATAAAAGTACCACTATTTTATGAGTACAAACAGATTTCCTCATTATTCATGGAAATGCGCTTCATGTTCATGACGTGTTTATTCCACCCCATACAAAGAGCCCCATCCCACCTTTTTCTCTCTCTCCCTCTCCCTATCTCTCCCTCTCTCTCTCTCTCTCTCTCTCTCTCTCTCTCTCTCTCTTTCTTTCTCTTCCCTCTGTTTATCTGTATTGGGGTTGTTATGATTCTGTTTGTCCCTCTGTGCATTTTTATTTCCCTGTCAGTATAGAGTATGGAGTATTGTGTAGCGTAATGATGATTTTTCATCATCCTCTATCGTAACTCTTTCTCTCTCTCCTCCCTCCCCCCCCCCCCTCTCTCTCTTTTTCTTTCTTTCTCACTCTCTCTCTCTCTCTTTCTCTCTCTCCCTCTCTCCCCCCTCTCTCTCTCTCTTTCTCTCTCTCTCTCTCTCTCTCTCTCTCTCTCTCTCTCTCTCTCCCTCTCTCTCTCCCAATTGAGAGGCTCCTCCCCTCCTCCTTCCATAGCCGTGATTAGAATGGTATCCACCCAACAGGGTCATCTCAAGAAGCGCTCTCCCATCACGTATTAAATTGTCAAAGGGAGCATGCGCCCATTAGTTCGCTGGCAGCTCGCTATAATACACACCAAGACTTCAAGTCATCAAGGAAAATTGGTCTAATTCCTGGTCAAGGAATTGGTAACCCGACCTTGCCGGTGTATGACAACTCCCATGACAATTCCAGGACCTTCCTTTGCACTTCGCATTAACATGTATAATTTACCCTTTCATATAGTGCCGTGTTCAATTAGGTTCGTCGAGGATACCATGACAAAAAGAACACCAAACTTCAGAAGAGAATAGTTCGTTGCCAACGGTTACGACAACACAATGTGGATGATATATAAGAATCATTCCAACAGGCGCGTTTCCAGGATTTTTGTGAGGGGAGGGTTTCGAGCTGAACTTAATCCCGCCGAGTCTCCAAAAGTTCATGAGCGGGAGGGGGGGTCCCGCTCGTCTACTAGACCGACCTCTGGGGAGACAAGAAAAAAAAATAAAAAAGGAAAAAATTGCAAAAGGGGGGGTCACAAAAAGGGGGATGGTGTTTTAACCCCCCCCCCAAAAAAAAAGCACAAAAGGGGGTTGAACCCCTAACCCCCTACCCCTCCTGCATACGCGCCTGCCTTCCAATCATAATATACTATGCGGCGTTATCCTATTTAAAAGGAATTCCGGCGAAACCCTTTGTTAATTACGTTTTAATACCTATTAATTGTTTTAGTGTCTGAAATGTATGTTGCTTGCAATGACACCATGTACACAACAATCATCTAACTGTTCTTATCGTAGCTGTTTTGTCATACCGTGCCATATCATAATGATGTGGTTACTACCATATTTACACCATAGGATATGAAATGCTGTATCATGATATCTTTTGACATAACATGATGCCCCCCTGGTAGAACAGTGTGCAATCACTGAAGGGGCTAGCCTGGGTAAATAATACTAATAAAATTAAAAATAAAGATGGAAAAATGTCATATGAATAATAGAGATAAAGTCTATGTGATTTTGCATACTTAACCTTAGCTTTGCAGCTGGAGAGTACGAGGGAGGTGCCCCCCCCCCACATAAACACACACACACACACACACACACACACACACACACACACACACACACACACACACACACACACACACATACGCACGCACACGCACACGCGCATAACGGCTTTTGAATGTAGTTTGTCGGCACACGGGAATTTTGTTGGCATTTTCTTGCCGAGAAACGGAGTGAAAAGGGGGAAATATGCACTCGTCAAGTGTAAGACACATTCCAGTTCTGCAGACAATCAAATTCTGCCAGTTCCTGTTGTTTGCATGGTTCGTGCATAAACATAATACTAAAGTCACAAGTAAAGTGCTTCGCACGAATTTTTTTTTTTTTTTCGGGGCGGGGGATAAACTATTCATCATTCATCACATTTTCTTATTGTGCCTGATTATGGACCACGTACCACGTACTAAACGAAGACCAATGTCATGGGGCGCAAAATGAATGAGTTCTATTTTTTGCACATGTTGCCATGGTAGTAACCATTAATGATAAGTTACAATAATTGAAAACCTATGTGCAACATGATCAGGGACAGAGGGGATCATCATTATCCGTACACAGCTGGAATATGCCAAGTAGACTAGGCGCTCGCCTTGTACAGAGTTGCGATTGATCTGAATAGATCGCAATGTTAAATCCCCTAATTTCCAAGTCCAATCCCTAATGTATAGAGTATAGATTTATAGTACACTGTAATCGCAAGTCAAGTTGCGCTCAATTGGAAATGTAAGACAGGGCCATGCTCTGCAAGTTGCTTTTCAAGGCGAATCTCTTCATACTCTTCTATTGACGGCATCGTCACGACGAGTGGTATGCAAGTTTGTGGGTCTACATAATACCACCCAAGCGAAAAGCTTGCTGTTTTGACATTTCCTTACCGCCTACTCGAGGGCGTTGCAGCTATGGCTACTGCGGCTCACTCTATACACTGTACGCCAAATGATGTGGAATCGGTTGTCTTGGCAACGTACTCATGTGATGCCACACTTCGCCCCTTTCACCCATCTCTCTCTCTCCCTCTCTCTCTCTCTCTCTCTCTCTCTCTCTCTCTCTCCCTCTCTCTCTCTCTCTCTCTCCCCCCCCCTCTCTCTCTCTCTCTCTCTCTCTCTCTTTCTCTCTCGCTTTATATAATGTTGTCAAGTTGCTCGCACCCTCTATCCCTCCCTTTTTCTTCGCCATCCATCGCCTTCCTCGCCCCCCCCCCCCCCCGCCATATCTCTTTCTCTTTCTCTCATTCTCTCTCCCTCTCTCTCTCTCTCTCTCTCTCTCTCTCTCTCTCTCTCTCTCCCCCTTTCTATTTATTCTTGTGTGGCGGCTGCGTTGTAAACTCGTCCAACGGGTAAGTTAGAAAACACATCTGTATTTACCCTCTCGTCTCTTACCATTGTGTTGACTGAGTCATGTTTGCACTGATGTGTTATGTACATCATATACCTTTCCATGGTTAGTGCATACATGTTTTTATTTCTTTCTTTATACAGGACTGTTCTCTCACTTTGACAACTGCTTTCTAGGTTAGCCCTGTCTTCATTAATACATGAAGACAATAATTATAAGAATGAAATACAAAATGTATATAAATGAATACAATGGTACAGTATAACAAATAAACATTCAGAATAAATTCAACGACGTTAAACGAAACAATTATAAATACAGAACTTAAATTGAATTTTAGAAAATCGCAAAGAGAAGACAAAATCAAATACATATTTGGATTTGAACGTGATTAATGTGAGCAAAAACACCATTAATGTATTGATGGAGTATTTAATTACACCATGTCCTTTTTATAATGTGAAATAATTAAATCTTTGTCAAAGACAGTGCAAAATGCATTTATGGAGCTGAACGTGATGGATGTGAGCAAAACAACATTAATGCAGTAATTATGCACTTAATGGCAACAAGAGCTTGTCGTAATGTTATTTAGTTGATTAGGAACCCTCCTCCTGAATATCGAGTAACGAGATAAAACGTACATCAGTCCACAGATTTAAGTTTATGGGCGGAGTGCACTTTATATTTACTGTTGCCGCTTTTCGGACAAACCTCAGACAAGCTTTGGGATTACCATGGTAACTGTACTGTTTCAACGACATGCATAATATGTACATAGGCCTACAAATTGAGAATAGATAGAAAGATAGTGGTTTATTGGGATAAAAACAGTACAAAAAAAAACACTTCGCTGCTCGCAAGCCGAATTGCGTGCGACTTTACAATGTACACTGTACATAATTATTTATATGGTTCATTTAGAGGAAATTGCCATTTCAATTACTCATTTAATTGTCTTTTATGTCGACACAACATAAGAAGAGGAGAGGTATCCCACATGTGACAGCTCCGTATTATAGACTTTCACTATAAAGCGTTATACTTCAATATAAATGAAGAAACCTACATTTCATCCGTCTTAAATGCACTATCTGCAACTGATTGCATGATTAACATAAATGCATCAATGCAAGTCCTGTGGAAATCAAGGCAAAGACAATCAAGTGGCAAACGGAAATTAAATGGAAATTAAACAGGACGTCATTTAAAGATTGCTGGTCATCCCTTCCGCCATTTATAATGGTTACAAATCTGTAAGCCCTCTCTTTATTCATTCAACCTTTGTTAAACAAAAAAAATATATATGTGGACTCAAAACTGATACAATAAAATTCGATTGAATAGATAAATATCAAAACAACAACAAGAAAGTCTTTCTTTCATTTCATCTTTCGTAAAAATGAAATTATTATGAAGGATTCTCTGCCGGCGATAGAATTTCTCGCTCGGTGATCATTTGTTAAAAGAAAGGAGGCATTCCTGGAGAGAAGGGGCTGATATTTCTTTTCTGTTCTCTTCTCTTGTCGTTAGATAAAGAAGGGCATGTGTTATGATGGCCATACGCTCTGGATGCACATGTTCATTGTTTGCTCCTTGCATCTCCCCTCTCGTTGACTCTATACCTATCCATTAACGTCAGATGTTACGTAAGAGCACCTTACGGGCAATGTGAAGGGAAGCAAGAAAGCGTTGCCAAGGTGATAAAAGACCTCACATAGATCAGAAGACTCTCCAACCATGGACCTATCATGGATGGACTGCGCTCGGATAGACTTCCTTTGATCTATGATGACCACCGCCTCATAAAAATTCAAGACATTCAGGTGTTTTAAACAATACGCTGTATTTCTAATGAGGCAGTGCCTTCCTCTGAATAACAAAAGAAAATCTGTTTTGAGAAATATGTCAACCGTTCAGCCTTCGCTGGGAGTTCATAGCTGATCTTATTACACACACTGGGAATTAGTTTGGAGGTGAGCGAAGGGAAATTTTGATAAAATTGTAGAAAGAATTTGGTCCGTAACGTTTTCGGACATCTCCGGACACGAAATCGACGTTGTTTCAATGGAAGGTGAAACACTCAATAAACGATTTACAAGATATTTGTAAGGAAATATGATTGCCCAATGTGCGATATTGAGGCATTTTTCTGACATGTTTTCTACAGTATTCTTGATTTATCACAAAAACGACGCAACAATATAATCTGAAATTCACAGATTCGTATCATTATAAGATGTACTACTACTGCACATGTACTTCAGTACATGAAGTGGTTCTGAAATCTTCTGCGCATGCAGATTGTATATTCCTCTAAATGCATCCAATATTTGTCTTGCATATTTGGCGGCGGTCATCACTGGATCAAAGAACCAAACGCGTAAAATATTCTATTGTGGTATCAATGATCGCGACTGGTGTATGAATAAATTACTCTTCGTTCCGACTCCAGTTCTAACACCTTCCTGCTCCAACCGATGGTGTTATATTTTACAAGCTTACACATCGCTATGAAAGCTTCGCAGCAGTTATAGACTGGGAGTAGCATGGATGTAACCTAGTTGGAAAGCTAGCCCCCCTCAGACTCAGTGGTAAATGTTGACCATACTCCACATACCTGAAGTGATTATTATCCGCTACCAACTGCCATCACAGTCCATTAATAATTGATGATGCCCCTGGCAGAAAATTATTTTTGGATTGACATGTGTGAGATGCACAATAGCCATTGTTGTGTTCTGAATTAATTATCTGATACACACCCATTTTTAAATCCGAATTTGTACAAAAGTTACAAACTCATGAGATATTCACAGGATTATGAAAAGATTGAATGTCACAAAACATTCTTCGCCAAAGTTTGACATCCCTTAACTTTAATGTTGTGTAATTTAAGCTTGATTCAAATAATAACTTATTTCAAATTATTCTTCAGAAGTGCCAAACGTTTTTTTAATACCTTATAGAACTGCGTGCTTTTGCGGTCGACAGTTCACGTCGTACGTAGCGTCAGATCGACGGATGTGCCTAACATTAATTTCCGATGTTCTGCCTGTCAGACGAGTGCCTCGTACATGACCCTATTATTTGTTTTGTTATAGGGAAATTGAAATAAATGCAGTAGCGGATCTAGAGGGTCGGGGGTCTAACGCCCCCCCCCCCCCCCCATCTCATTTGTTTATGATTGGGAATCTGGGGTGCTTAACTTCCCCACCCCCTCCCCTTTTGGCATCTCCTCCAAAGAAGGGTGGTTGTAAACAAAAGAAGTACACTTCTACCCCCACCCCACCCAGCCCGCTTATAAGCGACTTCAGTCCTCGAAGACCCACACGGAAAATCTCACGTCTAACTGGTCTGTGACCTTGGAATTTCTGAACCCCTCTTCCCTCTTGGCAGAAAGCTAGGTCCGCCCCTGAAAGGTGACGTGCTGCAAATAAGCTCTTCAACGATACTCAATTAAACAAATTACAACATTAATGAATGTTTACTTTGATACAACAGCTTGGCTATGAAAGCTGTAATAATTTTCCGTTGAGTTGTTGAAGTCCCAGACAAATTGCTTGGACAAACATTTGCTTTCGTATGTTTGTCAGTGGTAATTTATAGTATAGAATGTGTGAATATAATATAAATTATTATGTAAGTATAAATTATGTTAGTACAGAATACCACAAAACAGAGCAGTAGACGACACAATTGTAAGAAATGCTTATGTATTTGTTTTCATTGCCATCATGGCTGGCTGCCTTTAACAGCCAAGTCTCTTCGCCCGAAACGGCGAATCAACTACACATGAACTACATGTACATATTATCCATTATCGGAGTATATTCGGTGATGCGTAAATAATTCGATGCGAACGGCTCGCATTGAGCCGTTAGATCGTATTCTCCTTCCAGGCTGCCTGTACTATTCGAAATTGAAAACTATGTGTGCGCGCTGCGAGTTTGAAGCCGAAGTCCCTATCACAACACGACTGAAATGCTTGCAGCAAGCCTCACATACAAAATAGGAATGGTGCCGCTTTTGGGCTGCTTTCAGAAACCACGGGTTTTCCTCGATAAACTCACTTTTGCTTGGAGCGGGCAATTTAGATAGAGCTACGAAGTTCGACTGCAAGCAAGCGGCGCAAGCGGAGCTGACAGAGACAGCACCCCGGCGCTCCCCGGTAGCTGTTCCTTTGGATTCCGCTGCAGATGTGTTTTCCTCAACTGTGTACGTGCAGACTCTGTGCGATCGATTGCAGCACTTGTTCACTAAAGAATATTTCCCATCAACTGATGTTTTCATGTTACGAAAACATCATAAAATAATGGATCATATTTCCAATAGGACTGTAGCTAAAGCGATAATACAAAGAAAACTGAATAACCGCTAACGATCAAGTAGGATTGCGATGCTAGCTTCGGTGAGTGCGCTGGTGTGCATAGCGCATGCATTAACCGCTACGGTATGCGTATGTGTATTGTACGTGTTTGACGAATAATAATCCCGACGTATTGAATTAGGCTATCTGCATCACAATTTGAAAATTGAATGCTCGGGTACGGATTCATTTTGCCAATAACAAAAGTTCCACCGGATAGATCATCTTTTAATTTTTCGTGATGAAACCTTAATACTGTTTAGTTAACATACTTCCTTTACACGATAATCTAACCGGTGGCATTTTTAATATGATTTTTTCAAATCATTTATTTGGATAACGGTCGCGGTTTGCCATTCACTTTGCACGCGTAGGCGAAAGTAGGTGAACCGAGGGAGGCTCGATGATTGCGACATATTCTCCATTTTCGGAGAACTTGTTCCATGTTCATTCTCCGATAACGGAGAACGGCTTTGACTGTTTAATGCCACAAACCTGACAAAGAGGTATGACATTCCAAACTGTTTCAGCAATGGGAATATCCTTTTGTTTCGAATAGGTCAGGAGATATGCATGATCAGTCTACCGCAGAAGATACATGTTGTTTGGAGCCGAAATTATACGCTAGCAATGCTTAGGTACATGCAGCTTTGAGTAAGTGGCTCATTGAACCTGCTTGTGCTCGTCCTGTGTTAAACTGATGCTGATAAGCGTGTATATACATTATTGCTCCTACTACGAAGTAGCTGTGTTTATACAGTACGGTATCATCGATGGTAATGCATCGTTGATGAGGGGAACTACGAGCTCTGAGTAATCACGACGAGCGTCCACATGAGATGCTATCGTCGACGGCTCGTTGTAAGGGCTTACGACTGAAAATGTGACGTCACCTTCTTGCACACTCCAATGACCGGGTGCTGCGATTTGGTCAGCCTAAGAGTAAGTCACGACTGTTCGGATCGTGTCGACTGCGGTAGGCTGTTTTACGTACTGCAGGTAAACCTTGCGCAAGCAAAACTTCCACTCGGGATCGATATCCCCACTAGCCGAAGGATGACCGGGATACGTTCGAGTGAGGATACCTTCGATGCGGCAAGCAGTCGCACCATCCTGTGGTGTGTGCCCCGATCTGGCTCCACCGCGCTCACCAAGTGTCTGAGTGCGGTGCCGGGGTCCGAGGTGTGGTTCGAACCCTACTGCTACGGCTTCATAGCCAGGCGGCAGGTGGAGCGACGGCTGCAGCTGCTCGATCTGTCAGCAGTTGATGACATCATTCGGCAGGGCGCGGCCGATGTGGGCACCAGCAAAGAAGATATATGATCAGGATTATATGTAAGTTTTCATATTTGTGTGAATGATTGTGGCGGCTTCGACTGGATGGGAGCATCATACAAAAATATTCAGCAAATAATAAAAGTTATTCAATCAGATAAATCGAATTACATAAGACATGGTACAAGTAATGATAGTCGTGGAGCCAATACAAAGCGAATCTTGTCAATGGGGACCCTTACTTAATGTTACTTTGTAACCATGGTAACTGCAACGTGGATTGTTAAAAGAATGATTATTACATTACAGGAAACTGGACTTGGGGCGGGGAATGATAATTGTACTTACATTTTTTTTCTTCAAAAGTACACAGTCTGTTGACCCAGGGAAAATTGTTCACTGGGCAAGTACATTTATAGATGTGTTTAGGAGTGTCTTAAGACATGTAAGATAAGGATAATTGATGTCGGTCTTTGAGAAGAGATGTTAGGTTTTAGTCATGAAAATGCGAGGTTATTAATGCTTATCCCAAAAGAATGGGCTACGACTGTGCTAAATCCATATCGAAAAGTAAATGTAGGTAGAGGGGAGATTTTACCTTAAGATATCATAAATAAATGGTCATTTTTATTTGAATCTTGATTAATAGCTCTGCACTTTGATTATGTAACCTACTGTATGTAACTTATCATGAAAGTTTTGTTCCCCTTTATACGCAAGACTTCGAGGCGTAGAACGTTCGTGATGTATTTCATCAAATACTTCTTCTTCCAACCAACAGTTTCGCGGGGCTGAAGAACATGTTGGAGAGTTCTGCTGGCCAGCACGTGTTCCTGAAGGACATGGCCTATTCCTTGACTCCGGATCTATACCAGTACATCCCACATGGCTTCCGACATACTTTCCTCATCCGGCACCCTCTCCGAGTCTTCGACTCCAACCGAAGAGGAATGATTAATCATTTAACCAGCACGCTCGGCTATCCAGATGAGGCCTTCACCAACTTTGACCTGCAAAGGGACAACCCGTTGATGACGAAAGGGCTCCTCTACGAGGAAATTTACGATATCTGGCAAAACGTAAGAGCGAATTTTTACCCCAACCCGATTGTGATCGACGGCGACGATCTGCTGACGAACCCCTCCGAAGTGTTATTGAAGTACTGCCAAGCGGCGGGGATACCGTACAACGAGTCTTTTCTGCAGTGGGACGGTGCGTCAGACGTGACAAAGTCGTGGAGGACACTGCTTAAAGACGGTGCTGATCTGCTGGAATCCTTCCCGAGTTATTTCGAGAGATCTTTAAAAAGCTCGAAGTTCATGCCGCCTAGAGAGATGCCCTCCCCGAGTCACGTGACTCCTGACGTTCTCAGGTGTACGAATCAAGTCATGGGACTGTACGCAGAGATGCACGCGACTCGTCTTAAAGAAAGTTCATCGCAAACGACAAGTTCTTGTCACGATTCTGCAGTCGCAAGGGCATATACGACTAGAAATATGACGTCAAATACTATGACCGGGTCCTGCGATTCAGCCAATCGCTGAGTCGTACGACTGATCGTATCGTGTCGTCTGCGCTGACCTTAAGACAGCTCCGTGGGTAATATCGATTAAGCGCAACAAATCAATTAACTCTATAACTACAGTAGCACCTGTACATAGAACAAGTATTACAAGAAATGGTGTCCTTATTGAAAAGAGGTAGTTTGCTTAATCTCAAATGTTTCCTTTAAGCTAGGCAGCGGGAATGTTCATTTGAATAATAATACACAACTAAGCAGTGTGTCCGTTTCAATTCATTTCATTCCATGTGTTATTCCACATTCAGCATTATGAATGGGCAATGGGCCAAATTGCGTGAGAATTGCAACTACAACAAAAACAACAAAATACTTTCACAAAGAAGGAGAGTATTTTACTGTGCGGAGAATAATTAGAATGTGGGAGCTACCAAAAAGCCAGAGGCTTATGGAGGATAAATGCCCATTGCGGTTATACGGTTAAGAGAGGAGAAGAAGAAGAAGTAAGGTAAAAAGATATGGAAGACACGCATGCAATGGACACAGAAATTATACTGTTCAAAACTACACGTTTTCTTAAGTCATATGACAAAAGTGTTGTTTGTATTTAAAATTAAGTAGAGTTGTGCATGCTTGATTTTAATCTGTATACTCCAACAATAAACATAATGGTTGTTCGTGAAAATTAAATCTATGTAATGGTACATGCAAATTTCCATGTGTTCGGATACTATATTGATGAAATGCCGTATTGAGTTTGAACGTACTATCAAAAACACATGGAACCGTTCCTTTAAAACATTAATACGCAAAACTTGCCACTTGCAGCTGCGTTATCTTCAAAATATTGTATTTCGTATTAGAAAATAGAGCACTGTGTGAAAAGGGTAGTACATCGCAATATGATTCTTACATTACGTTTCTGTAGTGGATAAAGTCTAGTAATCAATGTTGCACATTTTCCCCATACAATATTGCAGTAAGATAAATGTGGTAAAACTATAGTATTTCTTTATTATCTTAAGGACTTTAACGGAACAATATCTTTGACACGACTTATGACACTTGAGATCTTACATGATATATCATTTATTTCCAAGTACAATTTGCATCAATTATTATCCCTAAAATGCTAAAATCAAATTTTGTTGACATATTGTATTCTGTGGTGAAATACTAATATTTTTCAATTGTGTTTCATCTACAAATAAATGCTAAGATTTGAGAATCATATAATAAGTGTTCTCTATATTTACAACTAAACAATTAGAAGTAAAACATTGTTAATATTTTTCATATCAGCATACAAAGTGCAATATGATGTATTTGTATTATTTCCTGAAATGAAAAAATCGGTATCATCAGCAAATGTTCACATCATTAAATTATTAATGCATTTCGTGTTTATAATGTAAGCCGACGCCTATAAATCGTGTAGAATGACTTTTGAAAATAATCATTCCATGAAATAAAGTCCTTAACAAAGTTAAATACGAAACAAGTTGCGCAGAACGCACTGACACACATGCGCTCACATACAGTATTCACACGCATGCACGCACACACACACACACACACACACACACACACACACACACACACGCACTCACACATATACGCACACACACAATTACACACATACATAAAATATCCCTAAGCACCACTCACAAGTTCATGTTTATGATAGATCGACCCACCGTAAGTATTCAATGCACAGCAGAGCGTACGTGCGCACGAAAATTGGAGGGGCGAGTAAAATTACTCTATATTTGCTAAATTTCCTCTAACCACGCTATTTTCCCCAATACACGCCATGTTACATGATACGCGCGGCAGTTTGATTTCAGTATGAATGCGTGATCGCACCTCAAAAAGGATGATTACATTTGAAGGAGAAGAAACAAGTATCCAAGCCTTTCGGCACAACACGACGCACAATATTATACACGAAGTACAATAGCCTACATCATCGCGTGACATTTACAAACACGTTGTATTGCAAATCTGTACAAGAGATGGCGGAATCTTGATGCAGTTGATAAAGTGAATCGAGAGAGTGGAAATGAGGGAGGGACAGAGGCAGAACATACAGAGGGGTTGGTGGAGACAAGGAATGGTGGGAGGGGATGGGGAGAAAATGGAGGGGAAAGGGCGTGTCACTACAGAGGTGGCCGAGGGAAAGGATGATGAGATAAAAGGAGATGGAGATGAGGACAGGAAAGCAAGAGCGGGGGAATGATAGTAAGAGGGATGATTAAACGGAGAGAGGTAGAGGGAGAACAGCGTGATAGAGGCGTTGGAAGAGGGAATAGACCATAGAGCTACATTAAGACTATGGGATAGACAGAGAGAGAGAGAGAGAGAGAGAGAGAGAGAGAGAGAGAGCAGATGAAAGGGGAGAATGCACGAGATGGACGGAAGGAAATCAGGTGAGTCACAAAGAATCGGGCAGGGGGAACTTGAGGAGGGCAATTGGGGTAATTACGAATTCGTTTCTATATCTACTGTAGTTTGATGTTCCTTGAAATGTTGGCGTTTCCTTTTCCTTTAAAACCAAAGAAATGAAATACGTTTGATAACGACTGAAAATAAAAACTGAAAAAAAGGTAATGAAAATGATAATGTACAAACGAACGAGGATTTTCTTGCTTCCATCAATTTGAAATGGTATGACTAAAAAAAAAAAACTTGCCCGTTTATTCCAAGGATATCCTTATGTCAATCTATAAAATTTTTTAAATTTTATAGATGGTGCAGTCACTACTTTCTATTATTTCTTCCTTGATAGTATTTCTTTCTTGACGTCGATGGCACAAATACACCCCCTACCCCGCCACGCACACACACGCACACACACACACACACACACACACACACACACACATATATATATATATATATATATATATATATATATATATAGATAGATAGATAGATAGATAGATAGATAGAGATATAGATATATATAGACATATATATGAGAGGATGTTGTGTGTGTCAGTGGGTGATGGTTGCACTTCTGAATTCTCTGCAAAAATCTCTTCAATTACTTGTAATTCTGCTTTATTAAAGATTATCTTCCATCACAAAACCTGCTTTCTCAGCAACTAACATCCTTTGGAGCATCTTCTACCACTTTTTGGATCTCATCTTTAATTTTGTGGGAGTTTGGAAACCTCATTCTTACTGCTTCTCATAGTGAGGAATGTTCTACATTAGCCCCACATGCTACTTCTTGTGCTGGTCTCACAGTAGTAAACTCACTTCAGTTCACTTCTTGGGAGCATCTTTGGAGCATCTTCTGCCACTTCTTTGAATCCCACAGTTAATTTTGTGGGAGTTTGGTAACTTGTGCTGGTCTTACCAGTAGATTAAAGCCACTTTAGTTCACTTCTTCAAACTTGACTTCTTCTACATCATACAACTTGTAGCATGGGTAGACACCCTTCTTCAACCATGGCTTCATGGCCACATCCAGTGATCATGTCTTTCTTCCTCATCATTACGACAAGTCTACTTGTAGTCAAGCCGCTAATAAAGGAAGATCTTCACAGTGAGTTTGAATTTCTGTCCGAAGATGACATGAGCATTTCTCTCTGTCCACAAGTACATGTAAATATGACATGGAAATCGAGCATATCATTATTTCTTCTGGCACAACAGAAGCACATAAATTCAACAAAAGTTTTGAATCTCCACTCTGCTACGGCCAGTCACCTTGCTATTCTCCTTCTTCTGAGCGGCCAAGTTGAGACAAACCCAGGACCTGCAGACACATTTCCTTGTGAATTTTGTAACAGAGATGTCACAGACAATGACCATGCCCTTTTATGTGACAACTGTAATATGTGGTGCCATATTGCATGTATTGGTATCAGTGAGCAGTCATATGAAGTCCTTTCTAGACTCAATAGTTTCTCTTGGGTCTGTGCCAGATGTGAAAGTGTTAATGTAGAATTAACAGCTTCAATCAGCAAATCCAATCTTTCCGCAAGCAATCGATTTGAGTCATTGAGTACCACATGTAGTGACACATCCAACGATGCTTCATACCATCAGCAGACATCCACACCAACATCAGGGCCACATAGTCATGTGCCAAGGCTACCACCACGGCTTAACTTTTCACCCTCAAAAAACCGCAGAAAGATCTTGAAGGGTATGATAATCAACTGCAATGGCCTCAAAAGCCCTGCAAAGTACTCTCAGTTCCAAGCCACAATCGATCACCACAAACCGGATGTAATTCTTGGCTGCGAATCGAAGCTAGATGAAGCGACATCTACATATAGTGTATTTCCATGTAACTACACGGTATTCAGAAAGGATCGAAATGAACATGGGGGTGGTGTCTTTGTCGCTGTCCATGAGTCTCTCACACTATCTAGCTGCCCTGAGTTTGACTCTCAAAGTGAAATCATTTGGTGCAATTTGCAGTTCACAAATGCAAAGCCACTTTTCCTCGCAAGTTTTTATCGTCCTCCAACAAATCGAAGGCAAGACCTTGAGGAACTCCAACTCTCTATATCTAAAGTGGTTTCCAAACATAGGCGAAGCCATCCTAATATCATCATTGGAGGAGATTTCAACCTTCCTGATATTGATTGGGAATCCTGCATGCTGAGAAGTATGAGCCGTGCTAGCATCCACCAGCTTTTGCTCGACACCATGCTGGAATTTTCGCTGGTACAACTTGTAATGGATGTAACTCGCCCTGCATCGAGTAATACCCTGGATCTTCTTCTTACATCTAATCCAGGTCTTATCACAGATGTACAGGTACATCCAGGTATATCTGACCACAATGTTGTATCCTTTGTCTTCTCGGGTAATCCCACAAGAGCCCATACCCCTCGTAGGAAGATATACCAATTCCACAGAGCAGATGAGCAAGCCATCAAAGATGCTGTTTCAAATTTCTCTTCGGATTTCCTCCTTTCATCTCCAGAGCTTGAATCTGTTGATGGAAACTGGAAGAAGATAACTGGTTTCCTCAAGAAATGTATGGAGGATCTAATACCATCAAAGCTTAGCAAGTCCCGACAACACCTTCCATGGATCACTACTGACCTCAAAAGGAAAATGAGGAAACGGGACAGACTCTTCAAGAAAGCCAAAAGGAGTCCCAGTACATTGAGTTGGAAGACCTACAGACAGCATCGGAACATGGTTGCTAGGCTGGTTCATCAGGCACACCATAACTATGTAAATAACATCATAGGAAACAGCCTGCATGAAAATCCTAAGATGTTTTGGTCTTATGTCAAGCGCTGTAGGTCTGAGAACTTCAACATTCCATCTCTGAAATCTGATAGAGGTATCCATATAACCAGCAAAGACAAAGCAGAGTGCCTGAATTCTTACTTTCACTCTATCTTCACGAACCAACAGGCATGTCATACTCCTGTGGAAGGTTCTATGCACTATCCTGACATTGGACATTTGCATGTTCATCGCAGTGGTGTGGCCAAACAACTGTCAAGTCTCAACCCGTCCAAAGCCTGCGGACCGGATGAAATTCCACCGAAGCTACTTAAGCTTGTAGCTGATGAGATCTCCCCCGCTCTTGGATTCTTGTTTCAACAGAGCTACAATACAGGTACTGTTCCAACAGAATGGAAGTCTGCCTTGGTGACCCCCATTCACAAGTCGGGTGATAAGTGTGACCCAGGAAATTACAGACCAATTTCCCTGACTTGTATTTGCAGCACGCTAATGGAACACATAGTACTAAGTCACATCTCAAAGCATGTAGCTGCCAACGACATCCTGGTTGATGAACAACATGGGTTTAGGCAGAAATTATCCACGACTACCCAACTCATCTGTGCAACCCATGACTGGGCACACACCTTACAATGCAGAGGCCAGACGGATGTCATTTTTCTTGATCTCAAGAAAGCCTTTGATCGAGTACCTCACAGCCATCTGCAAACCAAGTTAGCATACTATGGCATCAAAGGAGACACCCTCAAGTGGATCATGTCGCTACTCACCAACAGACAACAAGCAGTTGTTGTCCAGGGCTCACGGTCTTCTTGGATGCCAGTATCCTCTGGAGTACCTCAAGGATCAGTGATTGGCCCTGCTCTCTTCTTGCTCTACATCAACGACATCTCTGCAAACATCCAGTCAAAGATGCGTCTCTTTGCTGATGACAGTGTGATATACCGAGATATCAACACAGCACATGATGTCTCCATCCTACAGCGAGATCTTCAAACCTTGTCAGACTGGTCAGCAAAGTGGCTTATGGCATTTAATGTCAAGAAGTGTGCTTCCCTCACTATTACTAGGAAGCGAGCTCCCATACAACACAGCTACAGGCTCTCCAATGAGGTAATAGCGAAGGTCGACCAATACAAGTACCTCGGAGTCACCATTTCCAAAGACCTCCGATGGAATACACACTGTCAACTTATTGTCAACAAGGCCAGCAAGACCCTTGGGTTGCTGAGGAGAACTCTCTCACCTTGTTCTCAAAGGGTCAAATCAACTGCATATATGGCCCTGGTTCGACCACAGCTTGAGTATGGGGCTGAAGCCTGGAATCCCCACACTTCTACAATGGCTGCAAGCCTGGAAAGGGTTCAGAAGACCGCTGCTCGCTTTGTCACCCGCGACTATAGGAAATCCACTTCAGCCTCAGGACTTGTCTCAATGTTGGGATGGGACCAGCTGCACACACGTCGCCTCCTCGCACAAAGCACCATGCTCTATCGAATACACCATCAACTTGTTAATATCCAGCTTCCTCACTTCATAACCCAAGCTCCATACATCAGTAGAAGGGATCACATACTCAAACTTTCTGTACCTGAAGCAACGATTGATTCATACAAATTCTCATATTATCCCCACACTATTCGCATCTGGAACCATCTACCAGCTACAGCGGTTACTGCCCCATCGGTTGCTGTCTTCCAGGAGGCTGCCCTTCCTGTCATCAGAGGGTTAGAACCTCCTGTAGGTTCCAGGATGCTGTAAACCCTGGGAGCATGATTTTACTTGCACTTCACAATTTTTATTGTAAATAGAATCCCCAAAATTGCCTGCACCATCACCTACTGTCACAGCACATCCCATCCCAGTTTAGCTTGGAAGAGCTTTTAAAGGGATTAATTTGTAGCAGCACTAAATTGCAAATTGTATGATTATTTTAGATCGTAGATGGCGTCGTACGTTATTTATATATTGTTTATATATCACCATGGTTGCTGGAATCTACTTTCGCGCCCGGTTGTTCTAGGATCCTAATTTGCATAAAGGCGGGCAATTATCGTACGCTAATTGGACGCTGCTGAAGCCGGCGAATCCCGACTGCAGCCCGTTGAATCCTATTTAAGGAAAATGTTGATTGAAAATCTAGCTCTTCTCCTACCATCTTCCGTTGACGACAGACACCTTCACGCGTACGGGTGCAGTAGCCCTGCATGGAGAGCCACGCGTGAACCATAATCTGTACGACGATTGATTTTACATGTCAGTGCCTAGTGGGAAATAATTCCCAGTTCGACCGAATACAGTGCGTTCTGCTCCATTTTTGAGTTTCAATAAGAAACATAGTTTCTCTCGGGAGCACGTTTTGAACCATTTTCGACAGCTAGGCCCGGCATAGCCTAACAGACAGTCAACCGTTCTTCCCTGTCGGCATTCACGGAGCGGCACGATTCACCGCTGCTCATTCATCATCGGCGATCGTCGTCATCCACGAGTGGCACGACTTACCGCTGCTCGTTCATCGTCGACCGTCGTCATCCACGAGTGGCACGAATTACCGCTGCTCGTTCATCGTCGTCATCGCCGACCGTCATCCACCGAGTGGCACGGCTTACCGCTGCTCGTCCATCGTCGTCATCGTCGACCGTCGTCATCGTCGACCGTCGTCATCCACCGAGTGGCACGGCTTACCGCTGCTCGTCCATCGTCGTCATCGTCGACCGTCGTCATCGTCGACCGTCGTCATTCACCGAGTGGCACGACTTGCCGCTGCTCGTTCATCATCGACATCAACAGCATCCATCGTGAGCATTCTTAATTACCCGATTTGTTTCGTGATTCCGTTTATTATATCATATATTATCATCATATGAACATACATCCTGCGTGATGTAACCTTTGGTTTATTATGAATTAAACCACAAGAAATCTACTTCTTTGAGTGATTATCAAATTTCTGTCCTATCTTTCCACAAGAAATAAAAAAAAGGTAATTTGATCGTTTGTACATAGCCACACAGCTAACAACACCCCAACGCATCGTATTACTAAAAATTCTTCAAGGTTCAAGACACAAGCACACACACGCATACACTGATCCACACATCCTCTCTTCTTCCCAGCTGCAGACACTTAGAAAGAGGGTTTATATTTAACACTTGAATAGGGATATAAATATTCACGTTAACAACCCATGCGTGATCAAGAGCGATAAATACTGTACTTTCTTGCGAAATGGTGCACCGCCAGTTTTGCTTCTACGTAAACACACTCAGCTCGTCAAATTAAAGGGAATGGTTAGCATTGTTAATAACTGTTGTGCTGCCATCACGAGATAAGATGATAAGATGACATCTTCCTGGTATCAGACGAGAATGACATGCAAACATCACTACAATCATTATGGGCCCACTAGTCTTAACCGTTTCCCTTTTTTCATGTATTTCAAGAGCTTGCGCAGTTAAACTTTCAAGGGGTCAAAGATCAAGATGGATATTTCTAATCCGAGCCGGGGAAGAAATCGAGAATGATTAGTCTTTTTCAGCCAGACTCATATGACATAGTTTGGTATAGAAATGCCCAACAGCCTATAAGCCAGGCTAGAGTACATGCAGTTTTAAAGAGTTATTGTTTTTCATCTGGCTTCAGGGTTGCCTTCGCTGTATTGGTAGAGAGAGGGAGAGAGATAGAATAGAGGGTGTGGGAGAGGGAGGGGGATATATATGAATTAAATAGGAGAGGGAGAGGAACAACAAGGGGGAGGGAGGGAGAAAGAACGATATGATAGAAGCTAGGGAGAGAGTATCTCTATTATAAACATGTATGCGTGTGTGTGTGTGTGTGTGTGTGTGTGTGTGTGTGTGTGTTGTGTGTGTGTGTGTATGCCTTGGTAACAAGAAAGAAAATAAAGAGGGTTAGAACTTTAAAAGGAAAATACTAAGACAATTAGAAAGATGTGCCATAAATGAATATAGCAATGAAAATAGAGGGAGGATACATAAGGAATACACAACGATTATACGGAAACGGAACAAATGGAAATGTTGACGAAAAGAAAAAAAATAGAGGAAAAAACGTAAAGCGGGAAGATATAAAAGATGTCGATAGAAGGAAAATGTCGATAGAAAACCACAAAGAGAGAAATGGAAAGTAAATGGTCGGTGGAGTGTCCAGTGGAGGGTATGCGTGATGTGATTAATGCAAGGAAATGGAGGCAACATCAAATGCAAACTCGCGCTGCACTTGTAATTTGATTTTGATCTATAGTGCACCGAATCCGACATCCCTTTGAATGAATGCACCTAATTCCAACGTTCCACATCCTCTAGGTACTTGCTCGGATAAAATGATGTTTGGAACTTGTTCTACATAAAATACCCATGCCATTGACGCAATGGCCGAGATGCGATTAGTTTGGCTGAAGGAATGGCATCAATAAGCCAATTTCGTAGTGCATTTACAACTTTCTCATTTACAACTGCGTTATAGTGACGGGCTATTACATTCACCTGTATTCGTTATTCAGTTTTGATGGGTCGAATGCACTCTGAATCTATTAGTTGTTGCTACTCGGACAACCTCAGGCAAACTTTGGGGTTATCATTAGTAACGTATTGATTGAATGACGTGCGTATAATGTGCATACTCAAAGAAAATGATCTATTGGTTTATCTGGATTCAAATCTACTCTAGTCACACATTCTCTGATATTTCCAATCACCAGTTGAGTACGATGCACCGAAATTTAATCCGAGATCCATTTAATGTCTTCATATCATATGATATAAATATATTTACAGTACTATTCATGAAAATGTAAATCATGTAATTAAATATAATCAAAAATATTGCTTTCAACAAACTAAGGCAAATTGGCAAGATGAGTCGTATTTAGGCTAGAACCACATCAATGAATTACAATTTTGGAATAATGGTTTACATTAGATACAATATGCATAAACTGATGCGGTGTACTACAATTAACAATTAACATCGAGCTGCAAGTCATTTTGCAGCAATACGTTAGCTATGCAAACAGCCCGTGTAATGAATTATGTTTGCAGTAGTTTTTGCTTGTTATACTGTTAATCAATGTGTGAAGATTTATCTTCTGTGAATAGTACTAGTTATAAGACATTTCAAAAAGTCAAAAGATATAAGCATGTTTAAGTTTCTGTCGATACTTTCCCTATGATTTTATATATTTGCTTCATTTAAACACAAAGCAGCGGAAGAAGTAGGCCGGTTATCACGTTTTGCTATGCAACAACTCATGTTAAGTTTCATGTTTAACCGTTTTTTATGCATAATTTCCTTGACGATACATCCTCCGTTGCATCAATGCAATCGTACATAATACTTTATAAATCATTTCTGTAACGTACTGTTGTTGGTGCGCTTGGAATTTTCTTTTTGCTCAGCTGGGATGTGGATTTAACACATCCCAGTCTCTGTCTGAGGTCTGCTTCTTTCATATAACATTACACAAAAACAGTCTGTAAACTCAGATCTTACACAGATACAGATGTTCCTCTTGGTGGTGGTGTGTATTAAAAGACCCACAAGTGACACGAAACTCACTGTGTTCTGAGAAACAATGCTCTACAAGAACTCAATTATATATGTTAACTTTAACTTTAACGTATCAAATTTTCAGTGCTTCACAAGCATAGGAAAACTGACTCAAATTACTATTCACCTCAGCTATGGTAACATTTCAAAATAAACATGTCTATTCATATTTTTAACACGTTATCACATATTTCAGATTAAGACATGTCTGCCTTATGCGCTAGTAATTAAACATTTCACATGTTCACATTATAACAAGTATGGGTAGAAAATATATCATTCTGACACTCCACCGATGTTCTTTTCATCCTAAGGAGGCAAAATGATCATCAATGACTCTTGAACTCTGATCCAATCTTTCATAACAGATAACTCCATAAATTGAGTTACAATCATATAGCAGATTGCATCTCTTTACTTTTGCATCTCTTTCCTTTTTCCTGGTCAGATTCATAAAGGTCAACCAAAGCCTTTAGCTACTTCAACAACCTATTCAAGAACTGTGTATTCATCCATCTCTATTTTCATCTAACCACTAACATCTGAGGAGTTAAAGAGAACCAACAATCATCAGTAGATATATTTCCACTAACCCGATGTGTAGGAGGAATAATTTTTTATGCTGGAGCAATACAAATACAGTACAACTCATATAAAAAGATCACTGTCTATGAAGATCACCCCTCTGTAAAGACCACTCGACTTAAATCCCCTTTAGAGCAGTAAATTGCACTCATCTGCAACGACTACCTGTCTGTAAATTCTGTTCTTCTGTTTCCTTTGGGGATGTTCTTTCCAGACAGGTGATACTGCAATACAGATATGGCTAGATACAAAATTGTAACATACCCGACAAAGGAGTTGTCTAGAAATCTTGTAGAAAACACAAAATAAATACAGCAAGAATGCACAGGTCTGAAAGAAAGGAACATATTCATTCCTTTATTTGCTTCCTCCACATGTTCTTGCATTACATAACTTATCTGTGATATGCATTAGAGCTATGCTCTGAAGTACAGGGCTTACGACATTGCATGTGCAAATAAATACCTTTAAACAGAAAATCCTCTTAAACCATTCAAGTGCCATATGAGTATGTTGTTACCAATAATGCACACAAATCTCATTGAGCAGTATTTTATCTGGCACCGGAAGAGTTAAGTTTTCCTGGCCATGTATGTGACAGCTTCCTGCGGGTCAGCACTCTCACACTGCAGGATGCGGACAGAGACGGCCGAGCCATTGACGATGCCCGGCCTAGCCTGTAGCTTGAAGTACACCTTGCAGCGCTCCAGCAGGTGTTGCCACTTGGACTGGGTCCGCTTGTCCTCACCACTCTGGGAGAACTCCTCCACCTGAGAAGGGGAAGGGGGGGGGGGCGGGTGTATCAAGGTAAGTGCACTTGAGACAGGAAATAGGCAGATAATAGGCAATGGGTGTTATAATATAACACTGTAATATTACACTGTTATATTATTATATTATTGTTATAATATTAATATGGCATTACAGCTGTTGCTATTGGAACCAATTTTGTAGGCAGGTTGGTTAACAATGTAAGGAAACTGCCACGAATGTATTTCATTAATGATATATTCAACATATATGAAAAAAAACAGCAGAAAGCACTAACCGGATAACCCACGACCTGTTCTGCGATGTTGCCTCCGAGGTACACACCCTCTATGGTTCCAGACAGGTCCGACAGGCTGATGCGCAGGTCATAGTTCAGCACTGCCTGCGACTGGTCATTGAGGGCAGCAGAACAGTTGCTGTTGAGACAGGTCCCCGTCTCCTTGTCCACTCTCCATCTACAGGTGCTACTGCAGGTCAGCAAGATATATCATGGACATTTTTACAGTTAGAGTAGTCAGCTCTTCGACTGGGTGGATCGCAGGACCTGGTCAGAGTAATCGTGTCAAGGGCAAGAGCTGGCAGGAAGGGCATTCCCCTTGTTCTACATCAAATGACTATAACAATTTTATCATTTATACGACTGTGCTCAAATATCCTCTGATCTCCTTCTTTTGATATGTCTGCTACTTTAGAACTCAATGTATTTAGGGGGTAGACTGCTCCTTTAATCCTTTCTGCCTCAGATAAAATGCTGCTCACTGGGATTTGTTTCCATTATTGGTGACACAATGCACAACTGACACACAGAGAGTGAATGGAACACATACTGCTTGAGGATATCCATTGATATGTGTCTGTAAATCTTACCATCTCATGGAGAGCACCACCGAGGTTGGGCCATCGAGGTCAAAGGCAGACAGGAAGGCGTAGACGATGCCATACTCAGCCTGTACTGGGAGGCCCAGGCCAGCCTCAGCTATTTTGGTCTTGATTTCATCTATGGTGTATATGTCACGGATGCTTTGCACTGCATATGGATTATATCACATATACATATATCAGTATCATAGATGCTTTGCACTGTACATGAACTATAACGCATAGTATCATTGATACTTTGCAATGCATATGAATTATAACACAGTATGATAGATGCTTTGCACTGCATATGAATTATATCACATATACATATATCAGTATCATTGATGCTTTGCACTGCACATGAACTATAACGCATAGTATCATTATAACATATAGATGCTTTAACCCTATATAGCCCGGGCTTTTTTGAAATCGCATAGCCCGGGGGGGGGCAAAAACAGCCCCCCCCTAAGATCTCGACCGTTGATCGCGCGATCGCGACGAAAATTGGCACGTACGTCACCGATGTCGTAATCTCCACAATTCAATTGTCAATTCCACCAAAATTATTCAAATTTATTTTTAATTAATTAATTATGCTAATTAAATGCATAAAATCATAAATTTGGTTGTAAATCTTCAAATATAGCCCCAAAACTGCTAAATTTCAGTCCAGACACTCTTCTTAGGATTATTATCAAATAAGGATTTAAAAAAATTGCAATATCAAAGTTTTTTTTATGTATTTTATTGTTTTTTTTAATTTCTTATGTATTTCTTTGTTTTTTCAACTTTATGTTTTTCATTGTTTTTTCGATGGAAATCATTGGCAACACTATTTCTGTCATAAATAACATGAAATTTATTGTTTTTCATCAGTAAAACTAAAAATAATGATACATTTATGAATTTTGGCTAGATACAGAATTTGCATTCGAATTGTACATGAAATCACGTTTTTGAGCAATTTTTGGTCTGACATGCATGTACAAAATGTTACGTAACTTCGGAACCGCGTACCCCCGCGACGCAAATTTGGTCTTAAAAGTTGCGTGAGATTTGAATGAAAAAAGTCATGAAACGTCGCAGCGCCATCTTTTCGCGTTACAAATTTATTGCGAAAAATGTTGAGGGGGGGGGCTGTTTTTGCCCCCCCCCCCCCCCCGGGCTAGATAGGGTTAAGTTGCATATGAATTATAATGCATAGTATCAAAGATGCTTTGCATTGCATATATGCATCATATTTGAATTGATCTTTTTTTTTTTAACTTTTTCAAATGAATTAACAATACCATCAAATCATAACAGGATAAACAGGATCATAAAATACATTGTATTTTCAGGAAAATTAAAAAAAAAATTTAAGCTGACATAGAAGTGTACAACAGTATTTTTTTTACACACTAGTATTTCAGTGTCAGAGATGCTTTGCACTGCATTTTGAATTATAGCACGTAATAGCATCCCAGATGCTTGGCATTGTATATGAATTACAACACATAGTATATGACAGGCGCATTGCACTGCACATGAATTCCATATCCTATAATTATTTATTTATATGCATACTACACATTTAATCTACTAATTCACATTGATTACCAGTTTAGAGTTTTTAATTATTTTTGCTTTCAACTACTCACTTTTCTGTGCTACATAATTATGTGATGTTCACCTCACCCAAACTGGCAGTATGTCTTGTTCTATCTTTACTTCATTGAAAAGCACCATACATATTATCCGTGCCTCGAATTCTGTTGTCAGTGAATATCTCCAATTTAATAAAGTTTTCTTGTTATGAGTTATTACTGCACTTCTGATGGAGTCTATTTTGATCAAAAAACTGTATTGAGTCCATTCAATTATGTAATAGGCCCTAAGGAAGATATTGTATCAATTTTGTATCAAGAGTTATGTAACATTTCTCTCAGACTAGGGAAATGGTATTTGTCTGATGATGGCACAACAGCTGAGACATGCAGCCACAATGAGCCAGACATGCAAATCCTTCCTAATTAGGAGAATAACCTTGCAGACACTCCCAACATGTTTACTGCCTGCCATCCACAGCACTGCACATTCCTCATCTCCCCATGAAATATGTCTCATCATCACTGTGCTTATACCAGAGATATATTTACAGGCAGCTGCTAACATGCCCCATTATCAAAGCAAGCTCAGTAATAAGCAACATCAGCAACCTCATCACTGCTTAAGAAAAATGTGAATGGCTCATAGAGTTACACAAAAATATTTTTGCCCAGAGTTATGAGATAAATACAAAAAGGTATCTGTATTGAAGGAGGGAAAAGCTGTGATGCCATGTGACAGCATAATTATTCAAAGTATGAAATGCATTTGACGAATTAGAGTCAACTACCGGTAAAATATATTTTTTTCTTCAAAATATCATTATTACATGATTTTGTTAATATATCTGTCAATGGATCATGGAATGTCTGCTTTAAGCAGGCGATTTCATTAGTCATGGGTGATTCCACTTAATTTACTGTTCTGTTTCATGAGACAGAGCACATAAAGCTGATTACCTTTGCTTCAACAACATAGTACTCTAAAGAGTCAAAAATGTCCATTTCCATTTTGTTAATGTTCACATTACATGTTTCTACAGGCATTGTGACATTCCTTGTACAGGCCATCTTGTTTGTCATGAGGCAGAGCACTGTAGAAATGCTCACATTTGCTTCCAATGAATAATACTCTTAAAGAGTCAAAAACATTATTTTTATGATGTGTGTACACATTATCTACAGGCATTGTGGCATTCCTTGTACAGGCCATCAGGGGCAGGCCATGGAAGTCCATTGAGGCAGTGCGGAGATTGAACAGAGATCATGCAATCTCAGTGCAGTTGCAGTACACGCAACTCCATGAAGATGCTGCAGTAGTCATGCCGCAGGATCATCATATGGGATTGTGCGATGCCGCCTACGGAATTACCATTTTTACGATTTTAGAGAGATTCTCACTGAATTTGTAAGAAGAGGCCGCAGAGTCAGTGAATCCATACAAAAACTCTCACGGCAGCTTCCTGGTTCTGAATCCATACAAAAACTCTCAAGGCAGCTTCCTGCTTCTGCATGGAGGCATAGAGACCTAGGGGAATACAACCTCTATAGACCCATCCATTACAGGCCAATTAAATGTTTTGCATTATTTGTTTGTTTTACATTATGTTCACAGCATGATTTCTAGAATCTGAACAAAAAAAAAAAAAGAATCACTCACAGTCGATGGTGTCCTTGCTGCTGTCATCATCATCCTCTTCGCCCACGGGAGTCGACTTGCCAAACTTGTAGAGGGAATGAGCCTCACGAGTGTCTGTGAAAAAAAAAAACATGTTTTTCTCGAACTTTTCGTCAGATATAAGTGTGTCTGTGAAAAACAACATGCTTTTCCAGAACTTTGAAAAACTGATGACAAAATTTTTTTATTCTACTTTTTACATTTGTTGTGATCATTTGTTTTTTTGTTATTATTCTCATTTTTAAAATGAGATAATCGAAAAACAAATTAGATATATGAATCAAATTAAAATGTTGCATATGATCCATTCATATAAAAAGCCTCTGAGTTTTCATAACTTCCATCATTCCTTAAAAAAGCGATGTAAGAAGAGGGATGACTTGTATTTGGATATTTTTAAGTGCTTGGAGTTACCAGTAAAGCTTTTTTTCTAACACTCATATGAAAATATCAATAACCATGGAAACATGAACAGCAATCATAACATGAACATACTCATTTATTACATTACATCAGAAAAAAATATTTTGAAATAGCATTAGTGAGACAAGCAAAAGTAAAAGAAATCACGCTTTACCAGGATTGATGATGAAGATTGATTTTGAGTCCACAGTCGTTGCCATGGTATTGCGGAAGTCATCAAATTTAGCGAGGACATCTACCACAAATATCACTGTGAGTTAATGGAAAAGGGTGAGAAATGAAGTGGAGGCTGACTACAAGAGCAAAATCACACACTCGATTCTACATTGAAATGAAATTCCATGAACGTCAACAACTGTACTGTTTAATGTTTGGTACATCAGATTTAAAATGTCCATTGATGGAACATAGTATCATCTTGGGTCAAATATCTGTTAAAGTGAAAGGAAAGTGATTGATGCTTGTGAGGAAAGTAAGTTTTTAAAAAAGAGAGAAGAATAAACACCATGTACAGTTTTTAATTTGATGCAAGTCTGCTTGTATCCATATGTGAGTGAAATTCAATCATGTAAGCTCTTTTATCAGGTTTAATACAAGTGGTATCAATAAGATTATATTCATAACATTTTGCATGGATGTGATTATTTATAAGGCAACACAAAATTCAGTACATAAATGGGCATGGAAAATGGACACATTGTGGCTGACTTGCATCAAAATTGAATACAATGAAGCACGAGCTATGTGCGGTCAGTACATTTTGACATGAGCTGGCTCTGCAATTTATTATCTTTGCATCTTTTTTGTTACACCCTGGCTACCTAACTGATTTTCTTACTTGACCAATGTCATGTACTAGTACAGACAGAGTACTAGTGGCACTTCTGGATTTAACTCTTTGTGTACCAGATTGAATGCTGCTCTATGGGATTTGTGTACATTACTGGTGTATATAAAGAGTTAATACAGCAGTATAGAATAGTACAACCAGCAAGCAAATTATTTTCTACTGCAAGAGTGATTTACCTGTCTCTCTTGGCTCCCACTGTTGGATTAAATCGATCACCTCATCATCCCATCTACACAGTTGAATAAATAAAGAGAAGACACAAGGAAAGGAGAAAAAATTCATTCTTCTGGACATACAAGTACTGTTTATGATGGCCGATATAAAAGCATCCCTTTTTTATTAATGAATATAAATCAGTGTATGATAATCTTCAAAGAGATTAAAAATCTGGCTAATGATAGCACAAAGTAATGATAATGCTACATAATTCTTAACTGCCCTCTATTCTTTACTCCTACTGAAAAAAAAAAACATGCAGTCCAAACTGACTGGAAAAAACTTGATTTGAAATTGTCCCTAGACTACATTTTATCAGTGTAAGAATACAGAGTAGAGGATAATGAAGGAGGATATTTAGGAGAGCAAGGATTTTTCTGCCCACTTACACAACCAGAGAGAACGAGGAGCATGTATCATCAAAGAGAGTGACTTCACATCGTTTGGTTGCGCGGCCCGCTTTTGTAACAATGTCTTTGGGGATTCCAACCTATATAAAAAAAAAGGGGAGGGAAACAGACAGAAAGAGAGATAGACAAAGAGAAAGAAAGAGAGAAAAAGAGAGAGGGAAAGATTGTGTGTGTGAGAGAGAGAGAGAGAGAGAGAGAAAAAAAATGTTTCAAATCATTTCACCCACAATGGTTTTGTGCCAATACCACAAAACAGTGAATAAAAGACAAGAATTTAAACTGGAAAAAACTGGAAACTGACTTTGAGCAGAATTATACTGATTGCTAGATTGCAAGTTGATTTTTGGAAGGGTCGTCCAAAAAGCCATTTCCGTGGCCTAGAGACCGAGATCACATTGCGCACATCACAGCTTTCTGCATCGCAGCCATGCTGTGATATGAGCAGAGAGACCTGCTGACCGCTGGTCAATGCAAATTGTTGTAATATGTAGATTGTGGTCACTACCAAGAGGGGCATTTCAATTATAAAAAAAAGGGTTAAGTTTTCCTGAAAGGGTCCATGAAACTATGAATGTGAAACTTCATACATGTTCTTGTTAGTGTATATTGCCTATCCAAGCAAAGTTTCATGACTTTTGTTAATAGGCTACCTTTCACAGGTACTGAAATGCAGTGACAGTGACAAACAATCAGTTAGTTTCATGTCCAGCCATCTACAGTAGATATGAACTTTGATTTGCTCCTTCTGTGCCACAAGAAATGTTTCTTCATTGGGTTTGTATTTATAGATATGTCTCCAGTTTATTGGTGGTACACAAAGGGTTACCTATACTTGCAAATGTATTGAATGGTCTGATATTATATTCACACATTTTGCATGTTCCAAGTCATTTTTAATAGTTTTTTTATCCTCAAGGGAAAATACAAAATAATATGAATACACAGAACCTTGTGATTAGAAAAGAAAAATATCTGTCAACATGATTTGTACCAACTATTTGCAGAAGTATTTCTCATGGATTCATGAACATTAATTCAGATGAATAATTTTCCAAACTAATTAATCATCCCACAATCAGTGATATTTATCAAACTAGATTTGAAAAAAGAGGTTGAAATCAAAATTTAAGACCAGTATCACACTGTCAATTCCCATTGTGCAATGAAAAAAAGTCTGCTGAAATCTGGATGGTGGCACACGTGAACACATGCATACCTTCTTGACCAGTGAGAGCAGATTGATGTGTTCACAGTGTAGGTTCCTTCCGTTGGCCAGGACATCGCCCAGGGTGTAGTAATCACTACTCTCCCGGATTGGCATGTGCTGCAGGGTGCCAAACGGCTCCGCCTGCCAGCCGTCATAGGGGCTCAGCTTGGAGTAGCGCTCACTCACGTTCAGCTGGTAGTCACTGGGCGTACGTGTGGAGTGGAAGAAGAGGGAGGGAGATGAGGGCCAACTGTTTCAACACTGAATAGATTTAAATTGGGCATAGATGCTGAAGAGGAGGGAAGAATCTGGAGCCCGTTAACAATGCACCTCCTCCCTTTCCTCCCTTCTAGAAAGTAATATGTCACTGTTCGTGTTACCACAAACATATGATTGAAAGTACATTTTCCACATCAATGTAATTAAACAGACCTACAGACATTGATTTGCATTTCCCCTATCTCTCTCTCTCTCTCTCTCTATCTATCTCTCTCTCTCTTTCATGCATGCACACATACTTTCTCACTCTCACTCTCTCTCACACAAACACCTCATTCTCTCCATTTCTCTCTCTCTCTCTCTCTCTCTCTCCCTCTCTCTCTCTCACACACACACACACACACACACACACATGCACACACAAACACATACATTCTCTGCAGCTCTCTCTCTCTCTTTCATATTCTAATTTTCTTGTACTTTTCATCTCTCACATTATTCGGGTCTTACCATTTCAATTATCCTGCTCAGAAAAGACATAGGCAAGAGAGGCCTTGATTCCAGGCCAAAAAACAAGTCTTTCTACACTTTTAAACTACAGCAATGTTGCAGTCAAATGCAAAGTAAGCGATCGGATTCCGAGCACTCCGAAATAGAATCCCAATATAGGTCAACTGGAGAAACACGAAAGCACACTGCCTATAATCAATTGGGTTATATCACCATGGAAACAATATATCATCACTACCTTTTCAAGGTATGTGTTTTCTCATTTGTACTGTTTCTATGATGACTTGTCATAAAAACAGGTTTAATACGAGATATGAGCCTTACAACACGTAGATTCTTTCTTCTGTGTTAAAAAAAACGCTTAGAAAGAAATCGTGCAAAGGGCATAACTTTGAAATAATTTTTTATCGTGAAACATTTTAAACAAAATCAATTTGCATTTTGAAAATAAGGCAATAAAGTACTTAACATGATTATAGTACACACAGTACGATAAAGTAATACAATGCTATGGTTTGATTTGATTTGATTTACATAGTATGCATGCATGCTGAGCAGTCAGAACTACGAATAATTCACATAATGCAATCATGCCAACATGGAGAAAAGGAAAACGTTCGTGTGCAGTGTCACCCTAATGGTATTAGTATTAGGCCTCACAAGGTTAGCATGTCACACTTCATTCTTCTTGTTCAGCTCTTTGTGCTATTCGTTTCTTAGAACATATCTGATGACATGCATGTGAATACAATAGGATGAGTGAGCTAGGGAATAGCCTTGAAAAGATCAGAGCAAGAGAGCGAGACAGATACGGCAGAGACCTTTTCTATCAGTAGATAAAAACAGAGAGAGTGGGCGGGCAAATATGAAAGAGGGGATTTGGTTATAAAGGCATACGTGTGCTAGCATCCATAAATGATCTGTGCATGATGCAGGAAATTGAGAAATCGGTGATGGAGCCTGAGAGAGTGACAATTTCTATACCTATAGACAGACAGGCAGACAATCAGAGAGAAAGTAACAGTGTAGGGTAGGCTTAAAGAAAATATTTGGATACAAGAATACATGTAGGCAGGATCTGCGCTTGAAAGGGCTAGTGAAATAGTAAACTTAGCAGAATCAATACTTCTAGAGAACGGTAATAGAAGAAGGGACATAGTATGTGTATTACAAGGTAAAGAGTGATGTCTGAAAAAAGAGACACAGTGTAAACAGGAAGAGAGTGAGTATGAGACAGAGAAGGGTAGGGGAGAGAGAGGTAAATGACAGGGCGGGGGAGGGGGGGGGGTAAAGTGATGGTGAAGAGAGGGTGGGAGAGAGAGAAGTGGGGCAAAGTATATTAGATTAAACAGCATATATATGGCAAGCTAAATGAATTATTCAGTACTAACAAAATCAATGCTGTGATACTTAAGCAACTAAATGCATTTACATTTAAAGGCTAAAAAATCCTTTCCCTTTTTTTGGGGGGGAGTCAGTACTCATGTGAAAAATCAGCAGTACTGTAAGTGTACGTAGTTTTTTTTTTCTGAGGTGGTTGTACCTAGAAGTAACCAATATGTTAGTTGCATGATGTGTGGACTCAGATTATATATTTGAACTAATATTAGTATGAAGGTTACCTTGGAGTCCAGGGTCTACATCTCTCTTCAATCTCACTGTTTGACTTGGTCTGTACTTGAGGGTTGCTGATTTCAACTGCATTTGTGAGAAAAGGTGGGATGAAAGATGAAGGCAGAATCACATGAAGACTGGAAGGAGGATGTGGAGAAGGGTGATGAGGAATCAACAGACAAAAATAAGCTTGGAACAACTTGAATTGTCACTTTTTCATGACTTTTAATTCACTAATACAAAAAGGAATATTCAGTAATATTATCCTTGAAAATACTTACACAAATCAATCTGGCAATTGGGAAGAAAGGCTGTTACGAGGCCCTACATGAATGTTGTATTGCAAAGGACCTGCTAATAAACAGACTTTCATCAGAGGGTTCCTTGCCATTATGTAATGTATATGTTGTATTTCTGAAAAATTTTATCATGGTTGAAAATAAAAATAGGATGAAATGGGAAGAAGTATTTTAATCATCATTGCCATTATCTTCATTATCAAAACAATATTCTGTTGTCACTTACTGACATCTCCAATCTTGAACTTGTCGGTGAGTGCCATGATGTGTTCACTGGTTCCCCAGCATGAGGCATTGATGAAGTCCACCGGAGAATCTCGCAGAGTGAAGCCAAACACTGAGCGTTCAGTACCCGGATCTAGACAGAGATGGCAAACCAACATTTTTAGTATGGGGGGGGGGGGTGCTATCTTAAATCTTAAAGGCACTTAATACCAACTCTTAACTCTTAACAACTTAACATATTTAGCATTAACTCTTAACTCATTACAATAAACACTTTACTACGACTCTTGTTTGACCTCAAAAGTGTATCTGCCTTCTTTTCTATAATGTTGATGCATCATTGTGCAAAGTTTCATTTGCAAATGACCTCTGACCTATGAACTGAGACCATCTGATGGCCAATGAGAGGCATTCACATGAGCTGGAGCCTATGATCTTAACTACTTCTTTGCCAGTTGAAATGCTGCTCTATGGGATGTGAGTGCATTACTGGTAACAACATGCACATATGGCACGTAAAGATTTAAGGAGCAGCATGTAGCTTCATTCATGCCACTGCATCATTGTGCAATTTGTCTATGAACTTGGGTAAGCCTACACCAAAGTGTATGTTGCTATGTATCCTGTGCAAAAATATTTGGATCACCAGTTTGTGTGGCCCAGTTAGGTTGAAATTGCTTTACTATTGGGAATACCTCTTGCTGCTAGACGGACAGAAGGATGGAAGGTGGGACAGACGCATGCCCAAAAGCATAATGCTACCTATTAAAACGTCGCAGAGGATACATAAGCACTATCAGGAGTAGCTGTGCTATCTACCATAGATGTGAACACACAAAAAAATGCACAAGAAGTCCCAAAGCAACATCTGCAGAGCTGCCAACCTCGCTTGACCAAAAATCCTATGATTTTATCATAAAAATCCTATTTTCAGACAAAAAATCCTACTCTTAACTGTGGTGTACTTTCCTACACAATATCTCAAGAATTGCGAACTATATTTTGTAGTAATTCACATGTATACAATATACAAGTTACAAAGACTGTAATCTTTAATCAAAAAAGTTGCATTTTACCAACAAAAGCTGTATTAAAAAAAAAAAACACGGCCTCTTACAGTTCCTACATCGAGCAATTTTTATGGAGCACATTGACTGAATATGAATGATTTCGTCAGGACTGGTGTGTTCGATGAACCAATGAACATTCCCAAATTGCCAATGTGAGATGCTGGTAGGAAACTTTACAAAACAGAATGGGCATTTTGCCATTGAATATGGCACACACACACAAAATTAAAAAAAAAAAAAAAAAAAAAAAAAAAAACGATTTTTTTTTTTTTTTTTTTTTTTTTTTTTTTTTTTTTTTTTTTTTTAAATCGTATTTTTTAAAGGAAAATCGTACTGTCGTATTTACCTCTAAAAATCGTACTAAATACGACAAAATCGTACTGGTTGGCAGGTCTGCATCTGGCTACTGGTATCTCCAAATTCATAGGGAATATGAGCATTTGATTTATGGCATGCGTAAATTATGCAATCCCTGCCAAACTGTATTGCTCTGGATAAAAAGCATGAGTAAGGAAGCATATGCTGGAATTTGAACACTTCATCAAGTCTCCACTCAAGCTGCGTGAATGAATGAGACATCACTCAACTTCCCCTCCTGCCTCACAAAGCATAACAGAAATACCAGAAAGGTACACACAATGCCTCACTGCGCTAACTCAATAGGTTTTATTTGTGGACACAATGTGCCTGCCTGAATGCTTGGTTTGAGCTGGAATATGTGAATGACTTAAAACTTACTTGCTTTGCTTTGTACTTGTCTAGGCTTCTGCTTTGCGATTACAATTCCAACAATAACCTGCACGGGGAATAGGCAATGTTTAACGCATGAGCTGATTGGAGAAGGCAATGTTAAATGTGTGAGCTGATAGGAACAAACAGAATAGCGAAGAAAAGTTTTCTGATCATTCTAGGCTAGAAATCTATTAAAATATGTTATGGCTTGAAAGCACATGAAAGTTCAAATAGATCCTTCAGCTGATTCCGCAATTTTAATAAAGCTTTTGTCTACTTGCATTGTTGAGCCTATGAGTGTGTGGTTTTATACATGTATTTTTTTTTCTTAAACAGAAGTCGAGGCAATGCAGTATTTCTTGCCATGACATTTCATGGCACTCCTTTATTCAAAATGTACTATTGATACAGATAATGTACATCATTTGAAATTTTTGATGATGAATAAAATGTAATCTTCCATTCTAATTGACCACGTATTTTGGGAATAAGTTCCATTTCAATGATCAAATAGCTGATAAATAATTGGACATACATCTTTGATATCACAGGCTTGGACATTTTGCATCCAACTTTATGTCAACAAATCATGGCATGTCAAACAATATTGATGAGGTATGATAATTTAATATGGTGTTGTATCTTACCACATTTGACATGTGTGCCGCTAAGTCTTTCAGGTACACCCTCCCATCATCACCGCCTGCTCCTCTATCAACTGCATACTGTCTTCCTCCTCCTGCTCCTCCTCCTCCTGCTCCCCTGCCCCTGCCTCTACCTCCTCGTCCCCCTGGTGGTTGGAAGGACATGGCTGGAGTCTGCTTGCGAATTGGTGTTCCATCTGGCCACATGTTCTGGGAGCCAAAGCTGCTATCAAAGTTGTTTGCCCATGCCATTCCTGATGGGGAAAGTGAAAGAAAGTGTGATGAAATGTATTTCACCCACAGCGTTTGTGATTTCAAGTTTGTTGATGGAGCCTGATACATAAGAAGTACAAGAACAACCATTTTGTGAGCTAGTTCTTGGCAGCAAAAGTCACATTTTCTGGGGTTGCTCCTAATCTGAGTATTTGCTCAGTATATGATAATCATAGTAGCGATTTTTTAAACATAAAAAATTGTATCGGTAAGTTAAAAAAAATCAAAAACAATACTGCTTTAACTCAATTTTATACTTTTCTTCAAATTGGACGACAAATTCTGTGAGAAAGTGCATTCTACACAGCTCATTTATTATCAACAGCTAGATTTCTTCATGACTGTTAACCTCCTACAGACTATTCTACCCAAAGTCTATGTAACAACTTTTCCTATCATGGATGTATTTTTGTGAGAAGGGACAATTTACACTATTATCCCCTACCTTAAACTCTTCTGTCTAATGCCTTAATCATTTGTAATCTACCATGATTTCAAAATCAAGTCTCATGCACACAGTTGACAGCTGGTGGTAGTATAAGTATAGGTCTCAGAAGCTAAGAAAAAAACATAAGGTTCTGTGTATTTCACGAGTGGTGCATATTTATTGTTGCATTTACTATTATTAATGTACAAAACAAAACATCAGCACTTACAGCAATTTTGTGTTTATTTTACAAGTATATGACAGGAATTATGATAACAATGATAATAATAGTCATCAGTGTTTCTTACAGAAGGCATAACACATAGCGATTAAACATGTCCCAATGCACTGCATGATTCCAATTTGAGTAATAGGATCTACTTAGAGATAGACTTGCAAGTGATTACAGAAGCTTAAATTATGCAATATCATTAACAATTTTTGTATGTAATCTCATTAAGTCAGTCATTACAGATTCAATCATTTCCTGCATACATATAGTACCCATACTAGCACCAAAAAATATGTGATTTATATTTTATTCATGAAAGTTATTCATGTGTTGCACAAACAAATCTATGTGGCCCATTGGTGTGATTGAATTACTATTTTTTTGTTAAACTGATTCAGAAAGTGTGTGGTAATACACTGATCATAGACCTTAATAATGGTTAAGCTCCAAAATCTAGTCAAGAGCTTTAAATTAGACTGTACCTTGACTGTACTTCTAATACTATTCTTTACAACTCACATAGATTACTCTAATTTTAAGTAGTCTACGAACATGTTACATTAATATAATCACCACAAAATGATAGCCCTATAACTCTAGGCCTAAATGTAATAATGGCATAGACCCTAATGAAGAACATTAAATCATGGAGAGTGTTAAGGAAAAGCGGTCGACAAATCTTCTTACAGTTTGGATCAACATAAATGTTTATTTACAAAGAAATTTTAGGCATACACCCAGAAGTAAGGACAGCGTGCTCCATCCTGTAAATTAATCTTTGTAAATTGAAATTACACAAGAAAGCCCTTTCACTAAAATCTAGATAAATTTTTATGATTGTAGCTCTAGTTTAGTATAGATATAGACTAGTGTTAAAAATTGAAATATTAGCCTGAAGAATAAAACCTAAAGCTACCTTATAATCTATCCAAACTTAACTGAAGACATGCATTTTGCAACTCCACACAGTATGCATTCTTCATGCAGAGATCTACATCTAGTAGTACAATACTAGAACATGCCTCATTATGATCAGTCTCACTCAGGCTACGTGAACTAATTTAGTACTGTCTCGATTCTCTACAATGTTGCTGCTTTTTAATTCACAGACCAGACCTAAAAAAAAGTCAGCAGTTTAAATCTCCTCCCCCCCCCCCCCCCACATGCACACACACAACACACACACACACACCCTATTTCCTCACCCCTCCTTCCATCATACAGTCACACATAGTTTCTTTAATACACACAACTCCCATCCATCGTTTTACACACTATGGCTGACCCTGTTTGTACCCTTGTCATCACTGTGCCTTCAAACAACTCATCGTCATTGAGTTAATTACATTTAAATTAGCCTTTGTCTACTCACTTCAGACGTTGACTCCTCACACTCCTGATTCCGAAGTTTGCCAAATGTTGTTCATTCGCAATCAATAATAAAATAAGAGGAAATTACAAGCCAAAGGCGCAGAAAACTTGCAGACGAAATTCGTGATAATGGATTATCATTATCGATCACTTGAAAAATCGATTATCATCAATTACATGATATGAGCTCCATTTTGATTGGTCAAAAGTCAAGGGGCGTGTTTACGTCACTTGTCAATATGGCGACACCCGTCGATTCACCGGATTCTGCCCAAGAGGTTAAGAAAGCTCAAAATGAAGGCGGGCCACCCACATTATTCGCCATGTACACATATCATGCGAATCGGTAATAATAATGTGCCATTTTTTAAAACTAATTTAATGATTTATCGTCTCACGGCCTCAGTTGAACTTTAAATATGTGCAGAGTTCCAATTGCGTTGTCCCGCACGTATTATTCTATGTAGTGTTTTAACATTTTCGTTAGCTTTTGTGATGTATATATGTAGACCTCGTATTCAATTTGGAAGAGTCAGGCCAAGGGCAAAACTTAACACCTAAAGCCGAATTTCAGTATTGACTTTTTGTTTTAGTCATGCCCTCTTTATCGAAAAGTAAAAAAGCAAGGACAGGGTAGACCCAATCGTGGAATTTAAATAAAGTTGAACTCGGGTGACTGAAGTGATGAGGTGTGACACTGACAGTGTCAGTGAGTCGGATCAGTGATGGTCGGTGTGTTGACCTGACGTGTTGTGCATTGTCAATGCATACTGCATGCTCTGTTGGGTAATGTCCCAATAATAGCATAGATAAGTGATTTTTAATACTGGGTTAGTATGAGTCTAAAACTGAAGCTGAGCAACAGCCTAGTGTATGGATGGAATGTACATGAGTGACTGTGGAGACCGAGAGGCTGTTCACACTGCAGGGGGACCATCGGGGGGGGGGGGGGGGGGGGGGCTACCCATGGCCATGGCACGCAGGAATGAGGGCCACTGGTATTCTCTGGATTGCAGTGCAGTGAGATAACGTCTTTTATCATCGCACTCCCGGCTGAGAAGTCACGCTCCCATGATGTGTGACGACTGATAAAAGGTCAAAGCGGTCAAAGATTTTGCACCCTATTTTGATCCCATATCCCTATCCTAGCTAGACAGGAATAACCGTCTCATTTGGGCATCTTTGAATCAAATTTGTTTGTTTTTTGACATACCCGTGAATAGAGTCGGGCGTTCAAAGGAGTCGGATATAATGTCAGTGGATCCGCACAGATACTAAGATTGTGGTCTAGATCCTAGTTAGAACTATTTTAGTGTTTTTAAGTCATATCTGATAATCAACATTACCAAATAAATGATAGATTTATAGATGTTCATGATCGATTGCATGAGAATAGTTTGATTTTAACAAATCCTGCGACTTGAATGTTGACTTCCGCTCTCTGATTTTGGGTTTATAGTGCTATAAGACACTATTTCTGCTGGTCTGAACAGCCTCTTTGTCTATGTTAAATTAAATTAGTTAAATTGTCATATATGATGTACACTTGAGGCCAAAAGTGTACATACACCCATGGAATTCAGTGAAATTTGTTCGCGTGTCAAACATGGTAACATCTACTATATCTTCGGAAATATAAATACTTCTATGACGAATTTAGTATCAAATGAAAGAGCGTATGAAGCTCTTTCACATGGTTGGAATGCCGTTGGGATTAAATTATATTTCAGTTGGAATTTTCTTTGAAGAAAAAAAAGTAATATTCGTGCCAAATGTATTCTCTTGTTTGTTATTTTATTTTCAAACATCGTTTCATAGAAATATATAAATGACAAATCTATGATATATATTACATTTCCTATCATGATATGTCACCACTGAACAAAAAAGTGTAATCTGAAATGTTTGTGTTGAGAAGTTACTAGCACAAGTATGAAATGATTTTGTCAAGTATTAATTTTTAATTTGTCTAAAATATGAAGATTTTCAGGGGGAAAATGACATCTAAATATTTTCAGCTCATGAAAACAAATCAATGTGATGAAGGGGAATGGCATACTCAATTGTTTGATATCAAATTTATCATGATAGCACAAACATTTAATAAGATACAACAGATTTTATGACGTTTGGCAAGTGTCAACTTTTCCTTGCATTTCCTGGGTGTATGTAAACTTCTGGCCTCAACTGTACATGGTATGTAGATAAACAAGAATGTAAATCTAGTCCCTCCATGTAAAGTGCATTGAGAATTCCATCCTGTTTGAAATGCGCTATATAAGAAACAATTATTATTATTATGTCTGAATGAGCCTTCCATATAAGTATCACACGAGTCATGCATGCTGTGTCTTCCGAGTCACATGTCAGGGTATAGATGATTTACTTGATCGAGTAATGGATTTAGCTCCAATATTTTCTCAGTTTAAATCTAGACCCTTGTGGCTGAAATGGGGAAAAACTGAAGGTTCTAATGAAAAACATGAGGCGGCCTCCCATCTCACACAGTCATTGCCTCTGATCTGGTCTCTTATCTTCTTGAGAGTGAACTGAGGGCCACATAATGATCCTCAATGTGGAATTACTTATTGTCGTCTAGATGTAATATATGTCAATACTTGCACAAATTGTGCATTGAGCTTTTATAAATTAATTCATTCACTCACTGTGTTATTTTATTTTTGCATATAAAATCACTCATTTACATTTCATCCTCTATATTTTCATGAATATCAGTGTATGTTCAATATTATCAGCCATTTTCACCCTCATTTCTTTGCAAACTTGTTGCTTTTCAAGAGGAGAGAGTTGAGCTGATATTATTGGCATAATTTATATAGTGTGCTATCATTATGGAGAGAGAGAGAGAAAGAAAAAAAGTTATTTGTGTGCAGCTTTTGGTTTCATCACACACTACATTTCCTGCAGAAGGCTTTTTTATTTGGCCCTAATTTGTGAGAATCTAGAGCCATAAATTCATGCTGGTTTGCTCTACAAAGGAGCAAGGATATTTCTACACAAAACATTGTCCTGCAGTTTTTCACCAATTTGCAGGCTTCCAGAATCCTGACCTAACATCACAAGTGGGCCTTATGTTCATATATCATTAACTGTTTTCAATTTCCTTTCATGTCTTCAGATTTGCTCAGACACTACCATTCAAATCATGGATTTGTATTTCATGCATTGTAAAATTATTGAGCTTTTTTTTTTGGGGGGGAAGGGGTAAAGTAAAGTCCACATTCATACTACAGCAGGAAGGGGAAAAATGTGGGCACACCGTTCTAAATAACAGGATCAAATAAACTGCAGTCATAAGGCATTTCACATTAATCATGTTTGGTAGCATGGTAAAATGAAAGTCCCTAGCTAGTCAGACAAGATTTGATTAAAAACATGATCTCTTCTTTTCTTACGAGGGCTTATAGAATGCTCATTGTAAAAAACACACACACACACACACGTATAAAGAGTTAGAATTATGAGATGTGCCAGTTTGTGACTTTTTCTCATTTGCACTATTCACTCTAATTCCATGTGCATTTTATTTTCATCTCATGCCCAGACCAAATAACCAAGACCTTGGCCCTGATGGGGATAAGGAAGCCAAGAATACATCCGTGCCTGACTTTCTTCAAAGAGAGGCCACCTCAAACCGTGACTTCAGGTCTCCGTAACACCTCCTTTGTTTCTCTCCTCACCCAGTAACTGTTTAACTCTTTAGGTGCCACGTGTGAATTTATTCCCAGGATCCAATTGAGCTACATTTGTCTGTCACATGAGGGTTAAGGGGAATTAATTCCATTGCTCACATTCATTGTACTACTTGTACTAATGAGGTTTTAAACCTGTTTGGTGTCATTTTCTCAATGGAAAATGTGAAAATGGCATGATATGTCAAGGGACAGAACATGCGAATCTGCAGTGTTGCGTTTCTTGCTTTCATTCAACATATTGCATTATCACAATCATGTAAATCATTGAATTGTAAATAGTAACTATGCACACATTATTAAATTGCACTTATTTTTTGCACATGCACATAATAATTATATATGAGGAAATATCATTTCAAGAATTTCATGACACTGTACTTTTTATTTGCAGGAAAATATCTCTTGTTATGCAAATTTGCATGCTTGCACTTCCTTTTCAGGTAACATATTTATTGAAGCAAAACCATAAAAACATGAAAAAAAGTTGAGCTTCTTTTAATGCATACGATAGATGAAAGAATGACCATAATTACATACTTTAGAAATCAAAGCAACTGAAGAGCAGGTTGCTCTTTTATGTGCCACATGTTGATTTATTTACAAATAAATCCTGTAGAACTTCATTTTGGTATAGCACTGAAATGGTTATGTAGGAGGACAATCATATTGAAACATATTGATGTTTTTTCTGCCATGCTACAGCTTGTCTGTCATTGCCACTGACCTGAATGCTGAAGATGAAACGGACCTGAGAGAGTTTATTGCCAGGCGGCTCTCTCGCGGGACGGTGTACGGAGGAGTGGGCAATGTCAACACGGTGGACGTAGGGTGAGTGGCAGGGGCAAAAATGAATACCGGTTATTATTTGCAAGGGCGACATGGATACATATAGCAAGTCCCTCTTTGTGATAATGGGCCCTACGGGAACTATATAGAGTACCAAAGTGGTGTCGTCATATCCATTGTTATGTAGGGTGCTAGTTCTAAACAACCTTGCTCAGGTGAGAGTTTCACTGGTCTGACATTGTCTAGCAGGCTTGGGTCTGGTACTCCTAAAGAGAGTCCCGGCTATGATCACTGATGTTTGCTCTACTCACATAGTTTAGAACTAGGTGTCTTGTTAACATGCTCATATGATATCACACTTCGGTACTCTATACATAGTATTTACAGTAACTGTAATGTTGCTTAATAATAATGTGGTAGATAGAGATCAGTTGCATTTAGCAGTGCATTCCTAGTGTTTCCCAGGCTGTTCACTGTGTTCTCATCAGTTGTTTGACTTTTTTCTCCGGATGGTTCACTTTCTTCCTATCTCAAATAAGAAAGAACTATCCCTCACACAGGCCATGTGCACTTCCCTCGGCCTGTTTGCTGTTATATGTACCCGTACCTGTAGTAGTCGAGTGTTTGTGTGCTGCTTATTGATATAGTCAACATAGACTAGTTGCATTCAGCATTGCATTACTCGTGTTTCTTCTAATACCCAAGCTGCTATCTCTAGGCTCATGTACACTAACTACAGTATATCCTTTACATTAATACTCTCTGTGCTCATGTACACTTCCAGTATCCTTTACATGAACTATCCATATACTCTTCTATATCATTCACATTAACTCTGTGCTCATGTACTCGTACATGTAGGAGTCGAGTGATGGCGTGCTACTACTGCCTGCTGCGCCAGGGCGCCCACCCTGACATCGAGAGGGAGGTGGAGAGCACCATGGACCCCAACTCCTTCTACACCTCTCAGGAGTGTGTCATCTGCTTCCTCAGCTCTCCAACCAGCGCCCTCGAGCTATATCCTTAACCTGCCAAGTGTCACACGTGAATTTATTCACAAGTAATGCACACGTATCCCATAGAGCTTTGTTTTGTTTTGGCGCTGAAGGGATTAGACCTAATGGAGCCCTCGATGTGCAAGACAAACTGCTCCTGTATGGGATGTGTGTATCAATGGAGCAAACATTTACCATTTCCCAAAAAATAGAGCAAATCAAGTGTGATACTATAATGTAATAATAATGATTATATATTTTGTTTTAATTCTTAAACTGGGTTAGAATTTTTGGTTTTGTGCGTTTTTCATAAATTATTATTTTTGCTTCTTAAGGACCATTTTGGATTACACTTTGTTTTCTTTCTCTTTTATGGGGGGGGGGGGGGGTATGGTGACAGGCTTGCATCTGTAGAGCATAGTTGAGTAATAGCTTGGTGCAATTTATTGTAATATTACTATACAGAACATCCTGAGCTAAACTCCTCACCTATCTGCATTTTATGGCAGTTCATTTAAGTTGGTGCATGCACTCAACCTGTACAATCACACAGATCTCACTGCATTTGACTGCACTGGACTTCAATGGATTGTAGTCAGCATGTGAAAGTGGTTTGCAGACTCTTCCGTTTGTGGAGAGAGCTCTATGCAGTATGGCCCTACAGCAGATGAGAAATTAAAAGAGATATCTACTCCTCTATAGAGCAAAGACTTGTCCTTAACATGAATGATCGGTGCTTACATTCAGACCGGAGCTGGATGTGATCAGTGAGAGTGTGCTACCACTCCTGGAGCAAAAGGTGCGTTGACCCATCCTGCATAGAGGGCTGCTCATACGCTTGTATAAATGAGGTGACCATCATCGCTAGGAAGTAAATAAAGTGTGATGTCAAGTCAAAGTAGGTCCTACGCTTTATGTTTAGAGTAAGCCACAGTGATCAAAGCATTGACTCTCATCAAGAATGCCTCACACTGTGTAGTTAGACATAATATGGGAGTGATGTGATTGTTGGATGACTGCACTGCTTCATATGCACAGATTGACAAAGGAGCAAATACATGTGTACATATAACAGCAAACAAGGAGAATACATGTGCTTTCATGGATTCAGTCTTAGTTAATTAAAATGAAGAGGGTGATACGAAATGTTTGAGAAAGCATTGAATTTCATGTTTAAATGTAATCTTAGGCTTCTTAAAATATAAACATTTAATTATCTACCACTGATTCATTGGGTTTTTTTTAAAGGTTGCCAAATTATGTGCATATACAAGTACATTCGATTACTTATATGTGGTCTCATGGATTAAATTTTAATTAATTTACTCCTAGATAAGTAGGAACTACTATAGAATGATGAGGTTGATACAAAATGTTCCAGGAAGCATTGGGTTAAATTTTGTCTAGTCTGGTTTCTACGGCGACCACAAAAATGAAAAAAGGTAATAACTCCGCGCTATAATTCTACGGCCACCCCTAGGGCCTGTAAAAAATAGGAATGTGCCCTACGTCGACCCTACGGCCGCCGTAGATTTTCTGCGGCCGCCACAGAATTCTCTCGAATTTAGGTATTTACGCCCGCCATACGCCCGCCGTAGAGCAAATGTGATTGAGGTATAATTAAATCCCCATTTCCATGGACAGATTTATTATCCGTCACATCCTACCTTGTAATTTTATGAAATATATAAATATTTCTCATTATTTCTGGTGGTGTCTCTTCGTATGCAGGGTGGCGTTCCAACCCAGATTCAGACTCATCTTGACAACTGGTATCAGCAAGCCTCTAGCTACGTCTTGCACTGTGTGCAGAAACTCAAGGGAGATGTCGCGTATCTCATCAATGCTGTAAGTGGAGAGTCGGTGGGGGGGGGGAATTAAAGATTTATTTGTGGGAGCTACTTTTTAAACTTGATGCCATAAAATAAATACCCTGAATTATGTTCTCCGTTATAAGCTGTAAGAGGAATTCTTTTTAATTTTTTACAGGAGCCCTTTAATTATTCGTGGGGGCTCGTTTTGCCTTACGGCGGCTAAATCACTCTGAGCCCCCATTTTTTCACGTTATTTCATTAGTTTTCATTAATTGACATTTTGGGTTATTGTTCTTCTCCTTCCCCTTCTCCTTCTATATGTTGTTTTTCTCCGTTATGCTCCTTCTTGTCTCATTTTCCTCACCGTCTTCTAGTTTGCTTGTCTAAATATCTGTGCTTATTTTTTAAAGTAATTTTCCGTAGGGTGAACTTTCTTTTTTACTGGGTGTTATTTGATCTTGTTTCATTCAAAGGGCATATACTGTACTGGGAAGGCAAAAAGGCCATCAAAATGTAATTGTTAGCAATCTTCTTGCCAATGGTCTTAAATTCATGTATTGTCTATTTTAGAAGCTTGCTGAAAGTTATTTGCCCTCAAATGATCTACATTCGGAGTAACGAGTGATTAAATCACAAATCTTCAAAATGTTCGGGCCGAACATTTTGAAGATTTAATCATTATTAATTAATCACTCTTAATGTGGATCATTTGAGGGCAAATAACTTTCAACAAGCTTCTAAAATGGTCAATACATGAATTTAAGACCATTGGCAAGAAGATTGCTAACAATTACATTTTGAAGGCATTTTGCCTTCCCAGTACAGTATATGCCCTTTAAAAGAGTATGTGTCAAAATTATATATCAACATTGTCTGTGTATGTCCATCACTTGAGAAAAAGTGGTCTTTGATACACATGTAAAGTATTACTAGGAGGGCGTCATATTTATAATTATTGATTGATGAAACGTGCTAGTATTGATAAAAACTCTTGATTTCAGGCGTTGCTGGAAATCAGTGTGGATGTTGTTGGAGCTGAGAAGTCTCTCAAGCGAGACATAGAGAGGTGGGTTGCCTTAATGTGTGTTTCTTGTCTGCTTATATCATTTTAAAGACAGTGTGTCCATTTGCAAAAGTTATGAAACCCAGTAGGAACCAGCAGTATACCCCAATGATAACATGTATGCAATCTCATGGTCATAGCTTCACACACTTTATCGCAGTGAACCGCAGCGGGTATAGTCTACAATCATAATCGGATTGTCCCCCTCAATGCGCGATACAGGTATTGCACATGCACTGTGGAACGGACCGATGCAGAGCATCGTGGCTATAGGTTTCGGATGACCAGCCCAAAACCTCCTCAAAATCTAGCGATCACTATACTTTGCTTACAGTCGGTTCCAGTTATTGCGAGGGAAGTTCTGATACAGTTTTACAAAATTAGATTTTTTTGACCTGCAAGAGGGACACCCTGTCTTTAACCCTCTCAGTATCGACGATTGAAGGCAAGATGTCCAATATAACGCAACTTATTGCCTATAGGACTAAGGAAGTGTGAATGTTATGTATCTGTATGGGCATTGGATCCAAAGACACAGTGGTCCTTGCTCATGTGATGAAAGGAAGATAATGGCAGTATTTTGAGCATAGCGCATATTGTTCTAGATAAAATAGATAAATATCATAGGATAAATGTCATATTACAGTACCCGGTACATGAAGACTGAATAGTATTACTATAGATATCATTGATCAAGGTATTCCTAGTTTGGAGGAAAAAAATCTGCTGGCTTACATATCCTATCATAAACTACATTTATGTGCCATGAACTTTATTATTTTTCACGTTTGTCTTAAAAACAGCCATATCTTTTGCTACTACAGTGAAATTTGTATAAAGAAACCACTCGAGGGAAACAATTGAGTTTTCTATAGGTAATCGCTAAAGCATTGAAGGTAACATATCCATTATAACACAACGTATTGCCTATGGGATTATGGAACTAAGGAAGCTTCACTGTACTGTACAGATACAATGTTTGGTTACCGCCCTCTCTGGTAGGTTCATGAATGCCTGCAGCCTGTCGGGTCTCCTACAGCAGTCGTCCGAAGAGGCAGCTTCCTCGCAGGGGGCATCGACGACGTCGGAGCCCATCCTCATTGACATCGATGAAGCAGGGAACGCCCAGCCCAATGTGAGGTCGCCAACTAGGGGAGCAGCCAAGAGTAGGTTGATCATCGAGGGGGATCAGCATCGCTTCGAGAACGCAGGTAACTTGGCCAGCGGAATCTTTAATTGAAGGGATAGTTCATCGTGAAATTATTTTGCTTTCAATAAAAGGAGACACATAAAATAAACATTTTAGTGAAGGTTTGATGAAAATCGGTCAAGGGAAAAAAAGTTATTTGATTTTAAAGTTTTGATTTTGTGATGTCAAATGCGAGGTGCTATCCCATATGTTATGTACAATTTTTTTGAAAATGTCCATTTTCTCAAAAGGATATTTACCATTTCAGCTGTGTGTTTGATTGATCATCACTATGAAAAGAATGTATTCTTTCATCAAAGAACAGAAAAAAGGCAATTTATGGAAAGAGTAGTACACAACAACAACAACACAAAATATAAACTTTAAACAATCATAACTTTCTTATCTTTATGACCAAGTTTCGTTAAACCTTCACTAATATGTTTCTTTCATGTTTCTCTTTTCATTGTAACCAATTTATCTTCAGGGTAAACTGTCCTTTCAAGATTTAAATCTCTGAGTACTGATTATTGAGATCCTTTGACCCATATCAGTGACGACACATTTTATTGCCAATGGAACTGTAAGAGTTAAACATGCTCTCTTAGGGTCTAGAAAGAGGCAAACTTGTATGTACTTGCTTTCTGACATTATCTTTTGTTGACTGATATATTTATAAAGTTGTGTGCGTGATATTTTCTTGTAAGATAAAGATTGTTCAATTGGGAAACATAAATTTCAGTGTGATGGAATGAGTCTGTCATGCCAAACATAGAGAGATCAGATGGAGAGAGACAGAGAGCATAATTTGGTTTAACCATTTCCTGCATATGAGAGCAGTCATATATGCAAATACTGTTATGAACAAAAATATTTTGAGCCTTAACTATGATATCTGTAGGAGAAAACTCACAAACTCTTTTCACTAATCAACAGTGTTAACGTATAGCTATGTGCATCGTACCACCCGCATGTGCGTTTTTGCATTCATTTTGCCAAAAGGCGTGCTCACAAAAGAGTTTTGTGATGTCATGCAAATGGTGACCGTGGGATATTTTGATAATTGATAAAGAAACTCAAACGATCTAGGGAGTCATGGCGCAATCTGGTCACCAGTACTTATGCAAATTAATTCATGAATAATTATTGACTCATCCATGTCTATGCCGAAAAGCAGAGTGGTTAAATGTGTCCTGACTATGAATGAATCAGATGAAAGGATTTTAAGATTAGATGAGGTATATGAAGTTCAATATGTCAAACTTGCGCAAGAAGAACATATTCCAGATAAAAAGCTATTAAAGCACATCTTGTTTACCCCTTATCCCCGATCTAGAGAAGTCTTGGTTCTGTGAGGAGTGGGCGAGCACCATGCTGAAAGGCGGCGACGCCCCCAACCCCGCCTTCCTGAGACAGGTGATTGAGGACTACAAGCTGCACACCATACAGGATCTCAACACCCTCAAGAGACTCATCAGACAGGCAGAGACGGACCACTACGCCCTCTATAGGTCAGCTCATTCTTTTATACCCATTTTTTACTGAACCCCAACACCCTGTATTTGCGGGCTGGCCCTTCACCACTTCGAGCAGCGTGACTACTGTGTAGTAATGATAATAATAAGCTGCACATACGATAGACGACAGGCTATATTAAAAACATTTCAAACACCTTTTCAGACGCAATTTAGCCTCATTCCTTTACTGTACTTCCATGGCAAATTTTGACATTTTGACTAGACCTGGGTTCATAGAGCCTGATAATCTAATTCTGAGCAACGGGTGAACTCTTTATGCACCGTAGATGCATCTTTGCACAAGTAATACACATCAAACCTATAGAGCAGCTATTTGTGCGTCAGCTCATTCTTAACTCTTTATACATATCTTAGATGCATTCTGCACAAGTACTACACAGAACACCCATATACAGTAGCAGCAGCTATTTGACTAGCACTCAATGGGTTAATATTGTCTTCACTCCTCATCTTGTGGTCACTTTCCTTGTTCACTCCCATCTTGTGGTCACTTTCCTTGTCCTTCTCCTTTGTTAACATCATATGACCATTGTGTATATGCATGCACCCTAAACTACAGGGATGAAGATGAAGATAAAATCATTATCAACATTCCTTTTTTCTACTTTTCCATTCATTTTAGTTCTTTTTCATCTTGTCGTCCCTTTATCATTTCCCTTTCTATTGTTCTTTATTTGTTGTATTATTTTCAATCTTTCTGAATATCTTCTTATTCATCTTTGTATTCCTCCTTTTTTTCTTAGCATTCTTCGTCTTCTCTTTTTTATGTTTGCTTTTTTTCCTCTTCTCTCTTTTTCTCTTTCTTCATATCCTTATTATTGATTTCAAAATGAATTTGCTCAGATTGTACAATACTCGTACTTAGAAGTTATTCTATAACATATGAATATTGTTTTCACGGCAACAAGATGTTGTTTACGTCATATACATGAAAGTTTAGCCTTCACATCCCACGACTAGCACTGGATGCAGAATGTACTCTCCAGTGCTAGAATATTTTACAATAACAAAAATAACTTAGCCTTCTCATTCACCCTTATCTATGAGAAAAGAACATTATATGTTGTGGAATGAATCAATGTTCACATTTTATAGTAAGGAGGACATTATTTGGGAAGAAATTGACATTTCTGTTTGGAAGCTCACTTTGGGATAGCTAATATGAAGCTTCTTTCTTCCTTCCTCCTTCCTGGTAGTCATGTCAAGAAACTGTTGTTTCTGTCACGTAATTTACATAAGAATGTTGCCTTTCCATCAGCACAACTCAGTCTAATGCAGGTCATGTTTTTCATTGTGTTTTTAGAGTGTTCTACAATAACAACTTACCCTTCAAATTCAAAATAGTTCTTGTTTATGACTAAAAGGAAATGTGTGGGGGAATGAATTGACATTCTCATTTCGTAGGAAACAGAAAACTATTTTTTAATATTTTTGATTGATGCATTTGTTTGTGATTAGACAAAGGGGGGGGGGGGGGCAATTTTAGAGGCTGCAAAGTTATGCACCATTTCATACTCTCATTTCAGCCAAAGATTAAAGACAGCCCGTCCCTTTTTCAGATCACCACAAAACCATCGAAACATTGGCAAAACATAACGAGAAGTGCTAACAAGCTGTATATTCATAATTTGAAACTGATACGTAGTGTAAAATTCAAATAATGCACGTAAACAACGTCTGATTAATAGTCTTTACCTCAGGCTCTTAGCAGTTTGTGTTGAAATACCTGCTTTATTGATTAATCTGTATATCAAGTTATAATTGTTCTATAGAAGGAATCATCTCCAAAGTTTGGTAATTACTCATAAAATCAGGATTTCACACATGCATAATAACCACATAGATACTGTAACAAAGACTAATACTTTTTTCGTAGTACAAAAAAAGTCGGTTTGAAATTTAACGGCTGAAATTTTACATATACAGAAAGCTTCACATGCTATATTCTTAGAAATGGTCTTGAATCTTCAATTTACGATCGTGATAGACGATTTCAAATTTTAAGCTTGCAAAAGGGACTGACAATCTTTAAGTCCAAAATATAATGTCATGTGCCTGTGTATGAAACAGATTAAAGAAATAGTGCTTCTTCAGAAATTGCTCTGTAAGAATACTGAGTTTGTCTCTTTTTGTGTCATTTTAAAGTCAATAAAGATAAAAAATAAAACCAGTGAAAAACATACAACAATCATTGACATTCATATCAGTTGTTTTTTTTCATGAAATGTCTTCTCTAATGATGATATTTACTTTGACTCTAATTAGTAACCTCCATTGATAACTTTTGGAGGAAATATGAATAAATCTAGTGATAATCATTTGTCTTGCATTGTATGGTCAACAAGGAATCTCAAATGATCACAACGTTCTGTGCGCAGCTGCAACACTTCGTCAGATATGATACAAAATTGTTAGTGAGTAGATGTTTAAATACCCTTTGGTCAGTACAGCACACTAACCGAGAACCCGGACAAAGGACGAAGCCCAATATTAAATAAGTAAATCTGTCGGCTACTTTTTAGCACAAACAAAAGGCACTCTTTTTACATCTTGAGTAATGTCCATGTTAATTTTGAACTAATCAGACAAGCTTAAGTCCTCTTCTTATTTTTTAGTTACCTCTTCGGCAGAGTGGTCTATGATAGCACGATCTATGCCTGTTCTGGTCTCACAATGAGAGGTAGTGGCGCATTCTTGCTGCAAACCTAGGCAACCCTAGAAATGCAAACACAAATAAATAGCAGGTCTTGCTCTCTCAGTACTCATTGCTTTCTTTTCTCTCTCTCCTCTCTCTCTTCTCAGAGCCTATGCATTCCTGAGAGACTGTGGCTGTGGCGCCATCTTGCTGCGACACATCTGGAAAGATGAGAACACCATCTCGGCCAAAGACACACAGAATGTCCTCATTGTCTTAGAAGAATTCATCTCAGAGACTGACAGCTCAAATCCAGGTGCTTGAAAGAGTCCCGGAACTTTGTATAAACAAAATATTTATTAATGTGGAGAGAATGAATCCATGTGTATGTTGAATAAAAATAGTGCCCAGTATTGAAAAACTAAATCATGTAAATAATTAACATATGGAAGATATTTATGAATGTGAAGAGAAGGTATTTATGTGTATATTGCATAAGAAAATCAGAACTCATCAACTCAAGTTCCTTAGACACTGTCTGTGGGAAGATGGAAATGGACGATTGATAGGGAAGATAGAGAGGACAAAAGCAAGAGGAAGAGGCCTTGAGTAGTGGAACTTGTATTTTATGCAGTCTGGTGTCAGCAAATTGTCCTAAATAATAGAATTCACCCGAAGCGAATCGACTGCTTGGCAGTTGGTAGGCAAAGGATACTTTGCAGAGGTCTCCTCCAAAACCTTTTGCTCGATTTGGTGGTTGAGAAGATGTGGATTTAGCTATCTCCTCAATGGGATCTCCTATATCTGTAGAGAGGGCAAGTTTCGCTGCTATGTTGGGAACAAACTGCTCAATGGGAGTATCTCCTTCTGCCCTTTCCTCTATCTGCCCAATCTTAAAGTCAGCAGAAGGTTCCTCTGTGTTCCTCTTTACCCCTTTTTCCCTCTACCTTTCATTATAATTTGTCATTGTGAAGGTCGAAATGCAGATTTGTTCTTGCCAGTGAGATTCATCAATGGGCAGTTGAAGCTCAAATATTGAGAATTTATTTGTTCTTTATTAATCTTAATTTTCCTCCACCAAATAATCTTTAAAGAATAAGGAATTTTGTTTTGTTTTTTTAAATCAGACAGGGAGTAGTGGTTTGACTATTACTTCACTTTTATTTGTTTAAAACTTCAGTTGTATGTAAGTAATGGACCCTCATTGGAATGTGTTTTGTGCTAAGTTAGTACTTGAACCTGCAAGGGAAAATGATCACTCTTTCTTTACCAATCTTGCAGATTTTGTGATACAATCTGTGCAGTTGTGCAATGTTATTTTATGGTTGATATGAATATTACTCGCATTAATAAGATGTGACGAGACCTGTAAATGGAAATGTGAATAAATATGTAAATAGTATATAGGAATACATGTACCAGTGTTGGAGTGCTTGTGTAAACTTAGATCACAGTATATGGTGATACATGTACTTGTCTCTTCCTCTACATAATTCTCTTTTCTGTTTTTATTCTCTCTCTCTCGGTTCTCTGTTTCTCACTATTTGGTATCTCGTACTTTCTCTTGCTCACTCTTGTACTCTCTCAATCTCCCCTTAATTAAGGGTGTGATGCTTAGCATGTACATATTCACAGAAATATGAACACTTGAATGAAATTTACTTTGAACTCCTTTGCCTGTTCGATAAACCACTCAAATTACTTCTGATAAATCCAGGGATGTAACATTCAAACATTCACATCAAACATTTGAATTATGATTGCTATGGCAGTATATGTTTTGTAGATAGCAGATTAATTGTGAGTTTTGTTTATGTATCATGGTTTCATATGGCACCAATACAAAAGTACACTGAAGACACAATGTTCTTTTTGTAACAAATAACTCTTTTTTTTTTAATGTTATGGTTTTTGTACATTTTATGGTACAAATAAAGGTGAAATTTATATACAATATCTATACAAATCCACAGAAATACAACAAACTTGGCTTCCATAAACAACTGACAAAATTATGATTATATACATACACAAGTGTACAATAGAGTATCTTATTTCATAAATATGAGTATTTGTGCCCTATTAGGTGTGAACCATGCAACAAATCACTACTACATAAGGCCTAAATGATGCGTTCATATTCGCTGTGAAAATTTGAAAATGCATGAGTGTGAATTCACTCATTATCGTCATGAATAATTTTCACTCTTCAGTATGTGCTGCGTGTTAGAACCAAATCCATGGAATAAACGCAAGCATGCTGAGCGATCATAAACCAGATTATGAAAATAAAGGATAAAGTAAATACTAACATTTCAATCTCTGCTTCCTGCAATTCATTTAATTTCAAAACTGAAAGCAACCGTGTTATTCTTTGCAATTTCTCATGAAAAGAAGAACATTCAGTATCAGTTGTTCTTTTCTTTTTTTTTTAAATGCAGCTTGCATCAAATTTAATGACAAAAATTGAAGGAACACAGTTCACTCAGTATGTTGGTAAGTGGCTGCGTAAATGCACTTATGTTGGGTATTTCATAAAATTGCTTGAGCTATGTTTATGGTAAAACATATTTTATGACACAATGGAAAGGGAAAAAGTAAATCAATCCATTGCATGGATAACACCAACAGCATTCATTTTCACACAGGGAAAGTTTCCATTTTTTTTGTCATCCCACAAAAGAAGGTTTAGAACGAGCAGCATTGAAGGAACAATAATTTGCATTGACACAAACAAGATACAGATTTCATTAATTTTCAGGAAGAATTTGTAGGATATGATTCAAATGGAACAAAAACACTATTGTGACGGTTTGACAAACCCCTTCTGCAATTGTTGATGTTTTACACCCTATTTCCTTGGAATTCAGGAATTTTTTAAGGGTTTCTAGATATATTCCACTTGAGGGAAATTGTTAAAACATATGTGCCTAACCATGAATGTATATGCCCATAACATGCTTGAATCGTATTTTTCATGGACACTATGAATCCACCTCATCATATATTATAGCAAGACATCAGAAAGCACAACGCAAACAAGGGTTTTAGTCAGCTGGGTGTGTAGTGAATGATGAAGGTTTGAATGTCGCAACACAGGTAGAAGAGCAACGTGGCCATCAAAACAGAAGGGCCCACTGGTGGTGGGCTGCATTCACATCCTGTCAGTCAGTAGATGCCTCATAAGCCTCATTTCTTCCTGATGAAGAAAGTAAAAACAATTTGTAAAAGAACATGTTTTAATACTTATAGAGGATACAATTTCAACAAGTTGCAATGATGCAACACACCACATGAAACCTTGTGATTTCTTTACAGTCAAGTAGTGACTATAAAATGAGGGTTTCCCAATTGGATCAGTATATCCACAATACCTCATCTAAGTTGAATATTGTGACATATTCTAAATATATGATTATTCATTTAAACATTGATTTGATCATGGAGCATAAATTTGATGTTGAAATATGTATGATTGATAGATTGGTAACACTGTATCATTGTGATTGTCATTGACTTGATTTGCTTATGCAAATATCGTAGACTAATCCTTTCAGTCTGTGCTACTGATCAAAATTTTGTAATACCTGAACAAATAAATAAATGAATACAATCAAAAAATAAATTGCCAATTAAGTAATTGGAAGACAGATAGCATTGGGAATTGTTGATAAGCTAGAGATAATGTAATAAATACATATTTTTTGTAAAAGTCAAGAAGTACAAAAACACGTCCTGAATTTATATTTTATTGAGGAAACCATAAAATGTCTGTCCTTTATGCTGTTCCTAATTGGCTTGAAAAGAAAAAACACATTCAATGCCTGCATAATGCTTTGTAGGTATTCCCAGTGTCGCAAATGTAAAAAGAATACAGAAACTTACCTCTACCACACTTCCTTAGACGTCTTCCTTCTCTCCGTTCTCTGTGTCTTTCTTCTCACTGCCATTCTAAAAGAGGAAGCAAACCAAACATACCATCAGTAAGGCACTTTCACTATGTATGTTATATAAGCAGGGCAGGGCAGGGCCTGTTCAATCATCCCCCCCCCCCCTTCTGATATTGTAAGGTCATATAATAAAAAAATAAATATATCTGCAGTGTATCTGATGACAATAAAACAAATGGAAATTTTAGATGTATACATACATTACCATAAAAACAAAATTTTCAGCATTTTTGTATGCTCTAAAAGTTAATTTTTCATGCATAATATCTTAAAAATACCTTACCATGGGAAGGAAGACAACCCCCTTATACACCTTGCTCAGCTCAGTTATTTTCCTCCATTACCAGGTACTCCTAACATCAATCAGCCCCACAATCATTACAAGAAATTGACACTTATGCAGTGTACAGTATGCATCATAAATGATTGAGACACTCGGGTACAAAAGTGGGGTTCTTTCTTACCGTTTCATCTGCCTCTTCGATGATCTTGTTGTCTTGCTCTGCCAGCTTGGCCTGCTGAGCAGCAAACTTCTTCTTGTCTGCCTGCACAATCTGGAAGAATTCCTTCTCCGCTGCCTCCACCAGATCCTCCTCCTCATCGGGCTGGCCTTCTTCATCCTCCTGCCCAATCAAACCATCACAGGGAGAAAGGACGTGAAAGGCATTAGCAATAGGAGGCAAATTGGTCCTTACAGACCGTCCAAAGAATCTTATGTCCATGGTAGTAACAATTCTTGTAAGGCACTATTGGGGAATAGGTTAGTCAATTCAATATAGTGTCATTAACACTTTTTGGTAGCCATAGCTGAATTGCATAGTTATTTACAGTTTTAAAAAAAATAAAACATATGAGGTACACATAAATAAAATAACATCACATCAGGGTAGAGATGTGATGTAACTCACGTCGTTGCCCTGGGCACTGGCTCCCTGGCGTTTGAGTCTCAGCTCCCGCTGGCGCGACTCCAGGATCTTCTCCCGCTTGGTCTCCCGCTCGAACATGGCCGTGACCAGGGCCTTCTCGTTGCGCTGCATGGTGCAAAGGCCCCGCGACAGCTCCAGCAGGGTGGCCGTGCCCCCATGGGACCCAGTGGCAATCAGGTGCCCCTGGTCCTGGACACGCAGGCTGTGAAGGGCCTCGTCGCTCACCTGTGGGTGGTGGAGTGAGTTTTGACTTAGATAGGATCAACATGGGGTCTGCAAACTTATGGGGCTTAGCCAAGATCTACAGCACTTAAATGACTTCAATCTTTGTTTGTACTATGCATACAGTGATTATTACCACAGGAACATCACTAATTCAACAGTTGTAGCTGGCGTATTTTGGTGAGTGACGTAGAGTTTTGCACTCATTACACATAAGGGCAGTGCTGTCTCAGTATAATAAATGATTTCAGGCTATATCTAATATCTAACATTTGTCCGTTTGATTAGACTTGTGGCCAGTTTTCACACATCGGTTGTTACTCAAACCCTGTCATCACTTAAATGGGATCTGGGACCTGTATCACGAAAGGCTATTATTGATCATACCATCAATACATCAATTGTAAAACTGATCTATTGATCGTACTAGTGATATCAATGATCAGAAATCCATATCACAAAGAACCTACAATCGTTAATGATTGTAAATTACATTTCATATTGATTGTAGCTTGTGTGGATCTATTATAAGTATCCGATTGATTGCAAAATTAAAGAGGGACCAAGACTTGGATATTGGGCCCTGCGATTTTACTGTTTAGATAAGCTTCTCACACAAATGTTTACTCAAACCATGTCATTTCCTGACTGTAAGATCTTTTTTGTATCCGGAGAGACGGAGAACGATAACCATTTCCAATTTTACCAACTCAAAGCTGTTCATCACACATCGATTTTAACTCAAACCCTGTCATCACTTGTGAGATCTTGTTTGTACACAGAGACGGAGAGTGATGCTCATTTGCCATTTTACTAAACCTATAGCTGTTTCTCACACATCAATCTTAATTCAAACCCTGTCAAACCTTCTGTCATCACTTGTGAGATCTTGTTCGTACCTGGAGACTGAGAGTGGGGTCCTTCTGCTTGAAGAGATAGTCCCACACATCGAGGGAGCCGTCCATCTTGGTGGTGAAGAACACGGCCGGTCTGACCGGGCTCCAGCAGCCGTCCGTCAGGTACGCCATGTGATATCTGCAAGAAAGGACAGTAATATATATTAAACTTCATAATCCGAAGGGGCACACATATGTGTAACAAACCAATGGGAGTTTCATGGCTTGGTACTGAAAGGTTTATTTTCAAGGAGAGCACATTTCAATATAGCCCATTATGTATCAATTAGTATGGGAATAAACGAGTCTTCATCATACGTCTATCAGTAATTTCTCTGGGGGCAAATCATGTCACATCATCATTATCACTCGTCGTCAGGTCGTCGGGTCCCTGTGCTGCTGAACTATGAATCAATTAGGTCCTTCCATCAGTTCCTTCCATGTACATTTGAAAACTCTACAAATTGTTGTTGAAGAAAAGTTGTAGCATTTGAATATTGTACAAAATAGTTTTATGTATTGTTGTTTAAATGAAGTTGTAACATATTTCAGATAGTCTTCTTTTATGCCAAAGTTTCATTACTTGATCAAATCAATTAGGTTCATAGTAGCTCAAGAATCCTTGTAAAAATACAGTTTTCCTTAGGAATCTTGTCAGTATGCTTACTTTGTCCACATGATGGAAGATTCTCTGATGTCTTCTGACCAGATCTGAAAGATAAACATTCAAAAGAAGTGTGAATTTACATATTTCTATCAAACAGCTTGCTGATGAACATCAAGCAATACACAACATGGATGAACAATAAGTGCATTTTCTAATACACAGAGGTGTTTATTCTTGTCATCTTCAAAATGTGTGGATGGATGGATGGATGGATGGATGGATGGATGGATGGATGGATGGATGGATGGATGGATGGATGGATGGATGGATGGATGGATGGATGGATGGATGGATGGATGGATGGATGGATGGATGGATGGATGGATGGATGGATGGACAGAAGCATGGACAGATGGACGGACGGATGGATAGGAGGGAAGCAAGGGAGATTGACATATAGAAGGGATGACAGATAGAAGTGCAGATATATAGGATATATCTAGAAACATATATCTAGATAGAGTGATAGATAGACAGAACATATACATAAACCAATATTAGATCAATACAGATGTTGCAGACAAATACATAAATCAAGCCATGAATGGATAATACATTGATGGGTTGATGGGTAATCTCATGACAGAAAATATGAATACAGGGCTGAACATAAAACCTGAACACACACATCAGCAGGACAAAGTATGCTTACCCTGGCTGTCCAATCCCCAACCGTCAAGAAGTTCTTGGGGAAGAAGGGGTTCCTCTGCAGGGAGTAGACAGGCCCGATGTGCTCCTTGTACATGGCTACGATCTTCTCTGCCGGCGTCTTGGCCTTCCTGTTGCATGAGATGATGGTTCCCTGCTCCGTGCCAACCATGAACTTAGTGGGCTGTGGTAAGAAGACAAAATAAATCATTTGCTTTCCATGGTTTTAAGTAGGCTGTAGAATGAAGACAATTATTTCACCTGGTTTTTATCATATAGCAATATAAGATCCACAACTATGTGTTTGCTATACTCCCGAACATACAGCCTGCCTTAATTTACAGCACATAATTTACACTTAATTTACAACCCAGTCAGGTTGTTCTATCATACATTGACCTACTAAATAAAGCATTCTGATTTTTAATAGTATCTATTTTTCCAGGGAGAAATGCAACCTTTGATACATTCATTGATTTAAACTTCCACACACTTTAAACACAAACACATACATCAACCTTTTATCTGCTATATTTACAAACTCTCATTGTCTCCAGCTTATATTTCAATATATTGATATTTCCTAAATATATTAAACATGAAGAAGTACAACCATGTCTGTAAGTTTATATTAATGTCCGATAAACACTGATTATGCATATTTTATAAAATCAATGAGAACATTGTACCTGACATATTTTGACATTACAGCACACAGTGCATCATTTATGTATGTGATTGTTTCGGACAAAACAATTTCTCATGATGATGATGTTCATCAAATCTTACAATGGTTGGTTCGTATTCCAGCGCAATGACTCCCTGTGCGTTCTCTATCTTGCCCTTCTTGGAGGGGTCCATGATGAGTTTCTCTGTGGGCTCTCCCAGTTTTCTTGTGTCCCACCATAACACCTGCAATGAAAAAAAAAATGAAATGAAAAACAATCAACACTTGTTCTTATACAATTTTAAAGGTATAAGGGTAGTAGTGGTAATGATACAGGCCGTAATCACAGCAGAACTCCTCTGTCGTCATCACATCAGTCCCGATGTATTGATATTGATTATTGATTGGAATTGATACATATCCAGAAGTCTTTACCACTACTGCATTATTTGGCTTTAAAATGAAAATACCTACCATAATTACATATCAAAGGTGGGGAAGGGAGAGGATAATGTAAAGTAAATAAAAAGAAGAAATGTAGATACAGTTAGAGTTCAACGTGTTAACCTGAAACATATCTAGCACCTGCATATGCTACTAAGGGCAAGAAAACATGCAAGTTAACTAACGCATTTACCACAAATGGTTGTCAGTAGAGTTTTACCTGAGCCCATTCTTCACTGAGCCTGCACATATGTAAGCTGGCTCTTTTTTCCACTAAGAGACTGAGCTGCACAATCTCAAGTAATCTGCTGTACAGACAATAGACAGGTTATGAATAAGTTTCAAATGCCTCATAGGGTGCAATTAAATGGCATATATTGTACTGGGAAGGCAAAAAAAACCTTCAAAATGTAATTGTTAGCAATCTTCTTGCCAATGGACTTAAATTCATGTATTGTCTATTTTAGAAGCTTGCTGAAAGTTATTTGCCCTCAAATGATCTACATTTGGAGTAATGAGTGATTAAATCACAAATCCTTGCAATGTTCAGGCCGAACATTTTGAAGATTTAATCATTGATAACTAATTACTCCATATGTGGATCATTTGAGGGCAAATAACTTTCAGCAAGCTTCTAAAATAGACCATACATGAATTTAAGACCATTGGCAAGAAGATTGCTAACAATTACATTTTGAAGGCTTTTTTGCCTTCCCAGTACAGTATATGCCCTTTAAGCCACACCCCTTTGGTTACTGCAGTGCCATGGCAAACTTTGATATCCTTACTAGACCAGGGTTCAAGAAGCAGAAAAATCTAACTGTGAGCAACAGGTTGATGTCCTCTCTTGACGGACCCACTGAAAGAACACAGAAAATTAGAGAGCAGCGTGTGAGAGAATCGTGCCCCTGTGTGCATACCTGTCCGTCTGTGGATGCTGAGAAGCACTCTGTGCCTGTCTTGGACTGCAGCCAGATGGTCTTGTAGACCGGGTCGTGGTGACTGTGCTCCACAGGGGACATCTCCACTGCCTGCGAGCCTTTCCTCGTGTCCCAGAATGCTACAATGGTGATGCCCATGCAAACAGGATAGGATTAACACTCTGCATGCCAGATGAACTATTGCCTTATGGGATTTATGTGTATTATCTGTGCAAAATGTTGTTTATGGCGCATATTGTTCAGGGATATCCTACAAGAAAATAGTATTACACATGTGTATTCACTTGTTAATTCCTTGTGTATACTACGTGTACCATTTGTACATACTTGATGATGATGATTTTAGAACATTATTCATACAAGGATCTTATTTTAGTATTGTTACAAGGAAGTGATGCAGTTTATATTTTTTAAACACTTGGCTGACATAACAAAGGCTACAATATATCAAAGGTGTATCTCTCAATACAAAGATGCATCTATCTCTTCCCTTATGAGGAGTTTCCTCTGGACAGAGGTATTTCCTCGAAGTTTTGATCAGATTGATTGATTGACGTCAGGAGTGGGATGATACTCCTCTAGGTCTCTGAAAGCTGACTTACCGACTTGGCCGTTGTAACATCCTCCTATTAGCACATGGACATCTTTGGGGTTGTATTCCAGGCACACCAGGGGGGAGACTGGCTTGAGCACAAATTCAGGCTTGTTGGGATTTTCTATTTAATGAAAAGTAAACAAATAGATACACTGTCAAAGAATATCCAACGAAATATAACTAACTTTTAAAGATTAAATGCAAATCACATCTAACATGACATTTACCACTACACATTGATGAAAGAAACATGACTTCTATGAAACATGATTTTTTTTTAATACACTTATATTTGACAGAGTAAAAATGCCTAAGTATGCAGCAACAAATCTTATATGTTGTAATTTCATTAAAATGCATGTATTCATTTTTTGTCTAAATTAATCATTCAATTTAATTGAATCAAATGTAGAGCCAGCATATATTGTGCAGATTCTTTGTAAACCTGCCAAAGCAAGACAAAGTACATGGTAGAATTGTTGCCCTTGTGCAGTGCCTGCTAATCAAGTGTACAAACAATGCTCAGGATGAATTATCTGTAACAGGTTAATCTTACTCCACATCATGAGAAGAAAATCAAAAGAAATGTGTCCATACCTATGTCCCAGATATATGAATCCAGGCTTGTGTCTGCTGATGATTTCTGGAACTCCAGACTGGAGTAAGCAACGGCGAGTTTCCTGGGACCGTCTGGGTACCATGACAAGTGAGTGGCCGGCCTCTTGATCTCGTTTGGATCTCTGAAAGACAAGTCAAAAGATTGCAAGGGCGTTAATGTGATATTCCTTACCTAACAAATGCAATTGCATCAAATATGACTTGTAACTTAAGTGTCATATGACTTTAGAAAGATTATAAAATACTTAAATGTGTCTGTTTTGAGACTCCAGGGGAAATCTTTTTAGAAATGTATGATTTTCCCTTGAATACAATGCATAAATTAATGTTTATTTATCATAATATTTCCACAATAAATAAAATTGTGTTTTTTTCTTTTAAGGAATACAAATCGATCAATGACATTCACAATACCTATCTACAATCTACACATCTGTTCATCTAAATATTTAAAACGTTACATCACTACAAATTGTTTCCCACATGATTTAAGCATGTGCGAGTATTTGTTCCATACTAGAAAATTATGCAAAGGATCATGATGTTACCAACCTGAATACATTGATGGTTTTAGCTGACGGTGTTTCCTCCACCTCTTCAATTTCTAGGTCTGCAAAATAATCCTCGTAGATGTCTATTGCATTGTTTTGCTTGATGGTGTGTTCCATAATCTATGGTGAAAATTGGGATCCATGAATCAATTCAAGCATACTAATAGTGACACATACATCAATGCTTTTATTGTACATCTCACATACTTTCATTGCAGAGAATCAGGAAATCAGCGATAAAAGACAAGCAGATAAATGCGCTTCTAAGTAGTGATATAAAAATTAGAATGCAGATGCAAATCTTCTCCCACAAAATAACAGATGAAGAGTTTCTGCATGAAAGTACATATCTTACAACATTGGTCTGTAACAAAAGTTGCGGTTTAATTACTAACGATTGCTAGTAGAATTTATGTTTGGAGGATGTTTGTTTCAGCGTGTTTCCCCCTCAATTAGCGGTGAGTGAAAACTATGTCACCTGTGGCAGAGCTACCAACATTGAAATTCAACAACCAGGGAGATTTGGGGAAATTTCATCAGAAATCAGGGAATGTCTATCAAATGTATACAACCTCATGCTAAAAATATATCAATAATCCGGGAGATTGGGTGATGTGATGAAATCTGATGCAGTAATATTTGTCTATTTTCAGGGAGTCTCCTGCGAAATCAGAAAGACTTGGTACCTCCGCTGTGGTTACTGTAAGACCATGACTTACATTTGCCAGATTCTGGATGGTTGTGACGTAGGACTCGTCCTTCTCCACCTTCTTCCTGTAGCGGATGACCTGCTCCACTTCCTGAGGGTTGATGTCCTTGGGCCAACCCCCCTCCTGGTGGTTGATCCCCCGGCTGTCCGTCTCAAACCGTTCTGTGTTGATCTGAGCAGCAGCGAGAGGAGTAGGAACAGGAGAAAACACATCAGCCATCATATATACCATATCGACATACCACATATATTTAATACAAATAGAAATATAAATGCACTGTACTTCACTTGCTATTATTTCATTAGCCAAGATAAAACTTCAATGAAACTTGTTTCAAACTACTCTTTTTTCCACACATGATTTTGTTAATATATGTACCATATTTGTTTATAGACCTGGTATTATGGTATTTCGTATTTCGTAATATACATGTACAACATGTACTATAATTTTTCCCCTATGGACTTAAAACTTAAACTCACTTCTATTTCTTAGAACTAGAGTGCTCTTACAGTAAAATGCATTATGTGATGCTAACAAGTGTGAAAAAAATAATCACTAATTTAATGCAGAAACCAGGTTACCATGGCTACCATTATATCACAGATCAAACTTACTTCATGTTCGGACATCTCCTGCACGCATTGTATCCCCCTGTCCACCGGGTTCTTCTCTATGAAGTTTGAGAGGAGGCTCTCATCGGGCAGGATGTCCACATGGAGCTCGGCTGGACGGTCAGAGAAGTTACACTGCCGACCAAACTCATTCCTCTTCTTCGTGTACACGTACACGATCTCCATCGTGACTTATGTTGGCTCTCTTCAATCTAAATCATGAAAGAGACAAAGTTTATAATACAAATGAAGTTTGAAGGGTGGCAAAGCCTGTTTGACTTAAAACAAATCTTTACTGAATGTTGAAAGATGCATGGCTTGTACTTGTTAGGAAATATAGTTTAAGTTATACTTTACTGCACTAACATAGTGTAAAATGTTATGTTATTACAAATGCAACATTATTCCTATGGCATTGGAAAGGCAAAATTGTGCACATGTCCCAAAGTTGGTTCCTTGTGTGATGGTGGGTGGGGGGGGGGGGGGTATTCTTACCACACAAACAATTTAAGACAAAAACAAATACCCATTTTAATATTCTCTCAGGCTAATTCACACTTACTAAAATTCTTACTATAGTAGTATTTTAAAAAAAACGCAAGTTCTATAGTCTTTTGAAATATAAGCTACAAAAAAATCACATTATTTGGTAAATGTCAAAATTATTTGCCGACCAGAAAGTCCGTTTTCTCTGAAATTCATGCGCGTTCCGAGAAAATATGATCGAAATGAAGACTCTTATTATGGCAGTCTCTTTTTTTCGGACCTCGTTCCATTAAACATCTAGGGTAGCCTTAGCCCCGGGACTGCTCCCGCACAGCGGGAGCGACCTGAGGGCTCGCCACCAATTTCCCTACATGTCTGGTCCGACTACCGAGAAATCAACCCGTGCACATATGAATGAATTACTCATTTCAAGTACATTTATCACATATAAATGGCTAAATGTATTGAATGTATACCTGAGCTATAAAATTGCTTGAAAATGCTAAGCAACGTTACATATTTCCTCTTCACATATGATCATGATCTTTGTAACAAATACGGTTTGCCGAGGCTGCCATCTTGGCTGCTTCAAAAACGTATACTGTATAGGAGAACTGGTGCATGCGCATTAAGTTTTGCATCGCAGCTGCTGTCGTGTGATTCTGAACCACTTTAGGTCGAAAACAATTTTTAAAAATGCAACATGGCATAAATTCATCTTCAAACCAACTACGGAATTATTCAGGTAGGCCTATATATTTTACGTAAATTTGTGCAATAGATTTGAGTTGATTTGAGTTACAGAATTGCTGAAACCAACTAGGCCTAATATAATCACTGCTAATCTCGACTTCCTTACTTCAAAGCTCCGTGCTACGCAGTGAGCGGGGCTGGTCGCAGTAAGGGTAGCCTTAAAGAAAATAGAATTTCCAAGTCACCATAAAATCGAACACATAATCGATCAAGAAAAGCCCATTGACAATAGTACACGTAAACGGTGTGGCGTACCTTATTTAAGGGCCACAACTTTATCGTCAACAAATATTAGGCCTCCTACAGGCTAAAGTTTGCACTGAAAATACAATACGTGCCTTTACGGTTCTTGCATCGCAATGCATGGCGGGACGGAATTCTAGTACGCGAGCGTTCGGCGATCGCTGCGGTCATATCGTTTACACGCTCATGACGCTAGCCGCGGCGAGCGCGAAGTTCAACATTATTATTTTCATGTTACAGATTTGTTATGTGGATCGGTTCCGACGTGAATACTTTCAGTAAATCTGAATCATATTTTAACGATAAGAACTTTGATTTGTATTATTGTACTTTTTATTTATTTAATTTAATTTTATTCAATTTCACACATCACATCACAACACACACATCTTTGCACATATGGGACTACCACCCGAGTCTCGACGACGTCTCGAATGTCTCTCTCTTTGCTTATTATTTTCTCAACAAACTCTTTATAAATCATTATTTAGATACAATAATACGAATCAAGAGTTCTCATCGAAAAAATACAATTCAGATTTACTGAAAATTATCACGTCGGAACCGATCAAAGTAACAAATCTGTAACATAAAAATGACATTGTAATCAATGACCGCAGCCATCACTGAACGCTCGCGTACTAGAATTCCGTCCCATAATGCCTTGCGATACAAGAACCGTAAAGGTACGTATTAGGCCTATTCGTAAGTGTTTACTCAAAATGTCTCTGTAATATGATTTTGAAGATATAAAGCATGAAAGAAAGTGTGATTTAGTGTAAGAGTATATTGAAATACGTACTTGTTTTCGTCTCAAATCTTAAGTGCGGCGAGAATCTAGAATGGCCCACCCATCATACTTAACTAGCTATTCCCCAGCCCCGCGGCTCTGGGCGCCCAACCAATGACTATCCGCTGTCAATCGGCTACAACTTTACAAGCACCTGCGAGCTCTATCGGCTTTGAATAATGTAAAATATGTAAAAGTACTGTAAATAATAGCATTTCAGATTAAATCATATGAAAGATATAGCTTTAATTGACATGCATCAACTGTTCACATTAAACATTAGTATGAAATATAATCAACATAAGAAAGAAAGTTAGAGTTACCAGTCAAAAGATATGTCCGTTCTCGTTAGAAGCTGTTGCCAAGATACATCGCTCGGGTGAATTTGTGCGCATGCGCACTGTACTCAGTCCATAAGTTGTAAATTATATACATATTGAGCTTTAGTTTATCTCTAATAATTGTAAAATCTAGATTTTCAAAAATTACTATAGATTGAATTTTGTTTTTTTATTTTTTTTGTTATAGTTTAAAGGCCTAATTATAATAATATAAATATAATTAAGATTATTATAATGAAGCAAGATGGCGGCGCCCATGCAATCCAAAACAGTGAGATCTATTCTCACGAAAGAAAGGTATAATTTGGTATTCTTAAAGATATTTTTCATATTATCATCCATTTTCAATGAAGGTATGATGTAACGAGTATGCTTTACATATAAAAACTTATGTATAAGCATTTATACGCATATAAATTTCTCGCCTGGAGGGCGTAACATGATATTGCAAGTCCCACATATACGTAACTATGTAAGTACAGTAGACCCTAGCATAGTCGAGATGAGACCAGAAAATCAGTCTCTGTACAACAACTAGTCTCTGTACTGTCATGAGACTACATCATACATGTAGTATGGTAGTATATTGTATTGCTGGACATCTTTATTTCAGTGCTTTAAAATGGATAATTAGAGAAAATGAATTCTAGACAATTACGCACTACTAGCTATTCCAAATATGAAAATTTTTATGGTAAAATTATTTGATATTTACAAACTGTTGTCTTTGCATCGCACTTCCCGTGTACCCATCTATGAAAGCAATTATTTTTGCATGTGACAAACTACATCATGATTCCGGACACACTCGTTTTCTCTATTGTCTGGTGATGATACAATGTGTGCGTATACTAGTAGTAGTAGGATGTTGGACACAAACTTGAATTGATTAATAGTTAACTTCCCATTTTGAGATGCATAGCCATAGGATCAATGCTCCTGGCACATCAATTTTAAAATTGTCCAACATGATTATCATTTTATGTGTGTATTTTGCCTCATTGCATCAACAGAGGTCTATCGAGAAAGGAGCTGGAGACCATCTACAATGATGCGCACCACAGCCTGGTGTCGGGTGCCCAAACCAGCCAGTGTGTACAGGCCCTCAGGAGACTGCTGCTGGCAACCTCCTGCACCAAGCACCACAGAGAGTGAGTTCCCACGGGGCGCAAATTAAACCCTATATGCTCCATGTTCAGATTTTTCTCAGACTACAGCGTACTGTATGTGGAATTGTTCACATAGTCATAGTCTCATTGAGCGCACTTTTAATATAAGGTTTTAAGTAGCATTTTGTATGGCAATATGTTGTCTGCAAACAGTACCTGTGCTGTTATTTGATTTTGTGTAGATTTACTTTTGGGGGGCAATTTCAGTTATTGCTGAATGTCTGTATCACAATATTCAATATCACCAAAACAGTTGAAACATAGAAGTGAAATGCACATGCAAAACAAACATTATAGTGTGTGTGGGACTGTGGGTACTAGTGTCTACTATCTATTTAAAATATAATTATTGTAGTCACATGCATTGTGATGCTCTCAACTACAATGCATTGAGAGAAAATTAGAAAATATCAAATTTTGACAGTGAAACACCAATCCCTGTGAAACTTGTAATTAACATGAATGTTTTGTTTTTGATGGTCATAAAAAGTTAGAAACATGTTGGTAATTTATAAAATGATGTTACTTTGTTTTGTTTTTCCTGTGTCAGGTGGTTCCATAAAGTAGTTTTTGACTGGTTAGAATAAGTTAACATAACTGCAGTTCTTTCTTTATTGTTTTGGTTCAACCTTGCTCATATACTGTGAATGTCAAACTGTCGGTCAATAGGTACTGCAGCTCAAATAAATCATACAAGTGCTCATGTAACACTCACTTTCACACCACTCCCTCTTTTCTACCTCAGATTACCCAAGAACCTCCTGCGGGCCCTATCCATCGTGGTGTTGGGCACCAACACCAGCACACCCCCCTCTCAGCTGGTCAGCCTGCTGTCCAGGGCCATCCTGCAGGACTACGGCCCCTCACCCCTCCTGAACACCGAGCTGGGGGCGGGGCAGGCTAGTGACCTCAGGCACATCCCCTACCTGCTCCCCATCATTCTGGCACAGGTAATGTCCTCTCTCTCTCTCTCTCGTTATTTTGGCCCTTGTTGCATAAAACTTACCATTAATGGTAACTCTACCATCAATGGTAACTTCATGGTAACACCACTCAACAGCCAATTAACTTTTAGATTTCCATAGCAGTTGGCATTGGTAGCTTAGTTCCCATCAATGGTAAGTTTAATCAGGGATGTACTATGGAAGGATAGGAAGCAACTTTCTTTCTTTGAACCCATGTGCCAAGCCACTGAAAAGTTATTGTGTTCTCAACAGGTGCTGTTCAGGTGTTTGAACAATTATGAACATGATCGTGTGGCAACGGTTTCTCAGAGAGAACAAAAGAAATGTACAGTCTCATTTCGCTTGTCCCGTTCTGTTGATGACATTAATATTTCCATGAGCACAACAGGTATCAGCAAACACAAATAAACAAGTTTTTCAAGTAAAATATCTCTGCTTCACGCAAACACACACAAACGCCGTTAATGATAACACACAGCTTAATATATCATTTTGAGGGTGGTTGAATCTCCCAAATGCACAAGTTGTCGGAAAGTGAAGAAATTGGTCAATTTTGTAATTAATACAAATAGCTTATATGTCTGATTTTTAATTACTCCTCAATACTTTTCGAAACAAAAGCAGAGTATTAGGATCTGTCATTATCTGCCGTTAACTTTCTTATAGTTTGCAAACGAATTTGTCAAAAACAAAACGTCTACAGACAAATGGGAAATTAAAGAAATTTCTTTTCAAGTTGACATCAGCTAAATGTCGGCTCGGCACATGGAACATCAAAGCATTGTCATGATTATGGAATTCTTTTGACATTCATGAGCATGCTTTAGAACCCATACAGATGTTTGAATGTATTATGCTCGAGTTTCTACTCCTTCCTATAACACTTCCCTGGTTTAATGCTACATGGCCCTGCTGAGAGGTGGGGGGACTAATGACCTCTCGCAAATCCCCTTTCTGCTCCTCATCGTTCTAAAACAGATAATATTCTCTCTCTCTCTCTCTTGTTATTCTGCGGAGGGGGAGAGGGGGCAGTGACCTCAGGCACATCCCCTACCTGTTCCCTATCATTCTAGCTGAGGTAGATGGGGGATGACAGTAATGATAAGTTCTTTTTTGCCTTGATACCTGGTTTCCACTAGATTTTGTTCGAATGATTTCATTTTGTTATTAAATGAATTGATTGAAGATATTAAATTTTAACTTTCATATTCTTAGCCTAGTTACTAGGCTGCAGAATGCATGGACACAACCGAGTCTGTTAACAACTGTCTGCCAACACAGACTAGGCCCTAATCTGGCTTGCTGGCCTGGCCTCTTCTCATCCTCGCCTCTCTGAGGATAAGATTAGGGCCTAGTCTGTATTACCAGACGTAGTTGTTGACAGACTCGGTCGTGTCCAAGCATTCTGCAGCCTAGTAACTAGACTACTATACTAACTGAATGAACTTTTTGTATATATCTCTTCCCATATCTTCCCATATATTTTCATTTGTCTAAAGGGGCGTGGCTTTAGCAGACTGGAGAGGCTAGTGTCGCAGATGGTCAAGTGGATATCAACGGTCGGCTTCAACACAGAGGTCCAGATTAGCGCATTGTCTTGTTTAGTTTCCACGGCAACTCAGCACAGGGACTTACTTTCTAGTGGTCAGTGGAAGTAAATGTTGTTTGTTTTTTTCTCTCTTTTTACTAAACCTCTCTCTCTTCCTCTCTTCCTCTCACTCCCTCTCTTCCTCTCTTCCTCTCTTCCTCTCACTCCCTCTTTCCCACTCACGCCCTCTCTCCCACCTACTCCCTCTCTCTTCCCCACTCTCCCACCCCTCTCACACTCCCCTTCTTACTCCTCCTCTCTTCCCCACTGCTTCTTTCTGTTCATGATGGACTGGAGTATTAGATTTGGGAACTGTCTGATCATCACAAAACATCCATATATTTGTAGGGGATATCAATACCAGTCTTTCTCTAGTACTGATTATGCATGGGAGGAATTGTGTGAGCTGTGTGCTATAAAAATTTTTTTACAGTGGTCGCTTATCTCCATTACTATTTAGCAAAAGTCTGCAGTGATGTATTTTCTCTCTATCACGTCACATGACTATCTGTTGCCATCTTAGAGCAAGTCTATGTGGTGGGTTCACAGCTCAGCGACTGGTTGTCCAATGCCAGCACCCTCCAGGCTCCCAGCCCCTTCTCCAAGCAGAAAACAAACAAGCAGGAATCAGTGAGTTACATATTTCATCTCATTTTATTTCATGTTGAATCACTGGAAATTCAAGTAATATATGTGTAACATGTTTAAATTCAAGTAATATATGTGTAACATGTTTAAATTCACGTAATATATGTCTAACATGTTTAAGAATCATTGTAAAGAGTGTGATGAAGGCTGCTAGGTCTAGTCATTATGCTGTTTTCAATTTGATTCAAGTTTTGGATTAATTGTTCAATCCTCCTGCAATTGTCTCAATCTGCATCTCTAATTTCCCTTCATAAAATCATGTTGTCTTGAACGTTTTATTCTCCTTTGACTCTGAAAAAGGTATCTGAGATTGACGGCAAGGAGTGCCAGGATTTCTTCACGCTGCTCAGCCTGGCGCCATACTACGGCCAAGACCAGCTCCTCAACATCCACACCTTCTCCTGTCTCCGGGCGTGGCTCCTAGCAACCAGTCATGACAACGATCCCACCACTGCCACCGCCACTGCTTCCACCTCTGCTGCCATGGGTGCCCTTCGGCTGGATGTCAGCGGTCTTCCTAGTCTGGGAGGGGAGGGGGTAAGGAGAGGAGGGGGAGGGGGAGATGGAGAGGGGCAGACAACAAGGGCAGGATCAGCTGGAGGGAGGTTTGCGAGTAAAGCAAGGAAGGCACTGATTGAGAAAGCCTGCGAGTACTGCCTAAGGGGCATCGATCTCTGCCATAGAAGTAAGTACAAACCTCATCAGTTTAGCTGATGTATCAGTAATTTTCGATATTATTTCCTTGCAGCCTTGCAGCCTTGCAGCCTTGTAAAAAAGCATGGGAAGTGAATTTTAAAATGTTTCATCAAAAAGTTTGCTGAACATGTTTCTGGCAAATGTCCATATCAAAGTGTTATGGCATTAGAGAGCCCTCCACAGCATTTTGTTCATCAACTAAGATTATGATACGTTATTGGCAATATCATGTTGAACGGAAAAGAAAACTTAGAACTTGCAATAATGGAATAGAAAGATGACTTTCAGAGGAATTATATTTTATTTCAAATTGATTTATTGTTACGTCGTCTTTGATATAATTTTGTGACTATAGACCCTTGCGCTGACACATTTGTTTTAAACATCACAATCGTAGAGACCCAATCAGACTGATGCTGTCTACAGAGATATTCCTTGTCAGCTTTGTGATAAGATATGATTATGTACACAAATTGGAGATATCATTATTAAATCCAGATATCATAATGTATTTACTGTATATGATTTCATTTACTGTATATCATTATTAAATCCAGATATCATAATGTATTTACTGTATATGCCATATATTTAGCAGGTCTAATTTTATGCAAATTAGAACTTTGTGACAATTTCGTGAGTGGTAAAAATCGTGATCCTGGAGTGCTAGTAATAGTAGTACATGTGCGCATACATGATGTATTCATGTCGGGATCAAAGCTAATATTTTATGCGTGTTGTTAAATTTGCGAATAACATCCGACTCATGAACCTTTGCGAAAATAAAACCCCAGCAAAATGTATGGCGTATACAGTACATCTTTTTAAAAAAAATTAAATGAGCCCAAGAGGCCAACTACAAAGTGGAAAACATCACTCTTTGGTTTCCTATTGCACAAAAAATTCTTATGTTTTGTTCCTGGGGTTCATGCTGTGTTTTACAGAATGAAGGTAGAGTCTAAAGAGACACAATCTCTTTGGAGCTCAGCCACTTTCATTTCACAATCAATCTAAAATTCATCTTACACAGGACCTGTCAAGACTCAAGATCAAGATTTGATACAAGCAGTAAGAACATGTCATTAATTTATTACAAGCATCCCTGCATAGTACTTGTACTACTAGCAAATCAGTTTGTCACTGATTCATCTACTCAGACCAATGGTTGCTTTGGATAATACTGTATCACATTGTGTCTTAAAGTCCTACTCCTTAACCATTCAAAAACAGCCAGAAAAATAAATTATGCACAAACTGTTGCTATTGCCAGTTATCATTGCAACTGTCATCTAGCTAGACTTCGAAGACAGATATAAAGACAATCCATATTTGCACCTCCTGGCTGCTTTCAGTAGAAACAGTATCATGTGATTTGTGTGAATGCGGAAGTCAAATAGTAGCTTCATCTTTTACCTGCCATCATTTATAGCAATCTTTATTCTATTTCCTTTTCATTTTGATTCATATTGCGTGTTGAAATTATAAAATTAATAGTACATCTGTGGAAAATATTTATCAATAGGGCAAAGAAATGTATCAAGTGATTTAAGTTAGAATGTAATAGTCTAATCTGTCTATGATGACCACCCCATGGAAAACAGAACAAGTGGTCTTTAGTTGTATATGCGACTTTGAAGCATTTTTGCACAAATGATACACACAAATACCATGAAAAAGTTTTTCTTTCTGGCACACAATCCTTAAAGACCGGCACAATTTCATGCAAGCAGTTCAGGAATGGAAGAACCCAAGTGGAGTGGTCTTTATAGACAGTGGTCTTTAGAGGCAGGTTTTACTTGTTGCCTTCATGTCTCTGTTGCTATTAAACCTTTTCCTTGTTTCTGTAGTGCCTGGTGGAAGCGATAGAGAGTCTGATAGTCATCTGCAGACTGGACGTCTCCCTCGTCTCTAAGCTCTACCCTGCGATCAAACAAGCCCACAAGAACCTTGCCAATAAGTGGCCCAGAGTTCAGCTCGTCATTCTGCAGTTCTTCCTGGATTACAGTAAGTTCAAACATTTGTTCTTCTCTCCAGATTATCATGCTTGCTTTGTTGTAGTTTCAACTGCGATGTGTTTTTAATATGAGTGTATTTGATTTCCATGTTTTACATGAAATAGAATATATGATATAAAAACCCAGAAACAAGGTTGCATATAGCCAGTAATTTTCAAGAAAAGTATAATGGACATACATGTATATGATGTGAAATATAAAGATGTCTTGTATGTTTATATAATCATTAAAAACATGAACCCTTTTTATAGACACGAGGGGGGGGGTCTATAAAAAAAGGAAGGCTTGTGGAGTTATGTCTTCACTGATGGAAGATCGTAGCAGTTGATTTATGGGGTCTTTTGGTTTGTTTTTCAACATATGGTAAGAAGATGTTCAAAACAACATTTGATTTTTCTTTATTTAAAATGTCATTTTTCTCACTGCTCTGAACCCCATCTAGGTGAGGCACTCCATGTTGTCTTCAAGCCAGAAGAAACTATCACCAGTCTGTTTGCGGAGCTGATCACCCGACGCATGTACGACGACACGGTGACCTTTGACATCGTGACCTTTCTCCGTAGCAACCTACGTCAGCTATGCCTGGAGACTGAGCTCCTTCAGACGTACGCACCGAGTATTCTCAGAGTAAGTCGGCGACCATATTGTCAATCCTAATCATGACATTAGCTTTACAGGGGTTCCATATTGGACTTTTCTTTGTTAATTTTGCTGCTCACTGTTGATATCAGCATCTCCGTGGTGTCCCCAAGGCATGAAAAGGAGAGATTCTTAGCGTGCAGGCACCAACAAAGCAATACGATAATGCATAACATTTCGCGTAAATGTCCCACAAATTTTATCAGATATGCTAGTATAACTTAAAGGAATTTCGACCCGGAGCTCAAGAGGGCGCTGTTGGATGACGTCACAATCATCGCCATCTTAGTTCCGAAGTTTGACGAGTAACGCTGTCAATCAAACTGGTAGATTGCGGATATGCGTTGCTTGCCCTTTCACGTATTATCGTGCATGCACAATGCACAGCCAGCTAGCTACATACGCATGCAAGCACATACGAGTACTACTACTAGTACTAGTCTACGTACGTGAGTGCTAGCTGGAAGTACCGTATGCAAGTGGGCGGAGCCAGCAGGGAACAGCCGCCGAATCATGAGCCGAACTGTATTTCGGCATACCTAGATTGAGAATCGACATTCTTCGGGCATTCGGAACATGGCATTTGCGTAACCGGTGAAATTATCGAATAACATTGCCGTCATTGGACAACACGTACTGTCCGCTCATGCGCTTACATGGAATAACGCCCTCTTGAGCGCCGGGTCTGATTCCCTTTAAGCCTGAGCCTGACCCTAACCCTAACCCTAACCCTAACCTTAACCCTAACCCTAAGGAACACTAAGTCTGGGCCTAATTTGCACTGTTAAATTCATCCAAAAACATTATTTCTAAGTCACTTTTAATTGGTGTTGTTGCACTTTTCTGATGTCTGAATTATTCCATGCAGCTGTGTCCTCAACACAAGATTCTAGCATTGCAGACACTGCAGTGGTATTGATACTTTCTTTGTTGATATGCATATTCCAGAGTTTTGCATATGACGTGTATCATTCATTGCAATTCATTTTCTTTCAGTTCTAATGAATCAGCTCCATATTACCCTTTCCCTATCTTCAAAGCTTAAAACTAATTTTTAGCATTCTTTTAAAGATTTGAATCCCCAATCTTTTCAGGATGATTCCTCTTTGATCAGGTGCCATCCATTTGCCATTTTAAATTCATATAAATGTTGATCAAAGTTGTACATCATGTAGTCCTTAGTGTATGATCCATTCTTTACTGAGCTTTTCTCCACTCAGACACTGAGCAGCACGACTCCCACGTAATCTGCTTTGTGGACAATATACAACAGGCTATAAATAAACTTGAAATTCCTTATAGAGTGCAATTAAGCCATGCCACTTTTTTACTACAGTTCCATGGCAAGTTTTGACATCCCTACTGGACCAGGGTTCTCAAAGCCTGAAAATGTCACCACAACGGGTTAACAAGTACCTTTTATTTACAATGTACCATACACTGTTTTTACAAAATTGTGTATGATACCTCTTCATATCATAAACAAAGTTTCAATTGTTCCTCCTCTTACACAGATCCTGGCATGGAATCCCAGGACTTTCCTGTCTGACTATGTAGAAATCTTGCCAGCCTTGATATCACCAGACACTGCCAAAGAAGTAAGTGATAATATGGGGTCATGTGACCACCACATGAATAATTCAAATTCTCCAAAATAGAAAAGAGTCATTCGATAATGCACCACACAGCAATATCCAGGAATTTTGTGCAGTCATTATACCCTGTAGTCTCGTACAATAATACATAAGACCAGAAATGGGTATGACTTCAAACAAATTCTGAATATCACTACATTACTGGACGGCTGCACTGTCTTTCAAGAAATGGGTGTTTTTATTAGTTTCTATTGTGAGAGTCAGTTTAACTGAAATGTAAAATTGTTGGTAGCGCCATGTGGTTGTAGCGGTATTCTTTTGGGCCAATTGAGCCACTTGGTGAAGGAAGAGATAAGAGTTAGGTAATGTTTGTATTGAAATAAAGGACTGTTAAGCTAATATTGATCTTGATTGCTACAGTAATAGACAGTTTGAATTATGAAGGGGTAAAGTTGTAGAGAATTGCAATAACAAGATGACAATTCGTGATGGAAATCAGAGATGTATTTACAATGTATTTACAATGTACAATGTATTTACAATGTAAATACATTACAATGTATTTACAATGTATTTACTAATATTCTCAGTATTCTTCATACGGTATTCTGTTTATATTGACTCAGCTTGTTTTTATTAATCCTGTATGATGTCAGCTCAAACCGATGTGTAAGGATTAGACTCTAGCTGTAGACTGCAGAGCTTTCAATACTATGTTTGCCTTATTTCATGTCTATCACCCTTTTACAATGTATTCTTACATCCCCCCTCTCTGTTCTCCTCTCTTTTTTTCTCCAACCCCTCTCTTCGATGCCACCCCATCCCTTCACATTTCATATTTCACATATCTCACCCTCACCATCTCTACCCATCCCTCCTCACATCCTCTCCCCCTCCCCTTCTCCTCACCCCCCTCACCCAACACCACCACCACCATCACTTCTGCTACCATGTCCAATCTCCCCCCTCACATCTTCACTTCCCACCCTCCCTCCCCTCCCCCACCACAACTGCCATCCAATCCCCCACCTGCCAACCTCCTCCTCGCCCCATCCCTTCCCCCTCCTCTACTGCTCCCTCATCCAACCCCCACCCCAGCTGCTTCACCTGCTGCTAGACCTGCCCTGCACCTCTGCAGCGCTGATCCTGGCCCACCGTGAGCGGCAACTGAGAGGGAACCCCTCCCTGCTAGAGACCCAGCCCTCCTGGCTAGCCTCGGTCAACATCCTGCGCAAACCTGAGCACCAGCCCTGGTTCAGCTTCGTGCTGCGGACCCAGTCTGGCAAAGGAGACACCATCACCAAGTAGGTGTCCCAGGTCTCTAACCAATGAGCGCGTTCATGGTTCATACTATGTGCGCATGGGCAGATTATTACTGGTATGAATGACCTTGGATCAGTTGTACCACTCACAGAGTAAAATGGGAATTCATTAGACAGTGGACCACTTTTATACTCATTATCATGCACATATGACATTTTATTCAGCTTTAAAAAAAAATAGTCTGTGCACCTGCTTCTCTTGTTGTAAATGTATTTACATCCACCATAACTTCATTAACAAATCCCAGTCTGCAGTCTAGTAGTATTTGATTCAGTGGATTGTCCAACCGTAGTGTATCTACTAAGTGGTCATGTTGCCATATATATCACAAGATACAGTAGACAAGAGAGGCACAATTACCAAGTAGGTCCTCTAGTGCATTCTGGGACATAGATTTCTACAACCAATTTAATGAATTGATGTGAATTGTTTCATTCTTCCTCCCGATTTCAAATTTCGGAAGTTGCAATGATATATCAAAATTATACGACACAATTTATTTATGTTCTTTGTTTCATCACTTTCTGTTCACCTCCAGACTAGATTTCTTGTACAAGCTCATTGAGGGTCTGACGTCTCATGCCAGGGTGGTCATCTGCTCCCAGGCTGTCCCGTCCCTCGTAAGGTAAGCAAGCAAACACGCTTCAAGTAAAAGTTCAACCATTGAAGTTATTTATACTGGCAGCCAAAAAAAATGACAATTGTTATAAAATTGCCAGCAAAAAAATGAAAGTTGCTAGGCAAACACAGCCCAAATGATTTTCTGAAGCATCCTCTTCAGCAATGTGTTTGTTTGTTTTTATACGTCCAATTTGTGGCCATTGTAAGAGTTACCATTCGCAAACAAATTTGCTTGGTGATATTTTGTGCGTGACTCATGCGTGTGTACAATAATGAATGCACCTGTTCCGCAGAGGGGACTTAATTAACACTTGTTGCTATGGTTAAGATTCATTTGATTAAACCATGGTCTAAACATGATCTAAATTATACTGCCGTACTGTGACAAAAGGAAGCAAGTGACAAATCACTCAAATCTGGGTTATTGGTATTCTTAGCTGGTACACAGCATTCCCTACATACGGCGAAAATCTGGACAAGAAATATTCACCTTGCTGCCAGACATTCAATCTACCATGTTGTAGTGTTGCACTGATGGCAATGCAAGCGGCAGACACATTTTGCTCATTTACAAGAAAAGTCTCTTTTGTTAGTTACTTCCTTTTGTCAGATTAGGGCAGTATAGTAACTAGCAGGAATTTAGCACCCTACTCAAAATGTGTGTGTTCATTATTGGACGTTTTTAAGTGGACAGTCAAACCTGGCTATGCGGCCACCTGGATTCAGCAGCCACCTGCCTATAGCAGCCACCTTCGACTCCTCCGCAGAGAAATTCAGTGTTAAAGACCCTGGATATAGCGGCCACCTGGCTAACGCAGCCAGCGGCCACCCATTTTGTCTCCCTCGGCGAAAATTTTACTGTGTATAGCGGCCACCAATTCTGAAATCACCCGTCCCTATCGGCGTGGAAAGTTGGCTTTTTGCGATGCTACGTAACTTAAACGGCCGTGAAAAGCTAGAGGCGTGAAAAGCCTGCTTTCTACTCATTGCTACTAGCTGCGCGTAATACAGCTCATTAACACATTCTCGAATTGTATGAAACTTGTAAGAGACCTTGCCAAACAAAAAGCAGGATCTTAACTTGATTACCCTAATCAATGAAATCCCGATGTCCGGTGTTTTTTCTTTTCTTTTTTTAGTGAGTCTCTGCATCCCACGCTTGCTTTTATTGTTGTGATGAATAATACCCCGGATCCTCGCTCGGCCCCGAGGCCAGCGCAGCCCGGGTTCGCGCGCGCCCTCAGCCCATGCCCAGACCAATCTGGATCCGCAATATGCGCTACTACAAGCTGGCAGCAGCGCGCGGTTCTTCAGCGCTCGCAATCTCAGAAGCACACAGCTAGGCTGCACCTCGAAACTCATCGATATGCCTATGGAATAAGTTGCTAGTATGCTTACTTCAATCAACTCCCGTTCGGAAATTATTGAGGCAAAAATATTTTAAAAGACACGATAAAGAATATTTCTCGATTAAATAAAATATGTTAAGATAGAAAATATATTTTAATGTGCATTTGTAGCCGTATATATTATTTTCTTTTATTAATTGAAATTAATATTTATCGTGCATAACTTAAACGAAGTATGAGTGCACTACGCACGGCACTTGCACTAGCCATCGGAGAGAGAAACAATACTAATTACTATAGACACGAAGATGAGGAGATTCTTACTAACAACGAAAAAGAGAACACTTCCTTATTATTAACGTGGGTATTTTAATTCAAGATCCTGTTTTCGGCAAGTTGTAGTTCTTTTTAAATTGTTATGCCGTTTATTCACTATTCAAAGCAACGCCAATGCGCGGGCTTTTCATCATACGCAGCCCTTGTTGCTGTCTTTCCTAATAATCCTGTAGGCTGCCGGTATAGCTCCATTCTCTTCTTTTCAAAATGTGGACATGAATAAGTTGCAGATTCTTGTAATCAACGAACGTTTCCGGGTTTTTTCAGAAGGGTATTTCAATTCAAGATTCTGTTTATTTGACAAAGTTAACAATTCTGTTCAAAGTTTTATACGATTTACGCCCGCCCGTACTATGTATGCGTGTGGTTCATCGCAGTGCTACTGCTAGGTCGTGCAGTGCTGGTCAAGACATTATGAATATCCCAAACGTAAGAGACTAAACGCACATTAACTTGAGATTTTAAAGAAATCCGATAACATGCGTTTTCTCTGCTAAACCACATTTATTTCATCAGTCTGAATAGAAATTGTCTTTCGTGGCGTAAGATATCTAACATAGCATTTATCACCGAGACTCGCGAGAGTTGAGACAGCCGATGAAAATAGGAAATTGAATTAACAAATTCATCTGATAATGACGCATTTGATACAGTTAACATAAAATCACTTTCTACGAGTGATCTGCTTGATTATTCATTTTTGTTCGAACACTGAAGACAAATTTATGGCATGATATTGTGTTTCATTCTTCTTTTTACAAATCTAGACTAAACAAACATACCCTTGGGTGCTCATGACCCTTTACCGTCCCAACCATTGCCCAAGGGCCCCTTTCAGGGCATAAAAGAAATAATATACACAGATCTCACACAAAATCGCACACACAGAAATGATACACAGATAACGAAAATGTGCCTTCAGATTTATTCATATTTCTCATTGAACGAAAACATGATAAAATACTATTTATATATCACATAAAAATAAGATGTATGTATATCATACGTAAGCAATAAATTATGTTGCAGCATGAAGGTTACATAGTGCAAAACATATACATGCTCAAAATCAAAATGGCCGCCGACCTGTCTATAGTGGTCACCTGTCTATAGTGGTCACTTTTGTGGTTTCCCTTGAGCGGCCGCTATAGACAGGTTTGACTGTACAAGCTAAATCAAGCACACTTAATTGTCTGCTTATACGCCACAAAATTTGCTTTAACTATGGTCTAAATTTACAACTCCTTTGTCAATTTGGGTGTATTTGTTTTAAAAAATTCATGAGAAATGTTGCCATGCAACAAAGCCATATTGTTGGAAGCCTTACTGTATGAAATCAACACTTGAAGTATTTATCTCTCCTATCAATATCTTACTGTATCTTTTCCTCATTTTAGATTGTACTTTAAGACGGTGCTGGAGAATGCTGACTATGACCTCGTCTCGGAGCTGGTTCCCATTATTCTCGAGCGATCAGCCATCCTCTACCCCATCCCAACATTTCAGGCAGAAATGAGAAAGTAATGGCATTATCTCTCTCGTTACTATTGACATGAAAATATGTACAAAGTGAATGGGGGTTTCAAGGCTTGGTAGTATAAGGGTTAACTCACTAATTACAAGAGGCATGAAAACGTGTACAAAACCAATGGAATTTTGATGGCTTGGTGATGCAAGCCTTAACTCTCTCATTACCAATGGCGTGAAAATGTGTTCAAAGCCAATGGGGTTTTCAAGGCTTGGAAATGTGTAAAAACTGATTAATCCATATGGCTTTCAACTTAATATCATTATATCCACTTTAAACATTACCATATGGTAACATATGGTAACATGAATTTAATTAAATTTAATATAACGGGTAGTAATGGTAACAATTAAGGGATATAGTCATGCCCATGTTGCCATCATCACATGATCCAGATATTACTTAAATTTAACAATTTCATCATTTTGATATTATTTAACCTTAAAGGGAGTATACTGGGAAGACAAAAAAGCCTTCAAAAGGTGATCCTGAGCATTTTAGAAACTTGCTGAAAGTTATTTGTCCTCAAACGATCCACATTTGCAGTAATTAGTGATTAAATCACAAATCCTCAAATTGTTTTCGGCCACTACAATAAATTCCCTTTAACGGTTTTATCATTTTGAGGTGATTCTGAAATCCAAGGATGGGTCGTATGGTCCTGGCAGAATAGTGGTACATTGACTACATGTCCTGCTGTCTCTACCACCCTTAACCCCTTACCTTTAACCTTTGACCTTTAACCTTGTCATGTTGTGCTTACTACCAGGGTGCTAGCTGATGCTCTGCTAGAGATCTTCAGACGCCACCCGAGTCTTGTGGTGGATCAGAGGAGCGAACTGCTGGACTTCGTCGGAGCGCTCAGACACATCGAAGGAAAGGAGGACTTCTTCTCTCATGTCGTGAGTTCGTTTTTCTATCATTATGATAATATCGCTGCATAGTAAACAGTCCTGGGGGTGCTTCACCAAGTTGTTCTTAAACTAAGAATAGCACACTTTGATCCTGTTTTAACATAGTGGGAGTTAATTTCCAACAACCCTAATCAAATTTTGAACTTTAGCTGATGGGAATCATTGAGAATCTCATTTAGCACAAGAAGGGATCACCAGTAGTGCGTACAGTCGTTCTTAGCTTAAGAACAGCTTGGTGAAACACCCTCCTGATCCTATATTTTTCCCATTAGAATGTTCTTTTAAAAAATTACGCAGGGAGAGTCTGCTCTGAGGACATGGTTAAAACTGTTGGTACGAGGTGATCTCAAAAGCATGCTATTATCACAAGGCATCTGGCGAGAATTTACAGCATGGGTTTTAGATCACTGCAATCCTATGGTTTCACCATTTCCCAAATATCAGAGCTGTATATATTTTGTTTTATCAACTGAATAGTGTTAATGTTTAATAACAATTATACTTTGAGCTCACAGCCAGAAAACATGATATTCCCAGAGCAAAACTTGACTCTATGTTGGTAAAAATCAACAGCACCGAGTTCAGATTTCATGCATCATATTGGTATCACACGCACTATTGTCAGAAGTGTTCGTCTACAAAAGACATGCAAAACAATGAGTATTGTGACATTGCAATTGCAGCATCCTTGCTTTCATTCATTTAATATCTAAATTTAATCACACACGCTTATGCAAATTTATGCAAGAAAAAGTACTACAAACCGGTCAATAGTACGTTTAGGCAGAATGGTTAAATCCATGCCATGACTATCAACCAATCAGGTAAACAAGGATATTAAGATGAGGTATATAATCTACAACATTCTGAATTTGAGCATTAATATATATTTAAGAATATGTATTTTTGGTCAGATGTGGGACTAAAGAAGTACAATGTAATATGCATGATTTTGAATACATGAATCCATTTAAACAGAAAAATGGTTTGAAATCTAGTCCCATTTCTTGATCTTTTCTAAGGTGTGGACCATCGGTCAGTACACCGGGTCAATGTACGACAAGCGCTGCACAATGGACTTCATCATCGGCTACTATGAGGTGAGAATTTATTTCTTTGGAATAGAATTGAATGGTGCAAAATACATGTAGCACCAAATACAATTGATAAAATCTGATGTCAGAATTTCATGTTTTTAGATGATTATTCCAGCATAATAAAGATATCATTTCAATGTTGTTGTGTTTTATATTGAGCACATGAATCTATATCTCAAATACTATGTATGTATTTCCTTTTGTTGAAGTATTACTTTATTGGTATCATTAAATTTCTATTCATAGTATTTCTTGGATGGATTAGGCATCAGTTCTCATCTGTAACACATTTTTATGAAATATGTATTCATCTTTCAAAATAGTTGATGGAAATATAGGTATTTATGATATGGTTTACTTGCAGGTTTTCCTTGTTGTGATTGAGTATGAAGAGCTACATTTGGATAGCTCCTTACTGTGTAATATCTTAATTTCTTGCTGTTTTGTCATTGTGTACCGCTAGTCGCTTGAAACCCTTCTCTACGAGGTGTCGGTGCTAGTCCAGTCATCCACCAATGAGAGACCTCCCTACTCAGTACATCTCATGGCCATCATGATGACCACACTAGCCAAGGTCAGAAAAAAAATACTTCTATCTTCCCCACCAATCCTTTTCTGAAGAGAAAGTACCCATAATTGCCCGTACTTACAATGGTGGTTTCAGTAAGACCACATACTAAACGTAAACTTACTTAATGGGGCGCATATTAAATAATTTGATACTGTCACAAAATCATCAATTTTCTGCACAGAATCACAACAGTGGGTTATTTCAATTATTCGCTGTAATTGCTATGTAGGCAAACTCAATAAACCATAGTGATTCAATGATATTAAAGCAATAATAATGATTCCCATAAAGAATGTTGAGGTTTAGTGCAGCACACTGTCTGCATTAAACCACTGTTCAGAATACAGCCCATCAAATTCATCTTTGGTATTTATTGCGTGCCTCTGGAAAGAATGGTCCAAGTAATTCTCACAAACCTCTCTGAAATCTCATGACACTCTTTGAATGATTATGCTTGCCAAGTAAATCTCGTTGTCACACAAAGCTCTCTGAATCCCAGTGCTGTATTACCTTTTTTTTTTTTTTGGGGGGGGGGTATAGAAAATGTAACCAATTTGTTGGGAATTGAAATATTTATGTAATTCACATTGCAGTTTTCATGCACAGGGGGACTACTACATCTTTTAAAATTTTATTATCATATCATTGTTGTTTTCACTGTTATACTGTTATGGTCATTATGATTATTGCCATTATTGCCATACTGATCATCATTTATTATTACCATGATGTGATTATGATAATTTTTTATTACATTCATATTCAGCATTGTCTCTTCCAATAATCATTGGTGTGGTTCCTACTCTAGTGTATATTGTATATAGCGCGAATCAAATGTTCATGAAGTTTGGTTCAGTAAATTCACCCATCAATTGTACCAATCGCCTCTATTATGTCTTAATTTTTTTTCACAAACCCTACAATCATCATCTCAGCTTGCCTCAAGATGCCAGGACCTGATTCCACGAGTGATCCTGTGTCTGACTAAGATCTCCCAGCAACAGATGAAGAGCAGGATAGGCGAGGATGACAAGAAGGTGATGCTTAGCAGGGCTACGGAACTCGTCAACCTCCTCAAACTACCCGAGTAAGGACATCTCTCTCATCCCTCTCATCTCTCTCATCTCTCTCACCCTCTCATCTCTCTCATCTCTCTCATTGTGAGCTTCTCCATTCTCCATTCTGTGAATCTTTAATGAATGTGGTATACTTTGTACTTGTTTGCCACTGTCAGATCCTTGTGCTGATTTCACTTGTCTGGCAATAGGTTCGATTCTGTGGTATGTGATACTGACATGATATACACCATATACACCATAATCATACGACTTTAGAACACCGAAGTAAATTTGAAGTCATTTCTTTAATTATAGCGACCCGCTCTTAATTCGGGTGAGGGGTACAGAAACAAACAATGCGTCTACATTTATGTCTTCCATAACAATGGTATACATCACAATTTAAGGATATATATATTGCAACACAAATACACATGTCCAGGTCCTGTACACCTTGGTGTAGCATCGAAATTATCCTATCGTTACATTACAAAACAATAGGGCGTGGGGTAAATGTCACCTTAATAGTGTCGCGAAGGGAAAAACGTGGTTGACCCCCGAACAGTCTCGCTCTCGCTTTCGCGCTCGTCGTGAATGACGCGGCCAAGGGGTGGGGTACGCTGGTATGCTTTGTGAGGACTGCGAGGCTCCACGCTCCGCGGTTGGACGTGCTACGCTATCGAGAGGTCTGGTCGGCGATCCAGTTGTACAGAGGGTCATCATGCGCGTCGGCGCGTAGGGAAGTCACTGCCGCCTGGATGCGTCATAGGTGATGGGGTGGACAGGCTTATAAGTGAGCCCAGCTCGTCCCTATGGGAGAATTTAAGTTTAAACATTGCAAATAATATTGTCTTCTGCCACACACAGTATACAAATGATGCACAGGTTTGAGTGGGTCGGTAGGAATTGTGTACACAAGTTACCTCTGAATTGCCTGAACCCACGAGGCGAAGCCGAGTGGGTTTCGGGCAAAATTCAGAGGTAACGAGTGTACACAATCCTACTGACCCACGAAATAAACCTGTGCATCATCTGTTTTATAGAATGGGCCCCAAAATCTGATAAAAAAGGGTAAAATCTCCATTAACATAATTTACCGGATGCATGGCTAGCCATGCGTCGGTAATTACCGATGCATGGCCAGAATTACCGACGCATGGCTGTGATTGACCAATCAGATTGCAGAAATCCATCTTCATCATCAATGATTGGAAAATCTGTCAAGACTAAAATTGTTGTCTTCTTTCACGTTGACAAGTGTCCAAATAACACAGCTAAAAATATGACATGATTTTCTCCATACACCATGTCAAGTGGACAAATAGAGTCTTTATGTTTAGAACTACCAAGTTCATCAAGCTTTGATTTGATAACAACCACTTCATATCAGGAAAGACAGATTTACTGCAATTTACTGCGATTGTCCAGAGTGGCGTCGAGTGCCCAAACGAACGTATTCGTAATGTACAGTGTACATGCTCTAGTAGGCAACTCACCGCAGCACACACTCTACAGTGCTGCGACAACGTAGAATTCAGACCCGAGTTTGTCCACTTCTCCGTTAGAAATATCTTCCAATTTTTCCTATTTCACTCTTGCAGAGCGTTTGAATGTACAAAATGAGTGTTCGATGCTTTGGGATGAATTTATACTTACTGACAACGTCTGAATCGTCCAAAATTTGTTTCAATTCTTCACCTAACTTTACCGAAGCTTCTCGAGTTTCGTGGGTGCCGCCATTTACGGTAATTTTTTTTTTCAATATTGGTATCGATCATACTAAATCTCGATATCGATGATATTAATTCTCGGTATCGCGATATCGCCTTGATATCGCGTGCTGCCAGTAAAAAACAATGCATGGTAAATTACGGGTAATTAACCAATCAGATTGCAGAGATTCTGACACCCATTCTATAATTATTACCGTTACCTGCTATCATATATACTATGTGCAATGAATATCAGAAACAAAACATTGTTAAAACAATTTCATCTGCAATCATTTCTACATACTCCAGAATTACAGTTACTGTTATCATGTATAACTGATGTTATACACTGTACTTACATTTCCACCACATCAAGAACCTGTCAGAATACTGGTATTGAGAGGTTATACATTCATACCTTCATACATGTAATTATTTCCTTTAGAAGCATTACCTTATACACATTATCTTTATTTCTTGAACTGCAAATATGCAAATACTTTTGCTTTCTGCACATGATCATATGAAATCTTATAAGGCTGTTTGCTTTTACCTTCTTGAAATAATTAATTCTCATTCCTTACATCATATTATCCCACTGTCACAAAATTAATCATAACACTTGTATCTCCCATGTTTGACTTAAAACCTTGCTGAATAATTATTTCCTGCCTCATTTTCTCATACCACATAATGGATAAATCTTAGGCGTCCACATTGATACTAAAGGACGTAATAATGGATAACATGCCATTGCCATAGTTCCTTTTTGGTTGTCAAAATTACAAAATCAATAATGATAATCTCTCCATTTTCTAATTGTTACACATGCATCTATACAATACTTGAGTGCCTTTTCTCCTGCCTAAAAACAAATCACACCATAGTACCTGTGCATTCTAATACTTGAATACAAATAAAATGTAACTTACGGTTCTGGTGACAAAATGACAGTTGCTACAGAGGTGTGGTGCGTCGGGAGGCTTCTCCGGGCCGGGAGGTGTGCGAAGAATTCGGCGTTGAAACTAGCCTGCACGATGCCCGTCGCTGCATGATTTTTAAACCAGCCGTGAATCTGTGCCTCCACGCCCTAGCACTCTCTCTCTCTCTCGTCCTGCTCTTAGCACAGCCTACTGTCATCTGCACACTTTTCCACTTTTCCACACACTGCCTCACCTAATGCCACTCTTACCCACACCTGGCTATGGAACTCTGAGTATCTTAATTACTCGTAAAATTGGCTCCAGAGCCTCTATTGTGTTTACCCGCTATGAAGGGGGGGGGGGGGGGGGGGTGTTAGACTCACATTGTGACATATCTCCCCTTCCTTCAAGAAATTTTTATAATTTCAAAATTTGAAAATATATAAAATCTATATATGGTTGGGAGTGATTTTCACCCAGATAACAATATCAAGTCTAAAAACTGGTACAAGAAGAACAAAAGAACCATATATGTATATTCCTGTAAACAATCATCCTGCTTGGTCCACACTGGGACAGCTTACAGCTTATTCTTCAGATATCCTGCTCAAGTAGTCTGCACCTACATTCTCTTTCCCCTTGATTGCCGTGATGGTAAACTGGTATGGCTGTAGGGCAAGTGCCCACCTCAGAATTCGTGCATTAGCCACTTTTGACTTTGCAATGCACTTCAGGGGCAAGTGATCGGTTTCCAGCTGGAACAGCTTACCGAACAGGTAGGGTTCAAATTTCTGGATACCCCAGACTACTGCCAAGCATTCCCGCTCCATGACTGAGTAGCGTTGCTCTCTCGGGAGGAGTTTCCTGCTTGCGTAGGCGATTGGAAACTTCTTTCCATCTCTGTCCTGGAGGAGGATAGCTCCCAATCCAGTATCTGAGGCGTCAGTCCTCAGGATGAAAGGGAGAGTCACGTCTGGGAGATGAAGAATAGGCTCCTTAGCTAGCTTCTGCTTTAGCGTGGTGAAGGCTATTTCTTCAGCTTCTCCCCATCTCGCTTGAGTAGGCTCTCCTTTCTTCGTCCGATCTGTCAGAGGTGCGGCTATCGCGGCAAAGTTAGGAACAAAGCGCCTGTAGTAACCTACCAGACCTAAAAAGGAGCGGAGTTGCTTCTTAGTCTTCGGTCTTGGAGCTCCCTGCACCGCGTTGACTTTGTCTTGCACAGGTCGCAGCTCTCCCTGTCCTACACAGTGACCAAGAAATTCGATACTCACGTATCCTACAAGGCACTTGGTTGGTCTTGCTTTCAGATTCGCCCTCCTCAGTCTCTCCAACACCTCTTTGAGTATGACCATATGCTCCTCAAAGGTTGGGGTATGAATCAGGATATCATCAATGAAGTTATCCACACATTCCAAACCACGGAGTAGGTCTCTCATGATGCGACTGAAACTCGCTGGAGCGTTGACTAGCCCAAATGGCATGGTCCGAAATTGGAATAAGCCATCTGGCGTCACAAACGCTGTTCGCTCCTTTGCTTCATCTGTCAGCGGCACCTGCCAATAACCTTTGGTTAAGTCAATCTTGGTAAAGTACTTATCCCTAGATAGTTTAGCAAATATCTCCTCTTGATCAGGAATGGGTTCAGCATCAGTAACAGTTACCTGATTCAACTTGCGATAATCGCAACAGAATCTAATTGACCCATCCTTCTTTTTCACCATCACCACTGGTGATGCATAAGGCGAAGTGGATGGTTCAATGAAGTCTAGATCCATCATTTTCTTAACCTCCTTCTTCACCTCATCACGTAGTGCAAGTGGGAGTGGGTAGGGCTTACTCTTGATTGGTTCCTTCTCTAAGAGCTTGATGTCATGTTTACCCAGCGTGGTCAATCCCGGCATGTCCGTCAAGACTTCCTCATACTCTTGAAGCAGAAAGTTGACAGCCTGGCTTTGACCTTCGTCTAAGTGCGGACTTATCTGCACGTCATGCAGTGTCTCGGTTGGGGCGAGAGCTGGTGTCTGGAGAAGATCCCTCCTCGGTGCAAACTGCACCCTCTCGTCCTCTTCTTCACTATCTCCATCAGTAGTGCCATCATCTACCACTGAAACACACGCGACATCAAACACTCCAGCGCTCACTTCCCTTCTGAAAAATCTTTTCAGAAGATTCGCATGAAAGGTCTTCACCTGTCCATCCATGTCTATCTTGTAGTCTAAGTGTCCGACCTTCCCAACTACCTTGAACGGCCCTTTCCAATGCATCAGCAATTTATTGCTGTCAGTGGGGAGTAGAAGTAGGACCTCATCACCAACTTCAAACTTCCTCTCCTTTGCTTTCCGATTGTACTGCCTCCTGTACCTCTCGGCTGCTCTGCTGAGATTTTGCTGGGCGACTTGACAAGTTGACTCAAGCCGGTCTTTCAGGTCCAACACATATTGGTATGTAGTCTTGGTATCAGGCTCATCCACGTCTCCAGTCCACAGTTCTTTGAGGATAGCAAGAGGACCCCGAACTACCCTGCCAAACAGAAGTTCAAAGGGTGAGAAGCCTGTACTCTCCTGAGTTGATTCCCTGTATGCAAACAGGAGGGGGTTTAGGTATCGATCCCAGTCCTTGGGTCTTTCCTCGCACATCTTGCGTAGCATAGCTTTTAGCGTGCCATTGAAGCGCTCGACCAAACCATTACATGAAGGGTGATATGGTGTAGTCGTCATCTGGCGGATGGAGAGTAAGCGATTAATTTCCTTCATCATTCCTGATGTAAACTGGCTCCCTCTGTCGGTTAACACCTCACGCGGTATCCCTACCCTGGAGTAGATGTCCATCAGTGCTTCGGCAATCGTTTGTGTGTCAATCCGGCGAAGTGCTACAGCTTCAGGGTAACGTGTGGCATAGTCGACAACAGTCAATATGAAACGATTCCCCTTACTTGTAGCAGGCTCAATCGGTCCAATGAGATCCATGGCCACTCGCCTGAAGGGCTCATCGATGAGGGGTGTCGAACCAAGGGGCACCTTGGTCACTCTCCCCTTCGGCGAAGTACGCTGGCATGGCCCACATGACCTACAATACCGAACTACATCTCCGTGCATACCTGGCCAGAAAAAATGAGCCAATATCTTCTCACTGGTTTTCTTGTTACCCAAGTGTCCTCCAAGTATTGACTCATGTGCCAGCTTCAGAACTTGATTCCTGAATTTAGTGGGTACCACTACCTGCAACACTATATCTGAACCAGGGGTTGCATCTACAAACTCTCTATAGAGTACTCCTTTCTTTAAGACAAAGTCGGAAGTATTTCCCTTCTCACTTGTCTTCTTGTCTCCACTGTCGGCTAACTTCCGACATGATTCAAGTGAATCATCCTCCTTCTGGGCCTGGGTGAGATCATCCACAGTGACAATGCCATTCAGTGGTTTGGGTACCAAGAGGGGTGGACGAGCCCGTGCTGCCTGCCTCACTTGTCCTCTGGTCTCCACTGCATTGGCCTGATGATGCTCCGGCTCCCAGTCCACACCTTGATTGGTTGGTTCCCGGATGCCAGTCACATTACCTATTATGAGATCATACACTGGTGATAACATACATAAGGCTTCTACCTTACCCGTGAGGAAGGGAGTGTCGATCTCGATGTTGGCCACTTGGAAAGTCTTAGCCGTCCCATCTATGAGAACGCATGTTCTCCTCTCCCCAGTGAGTTGCTCCTCCAGTACAAGGTCCTGTCGTACGACGACTGTCGAACAACCTGTATCTCGTAGTGCGTCTACAAGGTGTCCATTCACCATTCCCTTGCAGACTGGCATCCTGTCTCTGCGTGTACCACACGCAGCTGCTGACAAGATTGGTAGGGTGCCACCCGATGCTAACTTCACTGCGCTTCCATCCTCAGTGAGGTTCTCCTCGACGATAGGCGATTTCTCAATGATCAGACACATGCCCTTCTGGTCCTGCTGTTGAGCTGTTTCCTTTGAGTCAGGTGACCCAGCTCCATGTGCATCACGACCAGCTTGTGTAGGGTTGTCCTCAGACCTGCCTTTGTTGAGACTTGCGCCCTTCTCCCGTCGACTCTTCTTATCTGGACAATTCCAAGAGAGGTGACCAAATTTACTACAGTTATAACATTTCCCCGACATTTTTGACGGTAACTGACCCGCCTTAGCTTTGAAAGGTACTTGACCTTTGGAAACAGTCGTACTGTTCGGGCTACTAGAACTAGACTGCTGGGCTCCACTAGAATAACTCGGCTTATCTTTCATCCTCCTAATCCTAGGGTCTGTATGTGCATCACGATGCTGATCAGCAAGAGTTAATACATCCGTGAGTGTTGTAGGCTGACGTTCCTTTATGAACACCAGTAAATCCTTACTGCATGTATCAAAGACTTGCTCCTGGATAGTGAGACTCTTAAGTCCCTCCAAAGTCTCGCTATAAGGGCTAAGTTCAACCCACCTATCAAGATACTTCTCTATTCTGGAAGCAAACTGTGTGTAGCTTTCACCCTGACGGAGTTTAGACTGCCTAAACTTTAGCCTATAACCTTCCTCTGTTAAGTCATATCCTTTTAACAGGGATGTTTTCACCACTTGATAATTATTCGTCTGTTCAGCTGTTAGCTTTGAGATGATATCAAGTGCTTTACCGGACAACAGTGCGGACAATGCAATAGCCCAATCTGCCTTATCCCAACCCACACTAGTGGCGTGTCTCTCAAACCTACAAAGGTAACTATCAATATCATCTTTTCCTTCTTGAAAGACAGGAAGAGAGGGGATCCTGGGCCTATGTACAGTCTGTGAACTAAATTCTCCCCTATTTTCCTTCCGAAGTTCCTCTAATCTAATCTGCTGAGCAACTAAGTCAGCTTCTAGCCTTCTTGCTTCCACTCGTTCATTCCTAGCTTCTCGCACACATTCATCAACATAGTCTTTCAACTCCTTCCCACTCAGCTCAAACTTTTCCCCTTGTGCAATGAATTTGTCTCTATCCATACTGCAGGGCCCCCCGGAGGAACACAGTTCACACTTACCAAAATATTGGCTGCGCAACGGTCCTGAAATAACCACTGGCACACTTCACCCGGCGTTCGGAGAAACCTCCTTGCCTCACAGCTCTCCACCAGAAGTTCCTACAGTACTTTACATGGAGAAAGAATCAAGATTCGTTTCAGACACAGATAGGAGTACAAACAAATCTTTACCCTGTCATCACAAGTATTCACTATACATTATAACCTAACCTATCATAAGGAAAATGTCCCTTCGTGGTCGCCAATTTGTCAGATCCTTGTGCTGATTTCACTTGTCTGGCGATAGGTTCGATTCTGTGGTATGTGATACTGACATGATATACACCATATACACCATAATCATACGACTTTAGAACACCGAAGTAAATTTGAAGTCATTTCTTTAATTATAGCGACCCGCTCTTAATTCGGGTGAGGGGTACAGAAACAAACAATGCGTCTACATTTATGTCTTCCATAACAATGGTATACATCACAATTTAAGGATATATATATTGCAACACAAATACACATGTCCAGGTCCTGTACACCTTGGTGTAGCATCGAAATTATCCTATCGTTACATTACAAAACAATAGGGCGTGGGGTAAATGTCACCTTAATAGTGTCGCGAAGGGAAAAACGTGGTTGACCCCCGAACAGTCTCGCTCTCGCTTTCGCGCTCGTCGTGAATGACGCGGCCAAGGGGTGGGGTACGCTGGTATGCTTTGTGAGGACTGCGAGGCTCCACGCTCCGCGGTTGGACGTGCTACGCTATCGAGAGGTCTGGTCGGCGATCCAGTTGTACAGAGGGTCATCATGCGCGTCGGCGCATAGGGAAGTCACTGCCGCCTGGATGCGTCATAGGTGATGGGGTGGACAGGCTTATAAGTGAGCCCAGCTCGTCCCTATGGGAGAATTTAAGTTTAAACATTGCAAATAATATTGTCTTCTGCCACACACAGTTATTACCGTTACCTGCTATCATATATACTATGTGCAATGAATATCAGAAACAAAACATTGTTAAAACAATTTCATCTGCAATCATTTCTACATACTCCAGAATTACAGTTACTGTTATCATGTATAACTGATGTTATACACTGTACTTACATTTCCAACACATCAAGAACCTGTCAGAATACTGGTATTGAGAGGTTATACATTCATACCTTCATACATGTAATTATTTCCTTTAGAAGCATTACCTTATACACATTATCTTTATTTCTTGAACTGCAAATATGCAAATACTTTTGCTTTCTGCACATGATCATATGAAATCTTATAAGGCTGTTTGCTTTTACCTTCTTGAAATAATTAATTCTCATTCCTTACATCATATTATCCCACTGTCACAAAATTAATCATAACACTTGTATCTCCCATGTTTGACTTAAAACCTTGCTGAATAATTATTTCCTGCCTCATTTTCTCATACCTCATAATGGATAAATCTTAGGCGTCCACATTGATACTAAAGGACGTAATAATGGATAACATGCCATTGCCATAGTTCCTTTTTGGTTGTCAAAATTACAAAATCAATAATGATAATCTCTCCATGTTCTAATTGTTACACATGCATCTATACAATACTTGAGTGCCTTTTCTCCTGCCTAAAAACAAATCACACCATAGTACCTGTGCATTCTAATACTTGAATACAAATAAAATGTAACTTACGGTTCTGGTGACAAAATGACAGTTGCTACAGAGGTGTGGTGCGTCGGGAGGCTTCTCCGGGCCGGGAGGTGTGCGGAGAATTCGGCGTTGAAACTAGCCTGCACGATGCCCGTCGCTGCATGATTTTTAAACCAGCCGTGAATCTGTTCCTCCACGCCCTAGCACTCTCTCTCTCTCTCGTCCTGCTCTTAGCACAGCCTACTGTCATCTGCACACTTTTCCACTTTTCCACACACTGCCTCACCTAATGCCACTCTTACCCACACCTGGCTATGGAACTCTGAGTATCTTAATTACTCGTAAAATTGGCTCCAGAGCCTCTATTGTGTTTACCCGCTATGAAGGGGGGGGGTGTTAGACTCACATTGTGACAGCCACCTTAGCATGGATAAGATTCAAGATAGTGAAAACAGAGTAGTCACAAAAATCATTGACATATATGTATGCAATCACTGTTTTCAAAATGAGGTGGTAAAAATAGTTTCTTTGGTATAGTGGTAGTCAATCTTGCTTTTTGTCAACGCAAAATAGAAAAATATCATTCATGACATTGCCATCATTGCTATGAATTAACATGTACATTGTGGATATCTACTAATAAGGACAAGACTTACAGTTGGCAGCAAAATTATTCAACCCCTTCTCATTTTTTACATTCTGTCATAATGAATAATATTGCAGCAGCAGATTGCTACTAAATCGTTAAGATAGTTAGCAGACAGTTAATCACTAAAGAATACTGGAGAAAAAAAATCAAATTTTACTGCATAGGTCATCTGAAATTGCAATTTGCGCCCAAAAAGCATGTTCCAAAATTATTCAACCCCCTGTTTTACACACAGGAAACGAATGCACAAATAATGACAATTTCACAGCCAGTGCATATATTCTGAGGAGAATGCTGATTTTATTTATCCTCCACCTGAAACTGGAACCTTTATATGCACAACTAACAAGTTGTAACATTATTCAAGCCAGATGGGTGTGTCTTTTAGTACTTTGTGCAGCATCCATTTGGTGCAATGACCTCCTGCAGACGAGATGAATAGCCTCCCACAAGCTTCTCATTCCTCTTACCCACCTTGAGTGACCATCACAGTCTCCAGACCTAAACCCAAAAGAGAATTTGTGGTGGGATCTGAAGAAAGCTGTTGCAGCACGTAGACCTACATGCATCGATTACCATAAGACCATTGCGCAAGAGGAATGGGCTAACATCTCCAAGGAGCGTTGTGAGAAGCTTGTGGGAGGCTATTCATCTCGTCTGCAGGAGGTCATTGCACCAAATGGATGCTGCACAAAGTACTAAAAGACACACCTATCTGGCTTGAATAATGTTACAACTTGTTAGTTGTGCATATAAAGGTTCCAGTTTCAGGTGGAGGATAAATAAAATCAGCATTCTCCTCAGAATATATGCACTGGCTTTGAAATTGTCATTATTTGTGCATTTGTTTTCCTGTGTGTAAAACAGGGGGTTGAATAATTTTGGAGCATGCTTTTTGGGCGCAAATTGCAATTTCAGATGACCTATGCAGTAAAATTTGATTTTTTCCTCCAGTATTCTTTAGTAATTAACTGTCTACTAACTATCTTAACAGTTTAGTAGCAATCTGCTGCTGCAATATTATTCATTATGACAGAATGTAAAAAATGAGAGGGGGGTGAATAATTTTACTGCCAACTGTATGTCAGTAATAACCGAGCAGTTACCAAATTAATTAACATGTATGCAAAGATCAGAAAGATGGAAAAATATCGTGAAAAGGAAAGGATTTTTTTTATAACATAGCCAACATTGCTGTAAATCTACATGTAGAGTGTCGATATCTCGTAATATTTATTGATTTCTGTCATATGCTTTTCTTTCTTTTGATTCCGAATGCAGTGTTGCTTCTGTTATCCTGAGTCCATCGGCAGACATCGTGGAAGGACGGTGGCATTCTGACGTCAATGTTTCCATCCCTCTCCTGCTAAAGGCTGCCAGTCAACTTGTCCAACCAGAACCAAGCTAGAATTTTCTGTTTGACTTTGTCTTTCTCTCTTTCTTTAATTTCTTTTTCTTTTGTTTTTTAGCTAGATGTTCGAATGACTTTAATTTTTCTACCTTCATTTTGTTGTTCCTGCTCACCTTTTCTAACTTGCTTTTTTTACTTCTTTTCTCTTCATTTTTTCCATTTACTATTCTCTCTCTATCTTTCTATCCCTCCCCCTCTCTCTATCTCTCTCTCTCTCTCTCTCTCTCTCTCTCTCTCGCTCTCTCTCTCTCTCTCTCTTTATATACACATGTACATCTCTTTCTCTCCCACTCCTTTTCTCCTTCTCTTTCCCACCAGCCTTCTTTTCAATCCTTCCCTCCGTTGTTTTTCATTCTTCATTTGTATCTGTCTTTCTTCCGTCATTCCTTGCTTACCTTGCTCTTCATACAACATATCTCTCTTGATTTTTGTGTGATTTATTTACAATCATTGTGTATGTGCAATGGTTAATGTTATCTGTTTCCAAAATCCGTCTCTATCTTTCTGTAATGTACCTTTGAGCATTGCACTGTTTTAGTTTGTCAATAAACGATCATGGGTGATTTATGGCCCAAAACAGACATGTCTTTAGAAGGTTTATGAATAGATCTCCAAGGGGGCATACACTATTTATATGTCAGATGGGCTTTATGCTTGTTAGGAGAATATCTTATAATATTATGATGTGAAGTGATACACATATAATTGATATCATAGTGCAATAGGGTAAGGTTGTGTCAATAAATGTGTCATTATTTGCAGATTGTCACTCTTAAACAGTATGTTGAACTTTGATATCATTCTGGTGGAGTGCAGTCTACGACTCATAATAAAGCACCCAGTACTTCAGTTGTTGATATATTTGACAAAATGTTATCATACATGTTCGTTTGTATTTTTATCTTCATTTTGATCAACCGGGCTATTATATTCACATTGCATTTGACCTTTTCACCCCTCTGTAGCTATTGAAACTGCAAAGTCATCTTGTTATGGCTTGGTAGATATGTTGGGATAGCGGAGGATAAGGGATCGAAAGCCATTTTGCATATATGGATGCTTGCAGTCTCTGATTGATAAGCCATATTTATTACCTGTTCATTGGTCATGCGTCATTGGTGTGTCATAAGGCTAGAGGGGTATCTGTGATCAGCGGCGGATCTAGGTTTTTGCCAGGGGGTGGGGGGGGGGCGTTAAAGGGAGAGTTCATCCTGAAATTATTTTGATTTCAATAAAAGGAGACACATAAAAAAGAAACATATTGGTGAAGGTTTGACGGAAATTGGTCAAAGGAAATTTTCAAGTTTTTTATTTTGTGATGTCACATGCGAGGTGCTCCCCCCCCCCCCCCCCTAATAACCCCCAGTTTGGTTGGGGGAGACCCTAAAGAGGGGGTAAGCTCCCATAATTCATTGATTACCCCATTCCTTTAAAATTGAGATCCCAAGGAGGGGGGGGGAACCTAACTTACATTATCTTACTTAAGTGCATGTAGTATATGACATATAACAGGCATGTTATTACAAGCATTTTGGGGGACGAAGTACATACCGGGTGTATATCTATTTTCATGATAACAACTTGGCTGTTACAGGAACAGTTTGATTGATGTTATAGTAAAAAGTGATATTTGTTTTTTATGTTACTGATGTTTTACATATTTTGATATAAGTAGGGAAGTATCTATTTGCTTTATATATGATACAGTATATGTCAAGCTATGAGTAACAAACCTAGCGGTGTTTTATGATTTGTGTGTCATATGAAAGTAACTCTTTGTACTTTTTTTATATAATGGCAAGCACATTGATTATGTTTGAGAAGTGTTTCCTATAAAAAATTATTTGTGTTTTTTACTTGTCGAGATATGTACATGTTTATGCCTTTCATAGTTTTATATCAAGTAAAATATGTATGTATTGCCCGAATAATAAAATAATATTTTATATCGTGACAGCATAGTTGAGATAAATTCTTTCTAATAATCGTGTAAATGCAGTGTAGATACATGTACAAACAAAGGCAAGGTGGAAAATGTAACAATAGTTATATGCTCTCATACACACTTTTATTGTCATATTATAAATTTATCATCCATATACAATATCTTATTTGCTTTATTTATAATTACACATACAATATAGCCGTCTCGTACAATAAGGCACAATCCAAACTGAATGATGTTCGTAATTCTATTTCAAGGCCAAGAAGAGAAAATGCCCACACAAATTAATTTGCTGCACAAGTCTTAATCAAATAATTGCTACGTTTACGTGGAATGCTTGCATAGTACACATTTATTCAGAATACAACATTCTTTCTAACTCATCACAAACTCATCGTTGATTCATACCTGGGGTGCTTCACCAAGATGTGCGTAAGTTACGCACGACTTTACGTATGAACTGTTCTTCGGTGCTAAATCATGTTTAATCATTTTGATTCCCATCAGCTAAAGTTGAAATCTGATCTTTGTAGATTAAGATTCTTGTTCTTAACAAGCGTCTAAAGACAAAGCTTAAACTTTGTCAAATTTTATGAGAATCGTAGGAAATTCACTCCCACTATGTTAAAACGGGAACACATCGAGGAATCTCATTTAGCACAAGAGCAGGTCAACAGTACTGCGCAAAGTCGTGCGTAACTTACGCACATCTTCGTGAAACACCCCCTGGTATTGTGAAAAGCTATATTACAGTGGAGTTGCAAAAGTTTCACAGTAATAAGTTTGAAACTGTGTTAATCCTTTATGCAGCATGTTTGCATAGGTAACACACTCAAAAGCCATACAACAGCAGTTCGTCTGGAAGATCAATGTGTTGGATACACTAAATCACCGATACCAACTTCTAAACTCTACCAATACTTCGCCTCCAATACCAACAAAAGACGCAGACTTCTTTACCCCATCTTTGACCCACACGTTGTTGCGATGGAGTAGCCATGTTCCTAGTGTAACATTTTTTAAGAGGATCAATTGACCAAACCTTATACTCGGGGGACACAATAGCAGCAGGTCGGTCTATACTGGAGATGTATTGCGGTTTATCAGATATATAGTTCCTCATCAAATGAAAATCGATAGGATTCCCCATTACGGTTGGACATTTAATCCGTTTTTAATCCATTTCATCAATTGTGACGTAGCAGCCACATTGTTCCCCTGACAAAGGAATCCAGGCTTTTCTATCAATCTTTTATGCGCTTTGGAATCATTCTTGTCAAGGGGTGGTACGTGTATTGGAACGAGTGGGTTAACAAAAGACATTTACCGTTATCAACTCCGACAAATCGGTCGTGCTTTGTTTAAGCATGATCCCTTGACAAAAGAATCGAGGTGTTGCGATGAACTTGGGACGCTTCAATCCTTTATCAATTGCTACTTATCAGTCATGCTTTGTTTGAGCATGTTCCCCTGACAAAGGAATCTAGGTGATTAAATCAACAAAAGAACATGTGGTCCTGTAGCAATTGAGACAAGTGTTACAGGCTGTCTCACCGAGCTTTGATACTGCTCCTTGACAAGATAATCGATAGTTGCTCATTAGCCGGAACCATATCTAAAGATGTTCCATAATTTAATGAAAGGAAATAATTATGCCCTTAAAATATGTCCGCGTTGGTGTTGGATTAGAACAAGGCGAACCACGTATATTTTGGTGCAAATCATTGATTATGTATACATCTATCTACATCATCTGAGTGCCATATTATGTGACGAAGGCGATCATGGAGTGCCACAAGAATCTGTCCTGGGCTCTTTGTATCAGCCCCACGTCATGGTTAGCGACTCTTTACCCTGCTAACCAGTCAGTCAGGCTGTTTATCCCAGTAATCCTCCTTCTTCTATTGCTTCTTTCTCCCACTTTTCATTTCCGTCAAAAAAAAAACAGCCTTTGTAGGCCACCTTTACGAAGTAAATATCCTTAACATCTCAACTACCTAATTCAGCCCACGCATGTGTATTAACTTCGTTCTCACGTTATTGGCTCTCTTGAAAGATTCTTCATTGGTATAACCTTATCAGCCCAGGGACTCGTTAAAAGTATATTAAGCCTCTTCTGCTCCAATCGTTCTATTGGCTCCTGGTGCACCTGGCTCACCTCCTATGATTTGATTTGGGGCATATTTAATTACACATATGTGTACTATATCGAATATTAAATCATCTTTGTGCATCTGTAAATCCTATTCTGCTCCCCTTTAGAAAGTAATCTGGGGTATAGTCTCAAGAGATAAAGATGTAGTAGAGCAGTTTAAGAATTTGATATTATATATTGTATGTCCATTGTCCAATCAAAAGTCATGTAAAAGTGATACACACACAAGCATCGACACAAAAGTCAAACCACAATAAATACTCTTTTATAAACACGATACGAGATAAAGTAAACTCTGCTTTCATAGTCTAAGTTATAAACACATTGTCCAACTGTGAACGTATTCTCGATGCCCATTCCCTTGTGTTGAAGAGAAAGTTCTGCATTGGGCATGCTGGGTCACATTGAAAAGTGAAAATTCTGTCTCTAGCGTTGTTCAACCACTAAGTCCCTATTTCTATCCAAGTCGTCCGAATCATGCGTGCGCATCTTCTATATCGATATCCGAGAGGCCAACATTGCCTTGATCGTTCTACATGTAGACGTTCACTTGGAAGAAAAATAGATCACTTTGATTGCCGCTCAATCAGAGAGCCCCCATTTCTTGTTCCCGTCTTCCATATTGCTCATGGAGCCGCTACCGAGGTCCATTTCCTTGTACCGGTTGTTGCGGCTCTGTTTGACCTTGAACGCCCGCACCCAGGCCGCGTCTTTCTTGCGCTGCTGCTGCTGCTGCTGTAGCCCGGTTACCTCGGGGGCGGGCGGGGAGCGGCGGGGGACCCTTGGCGAGGGTCGTGGTGTCTCGGCTGACTGATGGCCTGAGGAGAGAGAGGGGGCGGGGGAAGATGATCACAGATACCGGGTAACATGGATAAATGGTTTATGTAATCAGATTATTCATTCATCGAGGAATTATGTGTTTCTGCTGGGTTTCATCGAATCAAATATAAAGTCAACTAAACCAATATTCCTCTAAATTGTGGTACGCGTGAGAAAAACTCGGCAAACTCGTCACCCACTCGTGTGGACTCTCTCTCTCTCTCTCTCTCTTTCTCTCTCTCTCTCTCTTTCTTTCTCTCTCTCTCTCTCTCTCTCTCTCTCTCTCTCCCTCTCTTTCTCTTTCTCTTTCCCCCTCTCCCTCCTCGTTTCTCTCTCTCTCAACTCCCTTCTCTACGTCCCTCTTTTTCTCTATAATTATATATATACACTGTATATCTTACTCTCTATCTATCTATCTCTTTCTCTATCTCACACTTTCTCACCAGCTCTCTCCCTCACACACATACACAAATGTACACACATATACCTCATACACACATTATCACACATACACATAATCATATTAACATAAGGAACAATAAATTATAGGCACACACAAACTCACGGACGCGCTCAAGTACGCACAAACTGTTGAGAATGACCATATAAGATCATAATTATGATACAATGAAAGTGACTATGCTTAGTCGTAGTCTTTATATACCTTGTCCTTGGATGAGAGAGTTGTTGAGGACGACGTTGGCCTGTCCGTTGTTGCGTCGTTGGAGCCAGTCGGTGCTCGGGTGGGTGTGAGGCACGCTGTCAGGCCCGAGGTCGCCGCCGTGCTGAGGCGCCAGCTCCACGTTGAACTGCAGCTGCGACGAGGTGGGCGTGTCGAACTGGTCCTGGGAGAATGGAAGAGAGAAGTATCGAGCGTTGTTTTTATGCTATTTATAATAATTATTGGACTTTTCATTCATAATCATATCAATTGTTACGCCATTAAACCTATGAGTGCCAGATTAAGTGCTGCTGAATGGGGTTTGTGTATATTTTTTGGTGACAAAATGCACACCTGGCTGAATCGAGTGTACTTTCGTATGTGGTAGTAAATATTCATTTTATCTAAATGTTTGTACTTATTTTAGCATTAGTCTGTAATTACATGTCATATAATTATAATCGATTACGAGCATTAAACTTGGGATTGATTTTAAATAGTCTCACCACTTTTCAGTGGAACGTGGAGTGGTTTGGTGGACGTTTTGGAACAATGAAGAAATTAAAAACTTTGACCCTTTTATTTTCCTTTTGGAGTAGTATATACAGAGGGGTCTGTTCCATAGCTGTCCGCAAACTGAATGCAAAGTGATACCACAAACAGGAGGAACGGTGAAACCTGCTCTCGCGACTTCATATAGGCCTATCTGTATGTAAAAACCACCTGTCTAGTAAGGTCACACTTTGTGTTTTTCTTAACCCTTTGTGAGCCAGACAAAATGGCGTTGTATGAGATTTGTGTGTATTACTTGTGAATAAAGAGTGAACTAAAGTTTATGATTGAAACCTGTATTAAAGTCATATGTTGGTCACTTAAAGACCACATTATTTTTGTCGCTTCCTTGCATGGGTAGTCTTCCTACAACATGTTAATTGTATTGTTACTTTAGTGTGAGAGAAGTGATATGTAACCTTGCTATGATCTGGGTAACTAAATTATCTATTCCAACCAGCGCCCCGTTAAAATGAATCAGAGTTTTCTTTTTGGCTGGGACTGACATTTAACTCGGAGGATGTTGAAAGGGCCCGCCAAACCCCCAGTCTGCATGTATACGTCTTCTATCAGATGTCAGCTGCGTTGTTCGTTTATCATTATGCTTACATATTATTTGCGTGCCACAGCCAATGTGTATTTTTTTTTCCAAAAGTAATACACACAAATCTCGTATAGCACCATTTCGTCTGGCACGCCAAGGGTTGGTAAATAACGATATAGTTCATCATGCAAGACAACTGAAGATAATTATGTGGGGTATATATTACGTACAGGGCATGGTATATTCAATACATGTGGCCGGAATGACCCTTCTTCTTACGTTATTCCCGTACAATGTTCAGGGTAACAATACGGCGACCTTCCCGCAAGCAAAAATAAATCGATACATGCAGTTTCGTACCATGCCCCGTTTGCTTTAATAGGGATGCCGCCGGAGCCTTTCTTTTGTGCTGTTCTGACCACGCTAAAGGCGTCTACCTATAGAGTCTGACAAGAAACTAAACAACTAAAGACCGTTTTAGAAATGCCAACAAAAAACTCAAAGCCCAGAAAAATAAAGTTTGTTTCCTTTCCTCAACAAAGCCGTGATTGCAACATCGTGACACCCCCCCCCCCCCCCGCCCCACCCTACGTGGACGCTGTTTCCATGGTTTCTGGAAGTCAACACGATGTCTTGCAATCTATAAACTACGATATATTTTAATCTTGCGCCCGTATAGGGTTTTCCGAACATTGCAAATGGTATCCACCGTTGAGAAATGGCATAGACTTAGACTTGTTTGATCAGAAGCCGGAAATTAGTGATTGGTAATAGTCCATTTTTTTTATTCTTAATTTGTAAGAAGAAAAAGGAAAAGTGTCAGGATTGTAATTTTGATATGACATTTAGTTGAATGCCCCTAAATTTCATTTCCCCGGAAAGAGTGGAGAGAAACATGCAATAACTACATTGTTTGCGTTTATACCCGCACTGTCTTTGTTCGTTACCGCAATAACGCATGTTTATGAACAAAATTTGCACCAATTTGATAGATCATACAAACGACAGGCGTTATCCCACTTCACTCAAATCAAGCGCTATGCTTGTCTACATCATAATGCGGATAGCGACTTATGATCATGATGTGACATCAGATTCGTCCGAAGAAAAAACAAATTATAAACACCGATAGCATGTCTACATCTTAAGCAAAGGAGTAAAAAAATATCCCCCAACCCCAATGAAAAATCTGTAAGTTATCATCACGTCAATGCCCTGTAGCATACGTGTATGATCGTGATTTTTCTACGACATAATGTTTATTGCAGCGGTTGTGAGTTTGTCGCCATGGTAATACTTTCTTTTGTCCTTTCATCAAGATGATAGACATTTTGAGACAACTGCGCTTGGCTGCCAGAAATCTGCGCTCCGGGAAAAGTCCTCTTAATCAAACCAAGACCGATATAGATTTTACCTCACCATCAATGGACCATACACATACCTCCGGTCGAGACTGCTTTTCTTATATCGTAAGCCCTCGGGCATTATTACCTTGAGAATGAATCAAAAACAACAACTGGGCAATCTTTAAATTAAACTACTCCGCCTGCAAGCAAGGTGAAAGAAAAGTCGTTCGAATCATGAAACAATGCCAATCTTCTCCTTAGAACTACGAAGGCCCGCTGATCCTGCCCCTGCCCCCCCCCCCCCCGCCCCACGTCTCCCACGCACAAAACGCAATAGTCAGGGTGCCCCCCCCCCCCGCCCTTCCCCCTCCCTCCCCCTTAGATACATGTAATTCATCGTTCTTATAACATATCAACGTGCGTCATCTGATGAAGAAATGCACTTTCACAAAAAACAATATTACAACATTTTATATGTAGTTCATAACTTCACCTGTCGAAACATATCGCACTATAATCATCATATATATGATGTTTGTTTTTCTGTCGCTATGTGAATGGAGTGAGGCATATGTGAGAGAACACATGGGGGGTCGATATATGGTAGACAATGACACATGTTTATGGATTTCAGAACTTCATAAGGACGGTGTGTGTAAGACACTAGAGGGGACCATGCAACTTATTGTTCCCGGACACACAATCCTGACGTGACAATCCTGTCTGTCTGTCTGTTTGTCTGTGTGCGTGCAAGCGGTCCGGGAGGGCTTTTAAACATCATTATATTGCTATGGGAATTATTAGATCGTATCAGATCGATCCGAAAATGCATCGTAATAAAAATGGTCAATAGGCTGATAGCTATCAGTCATCAAGTAGAAAATTAGATCCGATCCCGTTTAACAACATGCTACAATAATAATTGAAATGGTGTTATCTTGACCCACTTATTACTAGCGTCATGAATTAACTGTGATTGGATGTAAGCTGTGTGCTGTTTCGTAGAATATCCGATATTGTGGGGACTGAGCTTTATGAATAGATTCTGTCAATCATTCAATTTAGTTCATTAATTCCATCCTTTATTTAAAAAAAAAAACGCTACATCGAACCGCTCAGAGTTATAACGTGTTCACTTCTCGTCCATTCTCTTTTTCATATGTTACACCTGAATATCTCACCAATTAAGCTATATACTGTACAAACAAAAGAGGAATTAAACACATCCGTAACTTACTGACGAGAAGGCCTGAAGTAACAATTTTGATTAGACTGTTGTTCAATGACGGACTTCGGCTCAATATAGGCCTGGTATTTTTTTTAATGATTTGTTCTTCCACCAAGCGTGGGGAGACAATAACAAGAAGCTTTTGGGTAATTAATGTGAGCTTTAATTATCGGTATGGACCCATACCTAGCGGCCAATTCAGAGTCATTTATTATGGCGCTCATAAATCAGGAGTAGTGCCGTATGAAGTATAATTTATCTTAATTATGTTTACTGGCTGGCACAATCGTTTTGATTAGGCATACACTGGTGCCGGGTATGGTAAGTGAGCCAGAGAATATGCAACGTGCCTAGCTGAGGAACGAAATATGAAATATGTACAAGAAATACAGGAAATTTGTTTTTTGTATCATTTCAGAATTTATCAAACACTTTTATAATACAACTGAATCACTTGATAAGATGATAATGAATATGATTTTAGCAAGCAAGGCAGCTAACAGCAGTCTGTAGTAGTATAGTAGTAGTAGTAGTAGTAGTAGTAGTAGTAGTAGTGGTAGTAGTAGTAGTAGTAGTAGTAGTAGTAGTAGTAGTAGTAGTAGTAGTAGTAGTAGTAGTAGTAGTAGTAGTAGTAGTAGTAGTAGTATAGTAGTAGTAGTAGTAGTAGTAGTAGTAGTAGTAGTAGTAGTAGTAGTAGTATATAATACAATGGAGTAGTAGTAGTAACGGTGGTTATTATAATGTGTTGTTTAATGTTGCCCTGTGTATGCACTTCTGTCTATATTAATGAATATGAATGTCATGTTTATTAAAACCTGTGATCATGGTACTGTTCGTCGGATAGTACATGTTTTGGTGACATAAGGCACAATTCCACATAATTTCTGTGGACTATAACCTTATCCATTCATCCATTCAATTACATTTGTACCAGAAAAAATAAATGCTTCGTTGTATGATATGCTGGTAATTTTGGTGCAAAATATCAATATAGCAGTGTGGTACATGTAGACTCCATAAATTATGCCTGTTTAGTCATTTTAGTAAACACTATCTATGGGCTACATTCAAGTCACGTACACTTCGTCACGGCTGCTGTCGTTGCTGTTTGCTTTGTTCTTGTCTTTTTTATACGTGTCATGATCATCAACTTCTTCTTTATCATCTCCATCTTCTCCTTCTTTGCTTTATAGATAATCACCATCTACATCATTATCATCCATCGTCACACACAATATTATCTCCATTGCCGTATCTCTTTGTTTCTCCGCTAGAATGAAGTACATTGTAGCATAATTTTTTATATAAATGATAAAAAAAAGATCCAGCTTTAATCTTATAATCTTGTACACACCTTCCATGCGATCAAGCGATCATTGTGTAAACTGATCACGATTATTGGTCCATTGTATTATAGAATGATTGATATGATAGGGCATAACATAACATATTAGTATACTCTATCATAAAGAGGGGTATGTTGACACTATGATACAAAAAGAAATCAAATCACATTGCTTCATAATCAAATCATGCACATTACATCATAATAATTTGCACGTCATTTTGATGTCAGGTCACATTTTTTTTTCTGAATCAACCTGTGCAACCATTCTGGATCCCCATTATGGTATGTTATGATCTAGCATTACGCTTAATTAAAAAGATAAGTCACATAATATCATCATTATATTTCTAGTATTTGTATTATCGTTTTACATACAGCCATGCATTTCTTTCAATCTTTTTCTGAACCAACCTGTGCAACCACTCTGGGTCCCCATGCCGTCGACATCGATTCCGAGATTACAAACTTCCCCGACCCCGACCCCGACTTCATCCTGAGCGGCGGGAAGAAGCCGTCGATGCCTCGGACGTTGCGCCTCTCCCTCGGATGCAGCGGTACCCCTCCGAAGTCCACGATGCTGGTCTTCGCTGGTTGCCTACTCGGCCCCGTCCTGGTCCGACCGATGAACTCATTGGTGCCCGTGGCCCCGCTGGGTGCCGTCCGGACCATCCGCGGGGACGGGGCCCGTTTGTTGGAGGTGGTAGTCGTACCCCGGCTCGTGTGGTACTTGCTGAAGTCTTCGACCCCCTGGCCCTGAGCGGGGATAGATCGGTTAAGAGCCGTCTGCAGGCTTTGGCGCGCAACTGCGGCTCGTGGGCTATTCATAGTTCCTGATGGTACAGTCACGCTAATATGTCTAGCTGTCGCTTCCATGCCATTTGTACGAATCCGAACGCGAAATCAGCGCGCAAATCCACACAAATCCACGATCCCACTTTCATCCATGTTAACTAGTCACAACATAGACGCCTAAACAGGATCATTTAATCCTATCTTCATGGGATCACCACCATCTCTGGTTCCGTCGGCTAAACCCGAACCCAGGATCCGTTTAATCCCCGTTGCTTGGCACAGCAACGCTCAGACGGTTCGCTATATCAACCCCCCACTCATTAATCTTTCAAGCCGAGCGATTCACGGAGCCAACAAAAGCTATTGACTGGATCTAACAGTCAGCCGCATACCAGTCGTGTAACCATCGTCCCTCTTCAACAACTTTGTTTCCCCCCTCTACAAGATTGCAACAAAGGCGCAGATACCCCGTTCCTCCGTCGTCTTTTATTGATAACTAACAATGCGACATAAAGGATTCTCTGTGCATCACTGACTGCGCTAACAACAGAACGTCGATATACTTCAGCCCCGAGTACAATGCCGCTGCACAGCCGAGTCAGTGGCGACCTGTTGTAACCGGAGAACCACTGAGAGAAAGACGTACCCCTGCACGAGGAACTGTATACGACCAATGATCGCAAGGTCGAGATATGTTTGGATAACAAAGTTCATCTTCCATTATTATGTTTTTATTAGTCTCATATAAAAAAACAGTCGCTCCCAAAACCAATTTCCTTATTAACCTGCAAAACCAAACACTTATCAAAACACTTTTCATTACATTACACACATTAAGCGATTACTCCATCCGCTTGCACTTCTTTGGTATGTAGGCAGACGCATTTTATTGAAACACTTATCAAAACACTTTTCATTACACTACACACATTAAGCGAGTACTCCATCCGCCTGCACTTCTATGGTATAGGTAGACGGAGATCTTTATCATTATGTTTTCATTTGGGTGAATGATAGTGATAGATAGATAGGCAATCATACATGATGGATTGGTAACGACTGATTGCCGCGTAAAAGCAAAATACTTAATACACTTTTTGTTTAATCCGGATGGTGAATAATATTCGTGAAGGGTAATTATATATCAGACGAATATAACTTTTCCACACACTACATGGCGACCGCCATAAATCTGACAATTTCTTGGAAAGCCATGGCAATAAACAAGATGTATCAAGTCTGCGTTCCATGTCAACGTCGCCAAGGCACCGTCGCCATGGTAATGAACTATACCGACTTCTGCTCGTTTTAGCGGAGAGCGGGCGCGCGTACGTGCAGGGCTAGAGAAAGAGAAGTGTGCGGTATGTAGCGTCGAGAGACTTCCTTGTAAATCCAAGGTCACGGTTGAGGTCAATCATGACGGGCGTTTCAATGTTCGCTCCTACCGCCCCACCCCCCCCCCCCCCCACCCCACCCCTCCCTCCCTCCCAATCATCCCGACTTTCCATTTTTGCACTGAAACTCCGTGTAGCTGATACACGATTTGCATGTTCTTCTGTACATGGGTTGTTTTTAGCACTTTGGAGGCCTCATATTATATAGTGAGCTATATTAGGCCATGTTTTGATGTCTTGCGTAAGTCGCAATCTGAGAAGGCATATCAATGAAACTATGAAAAGCGGTGCGGAGAGGAAGCATAATGAGCGGAACAAGGACAGGGGTGTGGGGGGGGGGGGGGGTGGATGGATATGCATCGATTGGTGAGAGGGCCGAGAAAGGGTGGGATATAAATATGGAGCCCGGAGAACATCATGGAAGAAAATGAGGATGATTACGTGGGGAAGCTAGAGAAATGGTGAAGCGAAGGAGTTGAAGAGACATAAGGGAGCATGTAGGTACATGATGGATAATACAAGCGAGCATGCAACACTACCACATTCATAACAGCACAATATGCGTGTTTTGTTTTGTTTTTGTTTGCTTGGGGTTTCTTTGTGAGAAATTGCATTCCAGAAGCTAAATTGCGTCTTTAGAAAGGTAACTTTCGGACTATTATGTACAAAGCAAACCTTTTGGGAAATCATTATGACAGGAAGGAACGTAAATTAATGTTTAGATGATACTTAGCTTTATCAAAGTATTGACAAAGCATCAGTCATGTCAATGGAAACGTGTAGTGAACAGGCATTACTTGTACAAAATACACATACGTTTGGAGCTTCGGCTTATTATGGATACTCTTCTGCTTTTTTAACCTTCATTTTATACTACGGGTTATTATGATATACTTTCGGCTTTAATTCCGTCAAGATTCGGCTTATTATGAATATCCCGTTATTTGTATTTCATTCTTTTTTGTCTATGTTCTATAATATCTATGTACGAACATTGACACGTGTATGTACTATTGGATCATCATTCGATGTATTGGAAATCAAGCAGACAAAATAATAAATCAAATCAAAATAAAATGTAGGATGAAAAATACATTAAATATCTATTCCCTCTATACGTATGTAAAATCATTATTGCACTCCATTATTTTAAACATTCTGAATTTAGAATTACCATTCCATTGAAAGCAAAGGAAACAACATGGCAACAAAAGGGGTTAGATCCATTTTTCATCAAATGTGATTCTTTTTTGTCTTAATGTATATATTTGAAGTAGCTCTATATCAGATGATACCAAATAAAAGTTAAAATTTACATTAAAAAGTTAACAAAAATGGCAAAGAAAAATCACTTTTTTTTTCAAAAGAGGTTAGATCCATTTCAATTTGTTTGCAAAAGGGGTTAGATCCGCAAAAGTAATTTAAAAAATATATATATATATATGTTTAAAAAATATGGAGACAGGTAGATTTATGTTCTACCCAATTTCGTGCTCACATGGTAGGGTAGTATATCATGACTATTTAGTTTCGCATAAGAATATTGGGAGAATAAACAAGCTATATGCTATAAAGTGGATCTAACCCCTTTTGCAAACAAAATGAAGAGTTCGTTTGCAAAAGAGGTTAGATCTGTTTTTCATAAATTTGTTTTTTTTTTTTACTCAATGTATAGATTTATAATAGCTCTATAGGATGGTACCAAAGAAAAGTTGGCATTCCCATTAAAAAATAAACAAAAATGGCAAAGAAAATCACCTTTTTCAAAAGGGGTTCGATTGATTCCAGTTTATTGGCAAAGGGGGTTAGATCCACAAAGGTATTTCAAAAAGATATGAAGACAGGTAGATTTTTTTTTAGACCTCATTTTATGTTCACATGGTAGGGTAGTATATCATGACAATTTAGTTTTGCACAAGAATATTGCAATATGGGAGAATAAAAAAGTAGTTTTTCTCAGAATGGTCAAAAGTGGATCTAACCCCTTTGCAAACAAACTCTTCAAATGACGGTATGTTTTTTTTTTTTTTTTACTTGAATGCAAATTTCTCATGGCACTCTAAAAAGTGTTGTTATAATTTCTCAAATGTCCGTTTCAAAGAGCATAAAAGGTTGCAAAGTTGCAAAAAAAAGGTGCAGTAATTAGGCCTGTACTAGAGGAGGAAAAAGCTTTAGACGCAAGAATTCAATTTCTTTTATGGAACTCAAGTTTTCACCATTAATTTCCTCTTTCGTTTGTTGCAACGTCAATCTAGATTTTGAAATATTAATGTTTTTAAATACAGATTTACAATTAAAAAAAAAATCATTAATATTAAGACAGTGTTGCGCTGACTCTTGTGGGATATTGAAATAATTATATATACATCTCAATTAATTGTCATGCAGCGTTCACTAGTTGCAATTTCTAATATAGACCTACCTATTACAAGTACATTTTTCAAAATGATTTGAATAATGTGCTTACCGCACAGCTGGCCTTGTTTCACTACATGTACGTACATGAGTTGAAAACTGTTGCGCAATATCTGAGCGAAAACAGAAACCGCAAAGTGCAACAGCGCCATCTTCAGTTAGACGCAATATAGGAAAAATATAAAAAGCGTCGAATTGTTGTATTAATTAAACTTCTAAAGGGACTTTTCCAATCGAAATTTTCACCATGCCAAAAGTGAGAAGAAGCAGGAAAAAGACTCCAGAAGGATGGGAACTGATTGAGCCGACGCTGGATGAATTGGATCAGAAAATGCGAGAAGGTATGGACGCATCTGACGTGCTTTCTAAATTGGTTGTCCCATACACTGAAAATGGTGTTGTATTGTAACTCTTTCCTCTGTGTGACACTAAGTTAATCTAACTTTGTTAGATCTAGATTAGTTTATACCCTAGTAGGGTGGATGAGCTTCAATCATTCTGAAATGTTAGCTGCTGGATATTATTTCGTTGAATGCTAGTTACAAATTTAAAGTAAAATAGTCATGTCTTTAGTAATGTTATAGACAGGAATAAGTTTAATAACCATCTCAAATGATTTGCCATTGGCAATTGGCATTGCATTCTTTTCAAAATAATGTCTTTTGAGATGCTCTTTCTAGTAATAAGCACAGGAGTTAGATGCAAACTTAGGGCATCCAAAGATATAACAGAGACTTTTGGTCTAGTCTTGATTGATTAGGCATTAGCCCTAGTCTACATGTAGTTGTATATCATCGATCACACTCATGCACTTACCATGTGGGCTCTTTAAAATATTCTGACTTCATTTCATTTTCCTTAAACATCCAGCAATCTGCATCAATCGAAACCAATTTCTTCTCAAATCAATTTTAAATCAGATGAAATAATCAAGATTTATCTTTTCTCTGATATTTTCTGCGTATGCTCCATGCAGCTGAGACAGAACCTCATGAAGGGAAACGGAAGGTGGAAGCACTATGGCCAATCTTCAAAATCCATCACCAGAAATCCCGCTACATCTACGATCTGTTCTACAGGAGGAAAGCCATCAGCAGAGGTTTGTGAGGATTGTTTGCCATTTGTACCCAGGATCCACCCTGAAGTTAAGTTGATTTCAATGAAAGCAAAAAACATGAAAGAAACATATTTATAGTTTTTTAGGAAGATCTGTCATGATGATCGGGCGGAACAATTTAAGGATTTGTGATTTAATCAGTAACTACTCCAACTGTGGATCATTTGAGGGCAAATAACTTTCAGCAAGTTTCTAAAATGGACATTTCATGAATTTGAGATCATGGCATTGGTAAGAAGATTGCTCACGATCACCTTTTTGAAGTCTTTTTGTCTTTCCAGTACAGTATATTCCCTTTAAGAGAAGCATTGCTGTCATAGAGTATCGAAGTGGTGTTGTCATACCCATTATTACGCCACTTCTGGGTCTAAACAATAAAAAATCACTCAAGTGAGACTTTCTTTGGTCTGACAGCATCTAGCGAGCTAGTGTAGGGCCCTCCCAACTATGATCACTGCAGTTTGCTCTACCCTCATAATACGGTAATAATCCAGAGTTGTAAATAAGAGTTTGTTCGAGTAACCTTGTTTGTTTTCCTCTTACGGTTATAATCCAGAGTTGTACGAGTTCTGCATCCGGGAGGGGTATGCGGACAAGAACCTGATAGCTAAGTGGAAGAAGCAGGGCTATGAGAACCTGTGCTGTCTACGCTGCATCCAAGCAAGGGACACCAACTTTGGCACCAACTGCATCTGCCGGGTCCCCAAGGGAAAACTAGAAGAGGTAGATACTGGTACTCTGAAGTAAAGACCGCTTAAAGGGAATATACTGTACTGGGAAGGCAAAAAAGTCTTCAAAATGTAATTGTTAGCAATCTTTTTGCCAATGGTCTTAAATTCATGTATTGTCTATTTTAGAAGCTTGCTGAAAGTTATTTGCCCTCAAATGATCTACATTTGGAGTAATAAGTGATTAAATCACAAATACTCAAAATGTTCTGCTCGAACATTTTGAGGATTTAATCATTAATTACTCCATATGTGGGTCATTTGAGGGTGAATAACTTTCAGCAAGCTTCTCAAGTAGACAATAAATGAATTTAAGACCATTGGCAAGAAGATTGCTAACAATTACCTTTTGAAGCCTTTTTTGCCTTCCCAGTACAGTACATGCCCTTTAAGCTACATCTACGTTCACACAGGAGCAGGTCATCTGCCGCTGCCACCTGTAATTCGTTGCTAGGGTTTTTCGTTGTCATAACAGCAAGAAAATCCTTTCTAGTGATTTTAGAGTACCAAGGTAGTCAGCCGGTTTCGCTGGAGCAATTTTGACAATAATTTTGAAGGGACTCCCTTTAATCATTCAGAAACATCTCTTATCAGCTTTGTAATAGGATTTGATTATCAATTTAGAAAAATGGAAGATTACATGCATACCAACATTTGTTTCTTTCATGTGTCAGCTGTTATTAGAACCAAACTAACTTCAATTTCAATCTAATTTGATTTTTACTTTTAAGTTTCATATTTCACAAACTGGACCTACATGTAAAGATGCAATTTTTGGGGAGTCACAATTTTTTTTTTTTCATTACAGAATTGGATTTTGTCCACAAAAGGGATACACTCTCATTAACTTAGAGCAATATCTATATATAAAAAAAAATCTCTTATACCCTCAAATGGAACCTGCAATCAGCGGTTTGCTGTCAGCACCCATCATGGGATCAAGAAATCCTGGGTTGGTGTTCTGAAAGGACCTTAAGTTTAGCACTGTCCTAGCTTTTAAAGTCGGCTGATATTTTGAAAACTGGCTTACAGTAAGTCAAATACTGTGCCAATAGACCAATCACAGTCATGGATTGTATGAATTTCGGAATATCATACCTACTCTAGTTTGAATCTAGCAGCATGTTTAGGAGCGACATTAAAATCATAGCTCTTATCTAAAACTTCTGAAATCAAGTGAGAAATGGGAGCCCTGGGGTAATATTTTGTACCTGCCCCCACTCTGACCTTTTATGGTTAAGTTTCGACTTTAGTCGCCTACAGGACCAACTGACTTTTAGATGACACTTAAAGACTTCTTTCAGAATACATACCACCCATGTATTCATGGCAGGACATTGATTCCTATCATCTTGCCAAAGCTGCACATTCTACTTGACAACCGTTCTTAAATGCGCCTGACATTTTTTCTGGTGTTGAGTGTACATAATTGTGTGTTGTTGTATGCGTGTTCCCTGTAACAGCCATTTTTAAATGCACCAGACATTGTTTGGTGTTGATTGTTAATCATGGTTGTGTTGTTGTCATGGTTGCAGGGGCGGATCGTGGAATGCGTACACTGCGGCTGCAGAGGATGCTCCGGTTGAAGCTGTGGACCAATCTTCATTTCCGCTGAAGAAAGAATGTGGACTTGCATTACCTTACATTATCAGGCCTTGAAAACTGTATTGGCTAACTTCACATCTTAGTGCCAATGGAAATAAGAGCGTTTCAATGCCCTCTCCCCTCATCTTGTTAAGTTTATTCAAATATTGGCTCTCTAATCATAACTTGTAATTGACATTTTGTCATACTTATCCGTTCATTTTCTAGCTTTTTGAAAGTGAAGTTCGCAATACAGTAATCTTTAAAATGCAGTTGATGACTTGACCAACTCATACCAAGTCAAAGTGGGTGGGGTGTGGTCTCGTTTTTATAAATTCACAGGAGAATGCAGCTTGCATAAAGTTGTCATTTCTGATGAAAAAATATGTACCAGTAATTATGATTTCAAATGTAGACTCTTAATCCCACTTTATAATGTGATATGAGGGACAGGATTTATAAAAGTTGAACAATAATTTAGTATTACTGATTTATAGATCTGTTCCCACAGAAAATTAAAAATAAAAGTCAAGTTTATTTATAATAGAATTGCTCCTTAATCATATCTTTCACAAATGGAATACTAGAACTCAGTAGAAACCCTTACTTCAGTTTATTTTAAATTTAGGAATGGAAGGCATCAAGTCCAGTTCAATGTTTGGCTAGCTTGTTAGCTTCAGATCAAAACTGGCATCTTGCATATATTTCTAATTTCATGTACTCAACATACCTATGAAAACAACTGTCTTGGTAACAGCTTCAATGCATAGAGCTCTTTGGTCGTTTTCCCCCGATACTTGTCACTAATTAGAGTTATTGTAATTTACGATGTACATGTATGTATGGACAATGACCCAGGCTTAATCGTTTGTCAGATAAACTTACTCTCTATGGGATTTGTGTGCACTACTCTGTCCTACTTTGACAAAAAGAAGCAAGTGACATATCTAGGAACTCAAATTTGGAGTATTGGTACTCTTAGATTTTACCCAGCATTCCCTAATTCCAGTCAAAATTTGGGGAAGAAATATGCATCTTGCTGCAAGATATTCAATCAAACATGATGTGGTGTTGCACTGATGCCATTGGAAGTGACAGGTATATCTTGTTAATTTACTAGAAAAAGTCTCTTTCGTTAGTTGCTTCCTTTTGTCAAAGTAGGGCAGTACTGGTACCAACATACACACACGACACAAAGAGTAGGGCAGTACTGGTACCAACATACACACACGACACAAAGAGTTAAAAGAAGTGATTACCATGTTATGCCAATTGTGTTTGTACTGGAGAGGAATGACAATTTGTCCTGCATTCATATAGATGTGAGAGGGAAGAACATAAACCCGTGTAAATAAGTATCTGTGAATAAAATGTACATTTTCTGTAGACATTAGTGTGAACTGTGATTTCTTGTATAGGTAGAAGTGTGTAGTCAACTATTAAATGTAAAATGAGAGCTCAGTGATAGGAATTTATCATATTCAAAAGAGTTTAGAGGGGTATTCCAGGCCAAATTTAAGTTGTCCTCAATAGAAACAGAAAAATCTTTAAGGTGAAATATAACACATAAGAAAGAAATCTTGTTTTAATGATAAGAAGATCTACGGGCCTTTTTTGGTAGTCAAATTATACACTAGGTCAAAAAGCTGGGCTGTTGCAGGCTCACTTTCCTGTCATTCTTTGATCCTTTGATATCCATCATCTCCCTTTTTTCTTTAAAAAAAAAATGATTTTCGCACATGCCAATTTGCCTCCCCAAAACGGCCATCTTCTTATCATTAAGAGTAATGTAATAACTTTCTCTTGAGCTTTCAAACTCAATTTGCTCTGCTCCTCAAGCTTCCTACGTCTATTAATTGCACCTTATTTGTGAACAATCCTTTATTGTAAAAGGTAAGACTGCTCATTTAAAAAAAACAACAACACACACTTTATTACTAGGAAACTGATTTGAAGATATTTGTGATTCAGGGCATGACATGTACGTACCTGCCGAGATGCTCTAGCACTTCCCCTTTCCAGAAAAATCAGAGATCCAGATAGGAGAAAGAAAAATCAATCTGATTTGTATACTTTTTGTAAAATACTCTATCACACTGCCTGACACCATGTGTTGGTAATATCACCTGTGTGCTGGCTGTGATTATGTTAAAAATTAACTCTTTCATCCACTTTTTCACTCAGTTTCACCAATCTGATTCTCAGAGGTTTCTGGCTATTTTTAGGTGATTGTCATACCAAATCTACACTCTATAAGAGAAAAAAATGACATAATGAGACATCATATATAGGTTTTCTGTACAGCTTTTTTATTTTCATTCTTTCTGAGAAAGTTCATCTACATAGTGTGTTCTCACAGTGACTAATTTTCATACACAGAGATGGAAAGAAGAAATAAAAGCTACTAGACAACATCTACAAACATGTACAAGTCATGGAACAGTCGAGATATAAAACAATTATTGTGCCACAAGATGCATATATTATATAAATCACATTCATTTGTGAGAAAAATAACCAAAAAAAATATTACACTAATTAAAAGTGAGAAAGAAACACCCCATTTCTTGATTGAACATTCATACAATTCAAACATTTCCCGTATATTATTACTTCTCCGTTAAAGTGTCAAGTTTATCACAGGAATATATTACTTCTATAATCTTCAAACTTATAATCTACAGACAGGAGGACAATATTTTAAAATTTGGCTGGGACACATTTTTCTGTACATGGAGTTTTGCAAATATACTACAAGAGCACAAATATATATTCAAACTTGATACCTCATAATCAACACAGACTTCCATCATTTTTTTTTATGAAAATGTACATATGAATGATATGAGAATCAGTTCTACCTTTCCAAGTTTACAAGCATCTTGCTACACTCACTGAATGCAGAGTTAAATCTATTTTCAAACCTTTCTAAAAAATGTGTTTCATTTTTAACAAAAAATATCTACTGCTCTGCATTCAATGGGGGTTGAAAACGGATCGAGCGTCCGCACGTGAAAAGGTAGCCATGATTCTGTCGAGCACAATGTTAATACCATATAAAATATAAATGTACACAGTGATGTATTAGCATTGGCTGCGTACGATGGCGATGGTGATAGTGATGGTGATGGTTATGATGGTGATGGAAATGAGAGATGGAAGTACAAATATCTTTAAATTCCTCTGGTAATACAAACACTCCTAGCTCAACATGTTCGCACTCGTCTCACATTCTATCTCTCGATTCATGATTAGAAAACACATAACAAAAAAAAATCACCCTTTTTTTTTTTTACAAGTTTGGGTGACAACAAGAAAACACTACCATTCTCGATTCATGCCCATTGCTATAAAGCCCCTTCCATACATCAGTTCACACTTGCATGTTTTCTTCTTTGAATTCCTTGTTAATATAACCCCTTTTCTATATTTCTGCAGTGTAACAGCCCTGAACACACATAAACAATAATCTGCCCCATCGCAGAAACATATTTGATAAATTGTATACATGTTGTAATCAGATCTGTTTTAATGAACCAGTCACATGTTTACATTTGATCAACATTATTTTCAAACTTAACGTTTTGCATGATTACAACTGATCTGACAGCAGGTACATTGCTCCATGCTGATTGGTTGCCTCCATGGCAGTTGCAATTACAGTTACAATAGTAGAGCTACACAACATGGCCCACATCGTAACCTCTGAGACTGACCAATGTTAAGCTTTGCGCAATGGGGCTGCTGACATGCAAGTCATGTCTGACATATTTTCCCAAGGATAGTGTTGCTTAAAAACACTGCTAAATCAACATCAAACCACTACACGACAAAAAGAGCAAAATGCTGGACATCATACAATGACTAGAACAAACAATAGGGGCGGCGGGATATAATGTGTGAGGCATAACATCGTAAAAAGCAATTCAGATTTAGGTACAAAATAAGCATGCTTGTTGACATGATAATCAGATAATCTGTTCACATTAACACTGGTAATTTTTATTCTTTTACATTCAGGTACTTACCGGTAATACTTTTCTCCTGGTTCTATTCCCCTTTGCTTGAAACATTATCCAAGCATTGATTTGAATTGATTGCATAAAGAAATATTTCCCTCACTACCCTCCACTCCCTTACACTTACTTAAGACCTGCCTTCCATATACAATGAAACATGACATACCCTTCAAGACATTAAACTGGTCCTTTACATGCTATTTTAAAATGTACATACCATTGTATCATATCTCACAAGTATCCCTTCTACAAAAGTAATTTTAGAGATAACCTCTCAATCTTTACATAGGTTTGTAGAATGAATTGTCAAGAAAACAGGAGTTGTGCGAAAACTGGTATCAATTGCACGCTTCCTTGACATCTTGAAATACGTGGAGTGTAGTGTGATATCACGACTTGTGCAGTAAGTACCAGTAAGGCCTGTCCATCATACATTCCTATTTAACACAAGAAGTAGTCACAAACTCGGTTAGACTCGACATAGTGTAATAGAGCTTGCCCTACCAACTTAGTGATTACAGACATATTTTTCAGCATATCATCATAGCTAGCCTGGTCAAGAGAAAAACAAAGAACCAAATTAATCTAACGGACTAAAATGTCAGTCAAACTCATCAACTTTCAAGTTTGCAAGAGCTCCTTCTTTAAGCATGCAAATTAGACAATCTTCTGGGAAAGGCATTACTGAGCGAGGGTTGAAAATTCTTCTCAACATTTACATCTACTTGGAACACCTCTTTCACAATGAAAGTCCTTCAAATGTTGAGGGGACATTTTCTACAAAACTGGTCTTGAAGAAGATCCACATTGGGATAAAGCACAAGTCCCTTTGATTTCAAGTTTGAGGGAAAATAATCTTCAATTTTGCAAAAGGCGTACTTTGGTCTCAGTGGTATAAGTCTTTTTTTTTTTATTTTACAGCTTGGTATAATATAACCGTATTCTGTATTGGTATGTGGCCAACAAATACAGATCTAAAACTTAACAAGTTGAGAGGAAATTAAATTTGGCAAAGCTTGGAATTCATCAAAATCCTTTTTACCTAATTTTTCAGTCATATTCATAACATACTAGCAGCGCATTTCTTTTTAAATCTTATGGACTCAACATTATGAAAATTGAGTTGTGAGGTCCTCGCTAGTAGAATCATGCAAACAATATACATGTACGTGTACTACACTACAGCTATCATACACACACATCAATTCACCACGCATGTCGAAAGAGAAACCATATACGCTTCAGATTTAACACTCTCCTTTGATCCCACTCTAGTTTCACACCTTATTACCTCCTCGAAGCAGACATTTTGAATATCAATTTTATGCAAGTCTGCTGAAATTTTGAACTTATTGTGAAGAAAAACAAATTAAAATGCCTACCAGTATACAAAAATATATGATTCATTCTGTAACACTTCCAGGCTTAGATCGTAACTCCCTTCATTATTCTAAATAATAACATAAATAAAAACATGCACACTGCTCTGTAAGAAGCGATGTGATGCTATTCCTCAGTGCTATCAAGCTTGATCATAGCGCAATGTCTGTCAAATCTCCTTTCTCCTTGTGTCATTCGCATGGTTACATACATGTAGGTAATATTTGTGTACATGCCAATCACACCAAACTTTGGAAACACAACACATACTTTCATATAGCACCTGTGAGAGTGTGTCTGTGTGTATGTGCTTGTGTCTATTTATATGGGTGTATGTGTGCAAAGTATATTTATGTATGTTTATGTATGTCTGTTTGGGGTATTTCAACAAGTTCACTCTGACAAGTGTACATGTACATGTAAATGTTCTTGTTTTTATACATTCTGCATTCTGAATTACAAATGTACCACAACATGAATTGGGTGCATGGAATCACAGAAAGAATGAATGTTGGTTATCATATGCATGGGGTACAGAATGTAAAATGATTCATGAGCAATTCTTTGTGACGGTTAGTATCCATAACTAATGATACCTTAATTGATTTCTGTGATGTAAAAGGCAATATCAGTGCATTGCTAGACAATTAATGTGAGTTTTGCCAATAAAGAGAACCAATTATTGTACAAGTACAGATTTGGTGATGTATGCAATCAATCAAGTGACAGAACCATGCCAGGAATTATTGTCCAAAATAAACATCTTACGGTCGACAGCTTCACAAAATAGCCACATGGTCATCTATGAATGACCACGTGAATCAAATAAAGCAACAAAGATAGAATTCATAAAATATATGGGGTACCTGCGCGAGACTACACTGTACCTCTTTGCAGAATTTCATTTTGTATTTCATATTCGTCCAGCCTCACATTACTACAAAAACACACATTATGTTCTCAAACCCAATGTAAAATATGAAATGAGTGTATTAGTCATGAATCTGTTTCAAAGTATAGCTTCATGATTAAAACACATGGGAATTCTTGGGACCAGTAAACAATATATTTACCCTTCAAACGCAATTGGCGTATTCCTGCACGAGCAACACATACAGGATAGTGTCTAACCCAGCACCAGGAAAGACAGCAATCCTGTCGCTGCTGGTTTGACAATCAACTTTGCATTTTCATTTTAAAAATCCTGTAACTGCTAATATAATGTTCGTTGGCTGAACCTAGATCACTCCAAACGTATATCGCCAGCCACCGATGGGGAATTCACTTCTTAAACATGCCGTACTTCTCTACACTCACGCTATAGCTTTCTGCTGTATAAAAAACAGTAACACGCCCAGAACCTTTCTACATTCAAATGGTACTGTGTGCACTCCCAGTCTTGCTAAATTTGGCAGTTCTTTTTCTTTAAACTTCCATTGGCGAAACCTTTCAAAGCAGGAAGTATCTCAACTGAACAGTGTCGTTTTAACTATGCTACAGAATATTAAAAACATTCATGGCTAGTCTGTGACATAAGCTTGAATATCAACACACAAAAGTTATTGTAACTCACAACTGAGCTCTCTCTTTCTGCCATTCTCAAGAGGCAATCGAGGCATTGGTATAGGGTGTACAGCAAGCCAGCCATGCCTCCACCATCGGTGCCCCGTTCCAAATTGAACAAAAATGATATAAAGACGGGTGGACACAATTTCAAGAAGAGTAGACACCGACGGTGCACCTATGACAGAGTGCATGCTGTATTGTGCCCGTCTTGTCCAGTCACTCTAGCCGAGAGCTTGATGTGGCGTGCCTTATGTGGGTTCCTCTCTCCGCCCGGCTGCATGCTTGCTTACGACAGGTGCACGCAGAGTCTAGTCCAGCCCGTCAGACTCTATTGCAATAGGTCATTGGCGGCCTTAAATCTGACGGTCAAGTCCAAAGGTCAAAGGGTCAACCCACCTCCACAACAGAAATGCGCGAAGGCATTTCCCCGAGACATATGTCTCCATTTTCCGCTAGGGGCTCACGCTTCCCTATACCATATTTTTTTTCTTTGTATCAATCCACTTTAAATATCAACTTTTCTTTTTTTTCTCCATGTTCTATATACAGCAGCGTGTCCGTTATCACTTGCGTATGTAGCGGGATGATGACGTCCTGGCGGCGCCCTCATCTGCTGACTTGATGCCAGTGCTGGTGGCGCCGTTAAAGGCAGAGTACGGGGTCGCGAGGCGGCCGTAGTCTGGGCGCTGGGGCGGGTCCCCGCTAGTCGGTCCGGTGGCCAGGCCTCGCACCAGCCGGCGATTGTTGGTGCGCTGCTGCTCTGCTCGCGAGACGGGACGAGGTGAAGTAGCTACAGGGAGAGGAAGGAAGGGAAGGAGGGAGAGAGGGAAAGAGGGAGAGAGGGAGGGAACAAGAGAGGAAGAGGGAGAGAAAGAAAGGGAGTGTGAGTGAGAGGGAGGGACAGAAAGAGAGTGAGAGAGAGAGGGAAAGGGAGAGAGAGAGAGGGAGAGAGAGAGAGAGAGAGAGAGAGAGAGAGAGAGAGAGACGGGGTCGGGGAGGGATGGAAGGAAAATCATGTTTGCATTAGTACATATACATGTGACAAAGAAACAGAGAGAGGACAAAAACTGGCATTCTATACAGATATCAGAGCACTCAACATAAATTCACAAATACCAGGTTTTCTCACAAAACTTTAAATATAAATTTTGGTATCTGATTAAGTTTATGTGGATGGATTGAACAATGTACACACATTAGCAACTTGTATTCTCATGATAGGGTCCATGATTGCCAGCAATGGGCGGGGAAATACTAGTTACTGGCCTATTGTGTGCTCAACACCAGAATGCAAAAGACCAGAATGACAAATATCATGCAGCAACTAGAAAGTAAAATGGAAATAGATACTGAACAAAAACAAAATCATAAAACAAAAAATGAAATATGAAACCAATAAAACGGCAAGAAAATGTAATAAACATTGAAAGAACAAGCTTCCCCTTTTTTTTTGACTGGTATGAAACTGAAATAAAATCAGGGGATTAAAACTGAAAGGTATGGCATATTGCTAGTGGTAAATAAGGGACAAATTGATGGAATAAAAGCAATACAATGATGTATAGGGCAAAGAGAATGCTTTATTCATATTCAGGTTTAGAAGAAGAAAGCGATTGAAGCACACCTTTTTTTTTTTTACAGAAAAAGGAATGAATATCCGGGTTACCCAATTGCATTCATCTTTATTGGGTCAACCAGCGCAAAATAGAGACAGCTTTTGTATGTACCATATTTAAGTTAATATGTATGAGTTAAAGTTTAATGTAACATGTGTTAATATGTGGTAATCCGTACAAAAATTGTGAATTTTGATATTCAAATTGTACACATATTTCGTTTTTAAAAAAAAAAAAGCACCCTGCCCCTAAATATAACAAGTTAAATAGTCTTAAAAGAACCAACATTTACCTTACCATTTTTTATACCTGCTTATGATCAGTTTACCTACTCATGTCAATAGAATAGCTCAGATGTGACAAAACATTTTTTTAAGATCAGGTCGAAACCATATATGGGTGTGGGGAAATTATCTCAGCAAAACAAAAATGCAGCATAGCAAAAGCAGATGATAGAACACTTTGATCAGAGAACACACATTTCATCAGGACAAAGCCTAGACTAAAATGCAGAATGATCAACAAACTGAAGAGAAAAAAAACATGCAACCCACTGAACACAGCAACTTGTATTGACTTGAGAAATCTAAATCTGCAAGAAAAATGATCATGCTTGTACATACAAACTGTTGTCTATCTAACAAACTACACACAGTAGCAACAACAGATGGGGGGACACTACGCAGGAAATTTGCTGACCGCAAACACAAGTGAAAGAGTGCATGCCACATCGCGAAGCACTGGGATATTTTCGTTTTTGCCTTGTGGTCTGTCATTACCCATCTTCCCTTGGCATAATAAAATTTGGCCTCATGCTAGTCAGAATGATTCCAGCCTACAGTGACAACTGAGTATCAGGACCACTCTAAAATATAATGGTAAGAGGTTATGTTGCCTGTAAGAATACACTCTTGTTTTGAAGTCTACGATGTAATCTGTTTTATTGTTATAGGCTTGAAACGACTTCTATTCGAGATTTGTACTTCTGTTTTGAAGTCGTATGATGCATCCTACTTTAAGCCTTAAATTCATACAGTTTGCCCATTTTGATTGTGTACTAGATTTGTAATCATAGTGCATTCTAAAATCGAAGTCCTAAAATGCACTTAGATTTACATTCCTAACTAAAATGCATTTTAAATTGATAGTCCTCAAGTGTATTCTAAATAGGAAATCCTAAAACGTATTCTTATTAAAGTCCTACCATGCATTCTAAATATACAGTCTCAAAATATTAATCTCTTCTATAAATTGTTATCATAGACAATGCTTAGACTAACAAAGGAATTCCCAAACATGAAGGTGAATATGGGATTAAGCCATGTCAGACCATCAGGCAACTATTAAAGTGATCACTCGTTCTACAGCTGTGCTTGCTTGCTTGCGTTGGGTTGCCTACCTATCTGGCTTGAGTGCTACGCCGAGCTGCCTGGCCAGGCTGCAGACCTAGTGGGACAGAGGGTCTGGGTGGGCCCCGGGTCAGAGGGGGGGCACCACCACCCCCTCCTCCTGAGAGAGGGGTGGAGGGGCCACCCCCACCCCCTAATGCATCCCCCATCAGCCCCGCCTTGTTGCGGGCGCTGCGCCCCGTTTTGGAGGACCCTACGGAGGGGGCAGCCCTTCCAAGGCTAGATTCTAGGGGTTCCATTATTATATAAAGGGGGGGGGGGGGGGGGATAAGGGCATTTTTAGAACAAAAGGTAGCCAAATTAATTTCAGATACAGATATGAGATGTGGTTTTATGAAAAATGAGCATTGATCATTTTTCATAGTATTTTGAAAGGAGGTGATAATGTAAAAATTCACGATTAGTGCATAAGTTCCATTGAATCACCAATGGGAATATGGACAATTTTTTGTATTTTGAGAATTGAGCAGGGGGGAAAAAGGGTATGTTAGATTTTTTTTTTTTTTGGTGAAAATTACGGCATGGTGGATGGGCCATGGTGAAGTAGAGTACATGGATGGATCGTGGGGGTATTATTGAGAGAGAAGATGAAAAGAAGAAATCAAAGAGAGAGTGTTGTGAGTACAGAAAACTGAGAGCGGTGAACAATCAATGGAGGAACCAGAAGCAGCATGAAGAACAAAAAGAGGATGATGTAGTTTATTCAGTCCTGCTCTTCACGAGTCTGGTCGTATCTTTAGCCATCTTATCAAAATTAGTTGCCCAAAAGAATGATTCCACATTTTTTATTTTTGGTATAAAACATTTTTACCTGCAATATTTGCTGCTTAACGAACCAGTTTAAAGAAACCATACTGACAGATGTCCAGCATTTACTTACTATTTTGGAGGGATTCATTTTGAAATACGATGACATTATTGTGAACCATCTTAGTAGAGTCCTGTCAATTTAATACATGTATAAGTCAACAAAGGCTATATCAAAATGGCTGGTGTCTAATTTTATTGTTTTATTTCACTGTTAATGTTCGACTTCTTAACGAAAAATAAATCAACCTAATGTTGATTAATGTAAAGGCAATTACATATCCTTTATCAATAGTTACTTCACGTTTTGGTGAATTTATAGACCACACAAAGAAATATATCACTTCACTGCTACTACATAAGACTACAGATACTGGTTACCACCAGTATGCTTTAATCTTTAAAAAATAAAACTACTTCCTGAATTCAAATCAGCTGTTTTATTTACTTGCTCTCTCCAGAAATAGCATTGGCTGCGTACTTTGGACACATTTTTCACTTTGCATTTAGTGCACTACCTATTGGCAAGCAAGCTGACACCAATACAGAAACTATAGGCTGTACTGAAACAAAAAGATGAGTTAGTGAATGGCTGCATTGTCACTTTTAAAAATGAATTTTAGTTATTGTGCAATGTTCTAATGACAGCAAAGCTTTACGTTGACTTTTTCAAGTATAGGGCCTTTAAAAAAAATTTTATTGCTTTGGTTTTCAAATTGGCAAAACTTCTATAAATTAAAATAATCAGAAGTAGCTGTGCCAATATTAAAGGGCATAAGTGTGGTTTCAAACATGTTGCCAATTTGAAAATATAGTGATTACTCTTAATATTTATTTTACATGAACAAATGGCTAAAAAGCCAATATATATTACTTCACAAAGAAATTAAATTAAGTAGTAAAGAGATTTATGATTATTCATTTAATGCACCTTTTCATCATTTTAATACTTCATATCAAAAGTTTTAGCCCCAAACCACATGTTTCACGTATATCATGATATGAAAGTGTGACTCAAATATCCAACAGCTGTCCTGCTACAAGTACATGTGTCTCTGGCACACAAACGTTAACAGCATCAATAAACTTGACGCAAGTGAAAATGACTGGTGGTCTAAACCAAGCAATTATGGGTGATTTAAAGTTGGGTCTCAACCAACATTCTGACAGAGTACACTCTGTCCATCAAAAGGTAACATCTAAAAATGACATTTGGTGTCATGTTCTCCTTGTCCTGGGATTTTACAGCAGATTTCACATCAAATTCTCATCAAATCAAAATTAAACCCTTGTCTGTTTTGTGGACTATGACACAGTGAGTGCACTTGTATCAATTTTAAAATCTAAGAGCGACCTTTTTTTAAAGAAATGGATGAAGGAAAGTTAATGACAGTAGCAGTGATTATAATAAGAGCGTGTAGTGATCAGAAGAAAAAGATGAATTGAATGACAAGGCATACAAGAGGAAGAAGAGAGAGTGAGAATACAAGATCTAAGCAGGATTGGTATGACGTCCCACTCAGAATGTAATATCCCATAACACAAGTCATCTTTAAAAGTGTTGGTCTCAAATACAGTTAGTACCAGAGTGTGACGTCATATGAGCATGTTCTCAGGACAACTGGTTCTAAACTATGTGGGTAGACCAAACAGCAGTAGTCATAGCAGGGACACTAGCTGGGTGTGCCTGACACTAACTCGCTGGACAAAGTCAAACCAGTGAACCTCTCACTTGAGTAGAGTTGTTGAGAACCAGAAACTTGCATAACAATGGATATGACGACACCACTTTGATATTCTACTCTAAAGTGAGGACACTGAGGATTTGTGTAAAACCATATTTAGTTCCATAGAACCGCTGGGGGTGCATGACTACCTACCTCCTACTGCCACTGGGTTGACAACGGCAGACTCCTGCGTTCTTAGCCTGACGGTGGCTGCAGTGCCTGCTAGCGCCCTCGTTGTTGAGCTTCGTGGATGGTGGTGTCTCTCATGCTCCTCCCGGTCTCTCCTCTCCGCTTCCTTCTGTGCGTGGGTCTTATTCCTGCCTGGGACATCACTCTGAATATAGACAAGCACAGAGAAAATGGGAAGATAGAAATATTATTAGTTATTATTTATTTTCATTAGCATCTCATGTTTTTTCAGAGGAAATTTCTGCCCTGTCTCTCTCCTCTGACGTTCCTCTTGCCCATGGGTCTTATTCCTGCCCTGGAATATACAAGGATGGAGACAAGAGATAGGGAGATAAATTAATGTCTCCTCTCTGCTTCCTTCAGCGCAGGTGTTTTATTCCTGCCCCTAAAATCAATCTAGATATGCTACCAGCACAGAGAAAACAGGTAGAAGAAAGTAACTTTATTAGTATCTATACATCGAGAAACGCTGTATAGACACTACCTCTTACTGCTTCAGCTGGTGTATAAATCTACTGTCAGCGAGTCTTGCATACATCGTTATGTACAGTTTGTCAACACTGAACAGGGCTCTTTATTTTGATTCATTACTTATTCATTACATTCATAGATTCCTCAGGCCATATATTCATCAAACCTTGCTAAGCCTACCAAGTTGGTAGAGTGCATTGAGCTGCATGCATTTTTAGCAAGCAGCTAGGTTAGAAAGGTTTCATGAATACGGCTCCTGCTAGATTAATAGGAAGAGTCACAAATTACCTAGCCGAACCAGAGATGAGTGCTAAGGACATACACACACATCCACTGCCAAATGCCCCAGTTTTCAGAGCAATGATACAAGAATGAGCATATCATTAACTATCATTGAGGTAAAATACAAACCTCACAAATTACAGGTTCTGTGATAAATGCAGTACATGCAAGGCGAGATTCCCAGATGAATGCCAAGAGGGCGACTAACTTGAAACCTTTTTTTTTTTAATAATGATTTTAAAACTGGCAGTGTGATGAATCTTTGAGGATTTGACTGCAATCAAGGAGTCAACATCTGAGGTACAAGTACCACTGATGTACATTGAAATGTATGTGTTAATAACTGAGATTGTGATTTTTCCATAATGTACAAGACATAAAAAAATAAGATAATTTCTAAATCCAATCATTTTTGGTTTCAATCCCATAAACTATTTGGCATGCATTTAAGAGGAAAATGGGTCCCTTTTTTGTTTTAAATGGTGTTGTAATTGACATGGTACAATAATTGTTTGGTACTGAGAGGGTTAACAACTCCAATACCAAAGTTGCACGGATGATTACGATTAATTTCCCAACAAGTATTCATATTTTGAACACCATTCCTAGAGAACCCCACATAGAAAGGCTAAATATATCCAAAGGTCAATCAGGGAATTATCTTGTTAAGATTTGAGGTGATATAAATAAAGTGGCAACTATACGAGAGGCACAGGCAAGGCTCTTGACAGGAATGATTTTGCATATGGCAGAAAATACTTGTTGGCACAAAAAGGGGTCAAGACATGGTGTCCCATTTGGAAAAGTTACGAAACTCAGCAGGAATCAGTAGTAAACTGTAACGATAACATGTATGAAATCTCACAGTCATAGCTTCACAAACATTTTCAGGATGAGTGAAAAACTCTCCTTGTTTATGTTTGAAATGCTCCAACCGTGTTAATTCAGAATCGTATTGTCCCTGTCAGCACGCGATGCGGGCATTACTCATACTGAACACATACACCGTGCAGCAGACCCAGTGCATGATATAGCGGTCGCTGGTCTCTGGGCTAGAAGTTTTGGATGTCCCGCCACGAACCTCAGGCCACACATACATGTAGATATAACATTGAAAACCGCACTATTACAGTAGTTTAAAAGTAGCATGAAAACACAATGATGAGTCAAAGCTGAACAGACCTGAAAAAATACAAAACACACACTTGACTAATAGCGTTAATCCTCTCAGTCCCATAGGCATAAAACTAAGTGCTTGATTGTGAGACGGTTAACTCAGAAAACAGGTGTTTAGTGGTTTTCTCTACTTACATAGGTCACGTATGACCCTGAATTATATGAAGGTGTTTCCAAATGTGTTTATTTTTCTACCGCAACTGCAGCCATATTTCTCTTCCATGTGCAATTAGCAGTGACTTCCTGATTCACTTGCTCATCCCACAGATATTTGCAAAAACAAACAAAACATTTGCATTCATTGTATACTTCACATCAATCACTTTGCTTTGTGTGTCCAGTACATAAAGGTGTCACATGTGTGACAAGTGTCAATCAACGTACAACCAACCTGCATACAGCAACAGGGAAGCAGACTTGTGATTGGAGGCAAATGCCAACTCTGTGTATTGCACAATCATCAGCGATTGAGCTCCATGTATCACATACAGCGTATGGCGAAACACCTGTATGGTATTTTGTAGAACTATGCGTGGGTTCTACACAAACTGTTTTCAAAGGGGACCAAGAGTCCTGATTAGGGTTTTGTGTATTAGGTCCCCACCTTATTTTCTGTATAAGGTGCCCACTTTATTTTCTGTATTTTAGAGGCCTTGAGTTCTCATTTGGGATCCCGTTTCTACCAAGGTGCCTGCTGGCACTGAGACCTGAGTATCCTTCAGAGAGTGTTCTAAACCCTTGAAATACACACGGTTGAAGAAAAAAATTAACACTCACAGTCCCATAGGGGATACATTGTGCTGTAATTGACATGGGACAATGAATGTTTGGTACTGAAGGACTTATCAATTCTCCTTCAATTGCGTGCATTACAATTTAATAACAAGTGCAGGGTTCATCATTTAAACAATCAAGGAGAAATGTACGAAGCTCTACTGAAAGTCCAATCACATTGGACTACTAGCATGAATTCCAGAATAAATAGATTTAATCACCAATGTGTATGGATGTTGAGTTCACAAAAACAAGGCATTAGCAATATTGTGTCTCGCCCACTTGCGAAAATAACCAGAAATATCGCGATCTCCGTTGCTACGCAAAAGAAAACTGAAACAAACAAATAAGCAACTTTAAACAGACAACATCAAAATCAGGTGCAAAATAGTGACTTTGAATAAATTTGCATAAATGTGCATGAGTAATGTTTGCCTAAATCTACATCAGTAATGCTCACACATGCTCACACAATTCTGTGCACAAGTTAGGAAGCCTTCACCAAGAGTCTTGCAAGTAAACTTTAATGTATGACCTCAAATGACCTTTGACCTTATCATGTGACCTCTTACAGCACAATAACATGCAGGTGCCCCCAGTGCATCCATCATCCAAGTTTGATTGCCATTGTAGCAACATGTGATGAGTTATGTGTGAAAAGAGAGTCTTGCAAGTAAACTTTAACGTATGACCTCAAATGACCTTTGACCTTATCCTGTGACCTCCAACGGTACCATAACATGAAGGTACTCCTAGTGCATCTATGACCCAAGTTAGGTTGTAATCCAAGCAACCTATGTGAAGTTATTTGTCAAAAGAGAGTCTTGCAGGTAAACTTTAACGTATGACCTCAAATGACCTTTGACCTTATCCTGTGACCTCCAACAGCACCATAACATGTAGGTACCCCCAGTGCATATATGACCCAAGTTAGGTTGTAATCCAAGCAACCCATGTGAAGTTATTTGTCAAAAGAGAGTCTTGCAGGTAAACTTTAATGTATGACCTCGAATGACCTTTGACCTTATCCTGTGACCTCCAACGCCACCATAACATGAAGGTACCCCCAGTGCATCTATGACCCAAGTTAGGTTGTAATCCAAGCAACCCATGTGAAGTTATGGATCATAAGAGAGTCTTGCAGGTTAACTTTCACGTATGACCTCAAATGACCTTTGACCTTATCCTGTGACCTCCAACAGCACCATAACATGAAGGTACCCCAAGTGCATCTATGACCCAAGTTAGGTTGTAATCCAAGCAACCTATGTGAAGTTATTTGTCAAAAGAGAGTCTTGCAGGTAAACTTTAACGTATGACCTCAAATGACCTTTGACCTTATCCTGTGACCTCCAACGCCACCATTGCATGAAGGTACCCCCAGTGCATCTATGACCCAAGTTAGGTTGTAATCCAAGCAACCCATGTGAAGTTATGGATCATAAGAGAGTCTTGCAGGTAAACTTTAACATTTGTGACGGACGACGGACGACGGACGACGGACGGACGACGGACAGACGCCATTTGGATCCCTTAGTCTCGCCTTCACCTCCGGTGGGCGAGACAAAAAATGTGAAATGCATCAGCCATACTTACAAATTTGAGCATGTTCCAGTCAAAGACGTAGTCGTAGGTGTAGCCCAGTCGGTGGAAGAGGTTGCGAAACAGTTGTCTGAGGAACGAGTAGTCTGGTTTCTCATCGAATCGCAGATTCCGTGTGTGATTTAAATATGTCGCAAATTCAGCTGCAGGTACAAAGACAAAAATCAACAATATTTCATTACTTGACTTTTTGTTTATTTTTAAATATGCCTGTGCTTACATGATTTGGGTAATAATCATCACATTTATTTACATTTCATCAAGTATATTTTAAAAATGTCACTCGTCTTATGAATATTATTTATCAATCAATGTATGTATCATATTCATCACATTAGACCAATCAAGGAATATACCTCCTGTACATGAAGGATCAGGCTTAGATTCAGGATATGAATTGCAATTGTTTTAACATCAACTTAAATCAAAATAGAGTGTATATAAAATTCAGCATCTTTTGGAATTAAATGAAGCAAAGCAGAGTTGGAGCAATTTAAAATGTCAAAAGGCAATATTTGTTGCTGGTACGGGTACGGGTACGGCTACGGGTAACTGAATGCCTGTGGAGAAGCACAAGTTAAAAAATGATAATATCGGTGAATACCAAATGTTAATTACTTTAGAAATTCTCACCAATGTAAATTATGGGGGTTGTGAAAAAATACATGTCAATTTCTTTTGCAACAAACAAAGATCATAATATGACATATTATTGACAGAAGTACAAATGTAACAAAGAATTCTGGTTAGAGTTTTTTTTTTTCCCATTAACGCCATAGTGATCTCCCCAAGGTTCTTTGTGGTCTGCTGCCACCGATTGATAAGGAGAGACCAGCCCTCCAGACCTGACACATACATGTACATCCCCCTCGTTTGCCCGAAACAGGATGTGAATCCTGTGGGTCAGTGTGGGGTGACAGAGAGGTCAGTGTTGGGACATAAGGCAGGAGGGAGAGGGAGCGGGTGTAGTGCAATGTGACAGGTCCTGTCACAGCGTTTGAGCTCACACTCCGATAGGAAGGATGCAACTGTTACTGACAAGAAACCAACTCCTTTTGAGTCACAACCTCAGGTCCTCAACCGCTTTCAAGTAGTCCGAGACTGGCTTCAATCTACTACACCTAGGTGCAATTGGGTCTGTTCACACTGGTACATGTAGTGGTATTCATGCTGTAATTGGGTCTGTTCACACTGGTACATGTAGTGGTATTCATGCTGTAATTGGGTCTGTTCACACTGGTACATGTAGTGGTATTCATGCTGTAATTGGGTCTGTTCACACTGGTACATGTCGTGGTATTCATCTATTGTACCTCTGTGCTGCAACTGGGTCTGTTCACATTGGTACCTTTACTAGGTTTAATCTATTGTACCCCTGTGGTCCAATTGGGTCTGCGTACACTTGTACATTATAGTGGCTTTTAAACCACTGTACCTCAATACATGTAGTTAAATTGGGTCCGTTCACACTGGTACATGAACTAGCTTTAATTTACTTTTCCTCAGTGGTTATTTGGGTATTCTCATATGGGTACATGTACTGGGTTTAATCTATTATAACCCTGTGGTTCAATTGGATCTGTGTACACTTGTACATATAGTGGCTTTTAAACCACTGTACCTCATTAGATAAATTGGGTCCGTTCACACTGGTACATGAACTAGCTTTAATTTACTGTTCCTCAGTGGTTATTTGGGTATTATCATATGGGTACATGTACTGGCTTTATACTAGGGCACCTTAGTAGTTTAATTTGATGTGGTCACAATGATGCATGTACTGGCTTCCGCAGTGGTTCGAAATGAAATTTTTCACATTAATCAATGTACTGTATGGGCTTTAATCTATTGGACCTCAGTGGTTAGACTGGGTCTGTTCACATTGGACTATCAATGGGCTTAAGGTACTGCACCTCATTTGTCAGATTGGGTCTGTTTTTATTGGAACATGATTGGGCTTCAATCTACTACACCGAAATGGTTAAATCGGGTATGTTAACATTGGAACATGAAGCCGCTTTAGTGCACTGCACCTTAATTGCTAGATTGGAAATATTTACTTTACATGAGAACATAAATGGGCAATACTACACTGCACCTTAATTAAACTGGGTCTGTTCGTATTGGTGCATGTATAGGCTTCAATTGGTCTTACCTCAGTGGTTAGATTGGGCATACTCACACCAGTACATATTTATGATACCTACATAAGGATGGTTAAATTGGGTCTGTTCATATTAGTACATTTAAATATTTTCAAACTACAGTTGCAGAACCAAAAAAAGAAGAATCTTGGAAGTAATACCTCAATTCCCACATAAAGAACTTAACCCTCAATGACCCGGTGCAAATCGCAACTTCTCTAATAACATTTTCTGCATGAAACTTTGATTTGTTCTCTATTAAGGCATATCGCATTCTGACAAAGGTACTAATACTTTCCGCGGCTTTGGCAATGAAATAATCAAAACAGGAACTTCAATTCTGCAAAGAAGGAGTAACGTTAACTAAGGCAGGAAATGTCAAAAAAAGAACAGAACAACAGGAAGTCTCCTTAATACTAGGAATACCAGCCTGTGTCCTGTCATCCCAAATGTAATCTGTATTGTTTTACCTCCAGGATAGCATAAAGGGATTATTGTACAGATTATAATTCCCCAACACTAAATCACACTGAATGCTGAAAGAAGTCCAAATATGCATGATGCAAAAAGAACACAGCATTAAACAATTCTAAAAAAAAAAATACAATGAAAACCAAGCAGCAAAATTATTTTGTTTTTTTTAATCACATGCACTGGGAGTGACATATGGAATACTTATTCTATGGGCTAGTAGAAATGTTCATGTGTATCTCCATTTTCAAAGCTCATTAAAATGTTACGATGAACACAGGTGTACTAAACACCTGTTCTTGTCATTATCACAAGCTGTTAACAGATATCATTTGAATAACAACTGTAAGCATAATCAAATACTATTCATTTGTCAATTTTTCTGGGTACTATTAAGAGTACATGTATGTTTGTCAAGCGAAGGGAAATTTTGAAGAAAAAATTTGTAGGAATAATTTGGTTAGTAACTTTTTCAGACACCTCCGCACACAAAATTGAGGTTGTTTCCATGGAAGATGAAACACTCAATAAACGATTTACAAGATATTTTTAATAAAATAATTCGGAAATGAGCTATATGGAGCCATTTCTCTGGCATGTTTTCTACATTTTTCTCCTTTTATCACAAAAACGAAGCAACAATATCATATGAAATTCACAGAATCGTATCTTAATAAGATGTAATACTATTGCACATGCACTTTAGTTCATGAAGTGGTTCTGAAATGTTCTGGGCATACAGAATATATAATCCTCAAAATGCACCCTACATTTTGTCATGCTTGTTTGGCGGCGGATCTCCCTCGATCAAAGAGCCAAACACGTCAAATATTCCATTGTGATATCAATGCACGCGACTGCTGTCGGAATAAATTACACTTCGTGCTGACTCCATTCCTTACACCTCTCTGGTGTAGGTCAGTGAAAATATTGAATAGGGATGATTTAGATAAAGCAGTCAAGAACCAGTATGATTTTTCACATTAGGCTTGAAATGAAGCCAATGCAAATGCGCTTCTGTTTTTAAAGGGAAAGTATACCTTTTTGAAGCTGAAAATGAAAGCAACATGTTAGTGAAGGTATATATTCATATTCATATTATCATTATTCATATTATTATTATTCATATTATTATTATTATTATTATTATTATTATTATTATTATTATTATTATCATTATTATTATTATTATTATTATTATATGGCAAAATCTGCCAAAGGATAAAAAAGTTATGACCTTTTTTAAAGTTTTAGTTTTGTGATATCACTTGCGTGCTGCTCTCACATATGATGTGTGCTGTATGTTTTCATGAATTTCACTTTTTCTGTTTAGTGATGACGGAATCAATCTTGTCCATAACGATGTGTGTGTAATGATAGATCAAATGCACAAGTGAACTGGTTTATATCCTTTTGAGAAAAGGGAAATTAGCATCACAAAATTAAGAATTTGAAAATGTATAACTGTGTTACATCCTTTAACAGATTGTTGTCAGACCTTCACTAATTTGTTTCTTTCATTTTTCTGCTTTTACCAAAACCAACTTAAATTCAGGAAAGACTTTCCCTTTAACTTGGTGCTATGTATGGGTATGGTTACATGTATGAATCTGAATTGACTACATAGTATGTGAGCCACATCACATTCAGAAAATGCCTTTCTAAAAAAAAAAAAACGCCCTGTCATTTTCAGAGTACTTGGCAATACTTGTAATGTAAGAAACAGCTGTTGTGCTCCTTGTCAACCGCTATCCCCTGAACAACCTGAATGTGGTTTTCGAGGCTGTTGCTCCTGTGGTAGAATTACTGATATAATGCTTCCCAGTGCTTCATAGCAACACAACTGGTTTGGTCATGTAGAGACACTACTAAAAGTAGGGCTTCACAAAACCAGTTGAAAATAGGCCAAGCAGAACTCTTTGCGGGAAAGTATCCAGAAATACATGCAAGTAGCACCCATTTCAGCTTCCTATATCAAATTGATAAATCTCTTTTAGGAAAATAACCCGCACTTGCAAAATCATATCTGCGTCAACAAGCAAGAAGTAGATCTATCTAATCTTTCTTGAATGTTTCATTTCATCTATCACCTCCTTCAAAATCTTGTACCATCGCAGAAACACAAGCCCTTTATTTGAAACAACTCGACTGATACTGCTATTTTAGGACTGAATGTAGACTGCAACATTTTGCAACTATGTAATTTTGAAATGTTGCTTTAAGCTAAGGCAGTGAACTGCGTGAAGTTAGTGGGCCCGCTCACTTTCGTTTAAGCAGCGCCCTCTCATACAAAGCAGTGGTATGACACATGCGGCTTTGTTGACTAATTACCTGTTCTAATTTAGACTCTGTTTTTGTAATAGTCTGGGAGCAAAGTCCCACAGAGAATGAGGGGTCCTTGTAACTGGAATGTCCTCCACTACCTGTAATGTCAATGATTCACTCCGGCGACACCGACCATTTCCTTACTTTGACTCTTTGTATGCCAGGCAAACTACTACTCTATGGGATTTATGTGTATTATTTCAGCACAAATGTAAACGGTGCAGAGAAAGAGTTAAGATGCTTATACACGGTCTCCCTCTACCGAAGCAGCATCAAGCAGAATGTTATGACTGCAAATGACATGATGAATTGTATTGATTCATTACTCAATGGGGAACATTTAATGGGGGCCGCCTCGGAGTTATCAGTCACTCACATACAGTATATGTCGGCTATACCGTACGACAGACTTCGAGTATCTTAAGTATCTTAATTGGTGGACTAGAAATGAACCGATGGTTAAATCGCTGCCCGGTAAGCGATTGCCGGTTCAAATCCATCTGGTTCCAAGATATTAATCTGACTTGTTTTGCTATTCAATTACAGGATGAAACATGCTATCCTTACTACTACTGGGCGTATGCCTAAAATTTCTTTTAAAAATACTTCCAATACGTTCAATGTTCACACTTGTTGTGTCTGCATTCGAGTGGCAACAGGTTGATTCTGGATTTACACACACAAACCAAGGTGAGACAAAAGGCGCTTGCGTTGCTTATTACTGCATCCCGTAGTGGTGTTACCGCATGCACCCATTTAGGGGTATCCTGTTGTTGTGGCACGAGCGCTTAATTCGTCCCGACATCATAAACGGATGAGGTCGCAGAGAAAAAACATGAATGAGCTTGTACCGGTCTGGGCCCGATGTCAAAACAATGCAATTACTACAGTGGAAAAAACACATCCGTTTACAGTTTCATGTAGAGGTTAAAAAAAAAAACATGTCATATACTTATTTTGATGAAGGGATGGGAGGAAGGGGAAAGGAAATGAAAAATAAATAATAATCCTATATAAAGACCACGGACTTGAAGAGTAGTGAAAATAGAATAATACCAAGGACTACAGACCAATTAAATGCTTACTCTGCAGTTTGATGTTTTCAGAACAAAGAGGAGTTGTACATGGCCTAGAGACACAAGAGGGTGTGACGCGCATTATAAGATTTCACTTACGTGAGTAGCCTTTACACAAGACTTCGATGGGTGTTGACATTTTCTTTTCGCTGATCTTCTCGTACTTCTGTTTTTTCGTGGCCGCCTTGAGGCCCTGCCAAGGTAGACTGCCGCGGTTGAAGTACATTAACATGTAGCCTAACGACTCCAGGTCGTCTCTCCGGCTTTGCTCTGCAGATCGACAGGGATAAATTGGAGGGAGAGGATTAGCAGAAATAACAAACAGGATCAAGAGAAGTAGTGGAATATTCACATTTTACAATTAAGGATTATAAATCTAACACAAGTCCTTTGGTTTGAGGTCAGTTCATTGAGTTGGATGCTACAAGTGACAAGTCATATCCTTCTCATGGCTGCCATAGACAACAAATGAGAAAAAGGACAATCAAATGTTCATATCTTAGACATAATGATTAGTTTTATTCACTACAACATACAACTCTGAAGGGAGAACACAGCAACTTGCAGGATGATTTTCAATTTTTCACAAGAGATCAAACTTATTGTGTCTTGATGATATCATTCAGATATTTTCTGATCATCAAAATAAAAACAATTAGTCAAATCAAGAAAGCCATTTCAATACTAAATATATTTCTTTCATTATGATTATGAGAACTTATTAAAAAAATTGTAAACAACTCAACTGGATCACTCCATCAAAGAATGTTTGTTAAAGCTGGTACAGAGATAAAATGGTTAAATACATAACAATGTAGTTTGGCGTCTGACAAAACACTTCTCGTCTTTTTGTATCCGCCTACATGTATCCTTGAAACACAGTGGGCTTACATTGTAAGAAGGGGCATATCTCACGCTGATGTGCCCATTCATTGTGTGCTGCACATTTGTATAACACTGCTTTATTTACAGTTTCATCACTTGGGTGTGGGCCTGTACTGCCTAGCACACGTGCAATATAAATGCAATTTTGCAGTCTCAGTCTTTCAAGCATTGTCTGGTCTTGTTTATATGCGCGATACTGTACATGAACAATGACAATTCTCCACAGTACGTCAGCACTAACCAATGCAGTTGCCCATGAAGATATTGATTAGGATTCAGTGCTACTGTGCTAGTGCAATTCTGATTTTCAAACATTCCTCACAACACATGTGACATTTCTAATTGTATTCAAATTAACTTACTCTCTTAGCCCGAGGGTTCCATTCTCTTATAAAAGTGTATGTTTAGCAAATGTGTGCACATAGTGTATATATCTGTAATGACCAAATATTGCAGTGTTGTTAACATGAAATCAAGTGGAGTACTCCATGTACATTCAGTGTAGTCATAAATTCATTTGAACCACATGTACATGCTGCACTTTCATAATTTTAAATTTGAGGTTAGTCATGAAGTGGGTAATATTCAAAGGAGAAATAGATCATATGGACTCTAGACATGATCTCCACTCAATACAGGCAACAATGCTGCCCAGGCCCCCACCCGTTATTTTGCTCCCCTCTGCTTCCATCATGTGACATCCTGGGACTTTGCCCTCTAGACCTAGCCTGGCTTCCAGGCTCTTGGATATTTCTGATTCCAACTGAAAAATAGAGTCTGATATTCTTAGACTAGTCACTATACCATGCTTCTCTTTTCTTGGTCTATTGGAGCTGGATAACAAATTGAGAATGATTAGTCTACTGCCGTCAGCCCCCTTGATTGGATAGTTTGGTTTTTAATTGCCCAACAGTCTGGCAGCTAGGTTACACAGATAGGAGCCGATTGCACATGATCAATCAATTATGATGGACCCTTCTTCTGGGAAGGGAAGAGAAGAGGGAGGGAGAGTACTGAGAATGTGGGGGGAGGGCAAGTGGCTTGGCAGAGATGCAGTTATGATTCAAGCTACTGCGCATAATTAAATCACTGCCTTCATATGACTAATGTTGGACGGGGGATGACGAGCTATGAATGCATGACCCAAGGTATGCAAGTTCAGGCAAAGATTATCTGTATTGACTGATGAAGGCCTACACGTACCACAAGTTTGCTATACATGAATACCTGTATAGGTTGTGAGGCCATAGGAAACCTTTTTATATGCCACGACATATCGGTACTCAGAATTTAATCATGCAGTGTGTATGTTTCACATTCCGATGACAGCGAATAATGTTCCCTCTATGGTGTTTCTATGAAATCATATATCATCAGCGGATAGTTCACGGCAATAACACATCCATCACCCAATGATACATGTGTCCTGTAAGTGCTTGTCAGTCAGGCCTATCCATTACACTACCCTCACTTTGATGGCAATGCGCATCATGTGTATGTTCAGTTTCTTGAAATGATTCAAATACACACATTATACATGTTTACTGGCTGTTCATTATAAACACCATCACCCAAGGAGCAGAAATTATCAATATATTGAACCTAGACTGGTTTTAAACTCTGTGTGTTATCATCACAACAAAGCATGATATGGTTTCCAAGAAAATATCATTAGTCATATGTTTTGTAGTTCCTTGAAATCATTCAAATGCTCCATACACGATTGCAGCCTGTTCATTTTATAATTACCTAAATAGCACGAATTCTTAATGAATTGAGACAAGGCTGAGTTTAAACACTGAATGCCTATACTGTATGTTATCATAACAATGCACAAAGTGATTTCCTGGAAAATATTGCGTTTTTACACCAAACAGATAGCCCCAGCAAAGAATTGCGAGCTTAATATACACTTGGTTTAAATGTAGGCTGCATCTAGATATCTAGCCTGAAGGATACAATTTGATTATGACAATAATCAGGAATATTTTTTGAAAGGCTCTGAGCACACTAAATATAGTTGGATTCTTTACAAACTAGACAATACTAGAAATAGACTGAATTAGCATGCCTCAGAAAATGAAGACAAAATATGACTCCTGTGAAAATCTGCTTTTGTTTGTGAATTATGAGAAGCATAGTTTTTTTTTTTTTGTGTGTGTGTGTGTGTGTGTGTGTGTGTGTGTGTGTGTGTGTGTGTGTGCGCGCATGTGTATGTGTGTGTATGTGTGTGTGTGTATGTGTGTTTGTGTGTGTAGTTGTTGTGTGTCTGTGTGTGCCTGTGTCTGTCTGTCTGTCTGTCTGTCTGTCTGCCTGCCTGTCTCCCTGCCTCCCTGTCTGTCTGTGGGTTTGTTGCATGACATCAGACTAGAAATCTTTCCCCCACCTATGTGTATCCCCCTACACGCCACCCCCTCTCCCCTCCCTTCCCCCACCCACACCCTAACACCTATATGCCTACATTGTATGTATGTATATATAGCTATCATCATAACAATGTATGATTTCCTGGAAAATATTGTGACTCATTGCCTTCTCAAGTCCTACATAAGACACGAACAAGGTTCAATAGCAATGTATTGACAACACATCTTCTGTCTACACAGTATGCCTGCCTATCAGTAAAGTGAACATCTGTATATGTATGTACATACTGTGTATTTGCATTGCTGAACCAAGTTTTAAAATGTAAAGCCACAATATGACCTCAAAAGTTAATTCTTCAGCATGTCATTATAAGCCAATAACTTTTCCAACACTGTATACTAGACGGGTCCAGATTAAATTACATACAAAAAGATGGTTACATTTCCTGCTGCACAAACACTGCTGTACATGTATATTTGAGTGTATTAAATGTAGATGTACAGGTATGTCTTGTACATAAACATGTACAAGTAGGTGTATCATAGTACACAAAACTTGCTATTTTTTCATAGACATGGCTTGTTATCTAGCTAATGCTTTTGCCTTTTTATCAAACACATGTCACTGTCTGCCTAGAGGCAAGGCTATGACACTACTCCTTATTATATTAACAATTTCAGCTTTCTCCTTCTATTCAAACAGAAAGCAAATGTCGCAAAATAGCTAATTTCCTCTTAATAACAGGTAATTTCTCCAGCCAATTTTGCCTTGCAAGAAACTCGATTCAATCATGTCCTCTGTCACTGAGGAGCTGGTACTGGTGGTAACTGTGTAATGCATAATTTCCTCGGAGTACGTTGGAGCAATCAATCACTCGTCACAACACATTCCTCCTTACTGAGAGATCTAGTGGGGTATGTGATGCATGTCTAGAGCGTGATAGCATTCAAAAGGCACTGCCATTTCCCATTTCTTACGAAAACTAATATGCTCCTACTTGTACAATATACAGTACATTTACTTTCATCTTCATTTCATCCCCCTTTTTCCCCTTTTTTTGTTTCATGATCTTTTCCATATTCTTTACTTTTCAGTTTCATTTTCTTTGTACCTTATCTGTCCATATACCATGTCATTTTTCCTCCATTTTACCTTAATTTTACCTTGTTACTTTTCTTACCATTTGGTATGTTTCTTTTTTGATAAATCCATCACTTTATTTCCCCCGTCCTCTCTGCTCTCCACCCCATCCCCTTACCATTAAGGGTGCACTTATAAAAAAAAAAATCAATTCTCTCCTGTTAATTCCCCTCTGCTCTCCTCCCCTCCCACCCACCCACCCCCACCCCTTCCCCCCACCCCCACCCCTTCCCCCCACCCCCTCCCCCATTCTCCGATGCCCATCCCCCTCTCTCACCCTCTATCCATCATACTGAAAAAGCAAATTCGTCATGACTGGAGCAGCAAGCTTCCATGTTTATTATGCTTCCCAATAGATAGCGCAGGCAATGCGATCTACATGCACAAGCTTTCCCAAGCCTTCCCATCTCACTCCACAGTGTACTTGTACCCACACAGGAAAAAAAAGCAATCCCACATCCTCGGATACGAGCGGCTGAGCTGCACGTCGTCGTCGTCACTGTGGACTCAACTCTGTACATAAACATTCTATGGAAGGAACGCAGTATTGTTGCACAGCGTCTTGCAACCATCACATATAAGTACTTGTAAGGCTGCCACAATATTGCAATATTGCAACACAGACTCCATGAACACTGCACAACATGCATGTGTGTGTGTGTGTGTGTGTGTTATGTCAGGTACATGCACAATGTCCATGTGGTATTATTGGATAGCAATGACACACTCTATGAGCATCTGGAAATCACAGTAATATACCATACTTCTGTTCAGATTAGATATTTCTGTTCGATTCATTTAATGTTCAGTAAATTGAAATAGCACCTCGTTGGTATGGTGGACAGACAACCAAGATGATGCTTCAAAGTTAAGTTAATATTTTATTTTATTTAGTTTTCTTTTCTTTTCGGAGACACTGGTGCAAATATTGAATCGAATCTCAAAAAGTGTTCATTCTTCCTACAGGCTATCAATTCATGAGACTCACAGATGCCAACATTTGCCCCCACCCTCCACGACCCATCCTCTCCCCTTCCACGACCCCTCCTCTCCTCTCCCCCCCCCCCCCCAACTGCCTAAAATCAATCATAAGATCACTGAAAATGTTCAATTAATAAACTGTAGTTCAAGTTGTATAGATACAAGATATTGCCATAGAACTACTACATAACATAGAATGTATAAATTTACATGCCTAGATACTATAGCCAAAGATAGCATAATGCAGGAGTTGTACATCATTTTTAATGTACACTTATCATGAGAAAAATCATATTCCATCTTACATCTTTGATCTTAGTAAAAAGAAAAGAATTTCTGGGGTCTCCTCTCCCTACCATCGGAATGAAACAGTGCGTACATAGAGTGGCTGATCATGGACGAGGCCATGACTGTGTTCTTCCAGGAAATGAGGGACCATTCAAATCTGTTCAGATCATCTGCAACCTCTTCCCCAGGAAATCAACCTGATAATGAAGGATCCACAAGTGCCAGAAAAAGTTTCAAGAGAGAACGTTCCGATGGTGACTCACGAGGGCCGTCTTCAGCGGCCCGGAGTTGCAAAATCATTGCAAACCTATTGCCGTAGATAAGAACCAGATATTTCTAGCCAAACCAGGCTTAGGTGGCTTGTTTTAAACTTACTTTCTGCCTCACTTAAGAAGCCAACTTCTAGCCAAAGTAGGCTGAAAGTAGGTCGTGTTCATACAAAAGTCAAGACTTGTAGTGACAGACAATGACAACTGAGCCCAGTGAAAATTGGGTTATGTTCTTTTGGCTTAAATCCATTCTGATGAGAGGGTTGGGGGTGTTGGGTTTGGGGGCAAAGTTGGCCATTTTTCAGAAGTGTCCCGGTGCAGATCAAGCTCTCTTTGTATTAGGGGTATATGAAGTGCATAGTGCATTTTTATCAGACCACAACAAGAAGAAAAAAATGTATTTTGCCCATCCACATACAAGCTAATTTGCCTCCAGATGTTAATGTTTATATCACTGGATGTTGTCGTATATTGTGAATTCAGTTTCATAAAGATGCAACCACAAAATAGCACACTAATTTGCATTCTAGCCCAAGATTTTGGGGGAATATTTCCTGACCAAATGCCACTTTTGTCTAAGAAAGACACAAGTAATGTGGGCTACATGAAGCTAACCTGATCAAAATTTAGTGTGTAAGGCAGTGTACATGTAGTCAAGTTGGCCATCTTCTACTGCAGATCATACATACTATGTTCATTTAATCATTACATGCACACTCTCCACGACTCAAAATTTAAATAAAGCATAATACTGAGGAATGATTATCATACTATCATATTAATCAGAAAATGTAGGAATTCAACCTTTACTTCTAGGTAGTGTAAGACCTACAGTATGTCCCATGCTGCTATTATTTGCTATAATTGTGTGCTGCTATGATGAACAATGCACTTGTGCATCAGTTGTAACAAAGATTAAATCATGTCTTAAAAATAACTTACATACAACTGTATCATTGAATGTCTCTTGATTTCAGCATTACTTTGTACATCTTCCCCTTGAGAAAATAATCCCCCACTAGCTCTTTATGCACCATATTTAGATTTTTTTTTTGTCTGACGCACAAAGGGTTAATGATCTGAAAGATTCAGCCGCCCATGCTGCAATAAGTTTCAAAGTGATGACACAGCGTAGAGTAGAGCTCAACTTAATACACCATATTAATACTGTACGTAAAACGACACACATCTTTAATCACACAGAATAATATTCCCTTCATTGTTATGGCACAATACACGTTTAACGGTTATGTTGACTGGAATGCTAGATGTATACTGTAGCTTGATTCTCTGCATGACATGCAGGAAACTGAAATGACGTATGTACTTCTGAGCAAACAAATTCATGGTAGTTCAGGTCCATACTTCCTCTTCTCAAATCTGTAGGCATTGGGGGACATCATGTGAGTATAGAAACTTAGACAGGGCTGTCACTTGTGCTTACTTCAAGTGGTACGAATATAATTGCAAAAACAATCAGCAGCATATAATGTATCACACTAACATGTGCACTTTAACCGTGTACCTGGCACTGTCAAAAGCAAACTAGTACTCAAGCAAATTAGGACTAACGTCACCCCCCCCCCCCCACAAACACACACACACACACACACACACACACACACACACACACACATACACACACATACACACACATACACACACACACACACACACACACACACACACACACACACACACACACACACACACACAGACACACACACACACACCACCACCACCACCACCACCACCACCACGGTCACACAGAGATACACAAACGCTTGCACATCTCACTGACTTATGCTCATGCTCACAAGCCAATGATTGTAGATACTGTATGACTCGAACACTGTTGTCTGCTTTACTTCTTGTGATGGAAATGACATGGTATACAGTATGGCTTCACATTTTTGTGCACAAAAGTGGGGGCTCATCCAAAAGAGCATAACCACAAAATTGCAGTTAATTACAGACACAACGATGGCTTCTCCAAATGTTGGACGGCCACAGGAGTGGAGGACGGCTCTGACCAACTGACTGTCACCTTTGTCCAGCAGCTGTTCATGCTGATAGGACACACAGACCCACAGACGGACAGACAGACAAACTGACAGATAGATGGATAGGTATGGTATTACGAGGTGATTGAGACCCACAGACATGACACGTCTGTTGAATCCATTGCCTTTTTATTTTCTTCTCTGTCTCACGCCACTTCCTCTCTAGGACTGTCCAATGCCAAATTATTAATCAGACGCCATGTTCATACGCCGCCAGGCAGGAAAACTAGCATGTTCACACATTTAAATCACATGCTCACAATGCCTGACATAATCTAGGATACATTGTTAATGTACCCATCAGATGCAGTTCATGATACATAACCAGACTAGAGCTTAAATGTCCACATATGGCACACTAGTTTGCAAAGTACCACAAGATTTGTTCCAAAGATTTTGTGAGCAGAAATAGAAAAAAAAAATGGCCATCAATGACCGCAAATGCACGATATTTTGTTCAGGGCAATTTCCTGGATGAGAAAAGCACTGTAGAATGCTATCTTGTAAACTCATTCTGAGATGAGTGTCAGATTGCATAAAGTCAGAAACTGAAACAAATCACAGTGACAGCAGCCTTGTCATTCATATTCACTTACTAGAACATACAGTACATACACACTATGTAGAGTTTCTCCAAAGGTGCCAAAGACGCCCGTAATTTTTTTGTCCAATGCCAAAATAGTCTGTTTTACACCTCCAAATCAATCCTGAAACACTGGCAAAATGATACGTAATAGGGTCTACATTTGCCTCAAAAACGTCATTCCTTTTTTTAACTTATTCCCCCCAAAAAGCTTAACTCATTTCTTTGGATAAAATCCAGAAATATGATATATGTTAAATTCATCTGCCAATATTTGATTGCTGTGTACCAGCATATCTCATAGACTCACAGCTTCTTTCACATTAACCCTATGTCCACCACACAAGCTACTGGTTTTGTTTGTTAGGTTTATGTGTATTACGGGTGCTAAAATGTGAAAAGATGTACATGTACATGTATCTAGTAGTTCCATGTAGTTGGCAGGTGCCAGATGTACATGTTCATGTAGGTGAGGAATCAAGCGTCAGAGTCGAGAACGGAGCTTGAGGTGCGTACTGCTACTCTGGGGCATATTGCCAGGGGGATCAGAGCAGGAATTGCCCTGACAGTCTGTCTCACACCTCTTAGACATGACCCAAATAGAGTGAGATTCAACATGTGCTCCAGAAGTTGATTTCTTTGAAGGTATAGGGCTACTTGGGTGAGGGTTGTGACTGGGTATTTAGGGTCAGGTTTCGGTTAAGTTTTAGGTTTAAGTTTAGGTTCAAGTTTCCAACATGGGATCCAGAAGTTCACTCCTTTGAAGGTTAAGGGCTAGGGTAAGGGTTGTGACTGGGTATTTAGGGTCAGGTTTAGGTTTAGGTTTAGTGTATTGTGTATGTTTCCATATATGTTTAGGGTTATGGTTAGGTACAGTGTCGGGTGCTGAGTTTAAGTAAAAAGTTGAGACATGTAAAAGAAATTTGGACTAGGACCTAGATATCGAGCAAAAAGGACGTGCATATTTCTGATTAAAAAATCATTAGTACAAATTTCTGGTCTCTGTCTTACCTATTCCTAAGTGAGTGTTGATGCTTGCGTATCTGGCTGTGCCCGTGAGGTTCTTGTTCTCCCGGTAGGCTATGTGCAGCTTGGTGCGGGGGTCCTTGTACCTCTTGGCCAGGCCAAAGTCGATGATATACACCATGTTGCCCTTCTTGCCTAGCCCCATCAAGAAGTTGTCTGGCTTGATGTCTCTGTGGATGAAGTTCTTACTGTGCACGTACTCTATTCTGCTGATCTGTAAGAATCAACGGGGGAGAGAAATTTGAGATTTAAAAATGAGTTGGAGAGAGACGACATACATGTTTGGGATGAAGTTCTTACTGTGCACGTACTCTATCCTGCTGATTTGTAAGAATGAACAGAGGGGAGAGAGAATTGGAGATTTGAGCTCAGAGAGAGATGACATATGGGATGAGTTTCTTACAGTACACATACATGTGCATACATGTGTATGTTCTCTATCCAGCTGATTTGTGAGAAGGAACAGGGGGAGAGAGAATTGAGGATTTTAACTCTGAGAGAGACAGCCTGGCTTCCAGGCTTTTGGACATTTTGAAACCAAACTATTCAATAAAGGGGTCTGACTCCAGTAGACTAATCATTCTTGGTTGCTTCATCAGCTGGCCCCACCAGTGGGACAGACTGAGAAATGAAGAGAATGATGAAGTGACTGGTCATATGACTACTATACTAGATGTGTTGGATATGTATGGCAGGAAGCCATTGTACATGTTGTGGACAAGTTCTCATTCAAAGGCCTTAAACTTGTTTAACCCTGTATGCATCACTATTCCACATATCCCATAGAGCAACATACTGCTCAGCATACAAAGAGCTTATATTCTGCCTTACACTGTAAGGCTACTACATGCCATGTACATGTATCTATAGAATGGGATTAGGCTGACCTGGTGTTGTCTTTGGCCAAAAAGCCCTAATCCGATCTGTTAATCCTCTCTCTGAACTAGGAAGGTAAGGCTACTGTAGTACACCTACAACTGTATCTGGTGAATAGGGTTGGGCTAGCCTGGTCGTGTCTTAGGCTTTAAAGCCTTCATTCCCATATTTTTCTCCTTTCTTTGAACCAGTAAGGTAAAGCTACTTTGTGTATAGGATAGGATTGGGCTAGTCTGGTCTTGTCTTGGGCTTTAAAACCCTCATCCCCACCTTTTGTTCCTTTCTATAGACCAGTAGGGTGTGACTTGCTCTGAACCACTTTCTATAACCATTCTCCATTCCAAGACACAATGGGTATGGATTGACCAGACCATTGTGGGTCTGAAGTTCATTACGCAAGCTCAGGAAATTACTTCTTCAATGAATAAGAAAATGCCTGGAAAAGAGGGTGTTGGAAGTACTTGGGGATTAAAGAAGGTGGGTGAAACTACATTGTAGGGTAAATGGCATAAAGTAGGGTACCTTTGAAAAGTTAGAAGATGCATGCATTGTGGGAAAATGTTTTGTCCTGGCAGAACCCGCTGTACTTCGAAGCAGAGTCATCTATACACTGAATTTGACCAACTTGGTTTCAACAGGTAGCAACATGGCGCATATTGCTTTGTTGGGCAAGCAGATAAAACTAGAATATGCGCCATGCTGTTATCTACTGAAACCGAGTTGGTCAAACTCTGTGAAGAGATGCCTCTGGTTTTGGACACTGCTATCAGATTTGGCCTTCTATTGGGTAACTTTATTGCTTCTTGAATTCAGACTGAGTGTCACTTTCCAGGAAGTTACCACTACATTAATGTATGAGCAGTCTCTTTCATACATTCATGTATCTCTCTACCGCTACAGCTTAGATTGCATGCTGCACCATTCAGTGACTTCACATTAGTCTACATGGAGAAGACAGGTTGATTTTTTTTCTGTTCAGTATAGTGGTCTACAGTACATTGATGTGTGAAGGAAAAATATGAATTGGCATAATTTTATTCCAGATGATAAAGAATGATACCATTGTTCAAGACATTTTTTAAAGTTAATATTAAGGCATTAACATTATTTTTCACAATTCTTATACTAAATAAATTGAAGCAAACATTGTCTTCAATCTAGAAGCAGAACATCTTCATTCATGCTGCATTTGATGATAACAAACTGTTATCCTAGAAGAATTAAAGTAGACTACATTAATACATCTAATATTCAAAATTACATGGATAGAACAAAAAACATTGCTGGAAGAACAGAGCAAGTAGACTACACAATAAAACTTTATCAAACTATGTCCTTTCAAAAAAATCACAAACATTTCCATCACCTAATCAAATGTCAGGTTGCTAGGTTGAATGCTACTGGGCAAAACAATGACAAGGCACAGTGCCCTTGTAAACCACATACATGTACAATGCACAGAAATAGACTTGAGGCACTGCTTACTACCCCCTAATCAGCATGACAATGGCCAGTTAAGTGGCAGAGAAAGTGTTGGCTTCCCTGTGTGGGCCAAGACAGGGGAATGTTGCCTCTACAAAGGGGGGACTGTAGGGGGGGTGTTGACACTAACACAAAAGGGTCCTTTCACCTCAGTTCCATGGGTTCTCCATGGGTTCGTTGGGGGGACTAGTCTTGGGATATAAACTTCTGGTGCTTCAGAGGAGGTTATGATGGCAAACCAGCAGGTCAGATGGTCTTCCTGAAATGTCTGCATTAAATGCTTCAGAGCCTAGCAGTCTTATGTCCATGTCAATTGCAACATAGTTTATCACCTATGGGACTGAGAAAGTTACACAACACAAAAGGTCCCTTCACCCTCGTCACACAGGTTCGCTGGGGGTACTCGTAGTTAGTCATGTTATTGTATCACTGGTTAAAAATAAATCATACAGGTCAACTCTCCAGCTTTAGAATACAAGCTTGTCATTAGTCATTCAAATGTATCACTGGTTAAAAATAAACCATTGAGGTCAAGTAACTTACATGGTAACCTTGTTAATGCAAGAGAAGAAACTGTGATACAGAAAAAATAGTTTCAACATGAAATATGTTATGCAGTTGACTACTTTCCTTTTCTTTAAATGGGAATATGAAGAGTCAATAATATTCTTCTGCTACAAATGCAAATTCAAGAGATCCATCCAATATCTACCCATGATGACCAATACCCATTTCAAAATATAAAAATTGAAATCTGTTTTTATACTTCTGGACAAATTTGCATTTAGGGCTTGCAATTTTTAACGAAAAAATATGATATGCATACTTATGCTTTTCTTTCTTTTCTTTTCCATCAAGTGTAAAAAAAAAAATTAATTCTCAATGGTCGACATATTGATAGCATTCATTATATTTTCATAGGTAATGTGCGAACTACACAATGTCAATGGCATGTTATGGAAAACCCAAATTATTTTAGCATATCTGGGTTAGGTCAGTATGTTTTATTCATATTCATTTTTGTATCAAATATTCCCTGTGTCACCATCTTGTTTGCTGTAGAGCTCTGATCGGGCTACTTTGCAACTTTGGTATTTTGAAGACCCCCTAATGTGACGCACCCACAAGTGAAAAGCCGTAATGATTTAAACAGTGTCTGAAGCCGCTCAGTGTCTGCGGTAAATAATCTGAACATATTTCCCAAAATCTGAGTAGAAATAATATCATACATGGAAACAAAACTAGGACCCATTTTTTCTCCGCATTGGACCAAATCCCCTGCCAATAGCTTGGTCTAAGCTGAGGAGCGGTAGGCATGCTATCCTTGATGGAGAAAATGGCATTACTCTGAGAATTGCTCCCTCTCCACTGATTAAACAGACTGAAAAGGGAGACTACGGAGAGACTTGACAAAAGAGCGAATGTAAAACAAAACTGCAGGCTATGCAACAGTTACGCACACACACACACACATCTATAGAGTGAGGGTGATTAACTTCAATTGTCCATTCCCAGCTCGAGTGTAATTCAAGACCATGGGAATTCTCAGATTCTACTGATGAACAAAACATGGCTCATGGTGACTAGCAGCCAGGAATAGATGCAAGGGATTAAATAAGCTGGGGAATCCTGATATTAGCAGCTCTAGCCGGAATCATCATTCAATACGACAGCAGCTCTGTGGAAGGGGGAAACCCTTCTGATTGATTCACAATCATGCACAAAGCTGTTGGCTTTGTTTTGTTACTTGATGATGTACGAATAAGCAAAACAAGGAAATATTTCAGGGAAAAATATTATTTACGAATGCAAGCAGAACAACTGCTGAAATTTGGTATTCAACAACAATCTTAATTTGAGCTTGGAATTGTTACCTCAATTATAGTGATTATTGATTTCATATACCTATTCCTAAGAGTTTTGAAGAAATAATGAATGGACTTATTCATTACTTTATGTTATTAGCACATTTATATTAGGCTCATGTATACACAAAGAGTCACGACAAAAAAATTACTTAAAATGAAAATCGTTTCATCCCACAATTAACATTGTCTTAAAACGTGATATTTGATTGCCAAAGCGTCTTGGTGATTTAGTAGAGCGCATGCACAACATGTCTGCCACATGTCCACTATTCAAATGTATTCAAATGTATGTGGCATGCCTGATTCACACCCACAAAATCACCAAGCAAAACTTTTGTTTGCCTTACCATGCTAGAAAAATCACACTCCAAACTGGGATTTTTCAGAAACTCTTTTGTGCCATGTTTGGGAGTTAGTTGCCAAGCAACTTTTACTTTTCGCTAGCAATGTCAGAATTTACATGATGTTTTGCTGCCAGCGTAAATGGCCTTAAACAAGATAAGACACCATATGGTTTCCTCCTTACCAATTGATCAGCGAGTAGTAGCACTGTTTTTAGCGAGAACTCTCTTGAGCAGAAGTTGAAGAGGTCCTCTAGACTCGGTCCCAGGAGTTCCATGACCATGACGTTGTAGTCTCCTTCCGCCCCGCACCATTTGACTGTTGGGATGCCAACTGCATCAGGGAAAAGAGGGAGAAAGAACATTGTTAATGATATGGACTATTAAAATATTTACATTTGTATACAATAATGAAATGTAACTTGTTTTTGTTACAAAAGTACTGAAAGCATCTCATTTATGCATGGGGTGCTTGTAATGATCTATCACATGACAAATAAAGTGTGAAGCACTGAGAAAAGTTTTTCTATGCTTCATATGAAAGTTTACTTTCAGTACTAGTATGAATATAACATGTAGTACTAGTATTTCTATGAGCGAAACATTGATACTGTATCATCTACATGTATGATGCTAAAAGAGGTGATTTTGGAATAAACTGGTACTGGTCTTGGTCTTGGTCTGGATATCAACATCGATCTTGATCTTGGTGCTGATGCTAGTACTGGAAATGGTACTGTTATCTTAGTTCTGGGACATGGGAACTGTGACAGCTGTGTGAGGGTTGTCAGGAGTTGGCCAAGTAATGCCCTTGGTATGTGGTTCTGGTATTGGACATGGCATTCATTTGGTCTGGCGTAAGTTTGGGACTGAACTTGATCTTAGTACCGATGCTAGTACTGTTAATGGTACTGGTATCTTGATTCTGGGACATGGGAACTGTCAGGGCTCAGTGAGGGTTGTCAGGAATGGCATTAGTTTGGGACTGAACTTGATCTTAGTACCGATGCTAGTACTGTTAATGGTACCGGTATCTTGATTCTGGGACATGGGAACTGTCAGGGCTCAGTGAGGGTTGTCAGGAGTTGGCCAGTGTTTAGGTAGAGGTCACCTGATCCTTCCCTGGATAACATAAGCCATACTAGCCTTGCTCCCAGGCTGTTGAGAGCATTATTTGGCTTAGCCCAACAGAGACTGAGAGAAGAGCAGAAGGATCACTAGGCGTGTTTAGCAACTTTTCAGAATTTGAAACGCGTTTCCAAAGGCCTTTACGAACACGTTTAAAAGAACAGTGCCGAAAACCGGCCTTGTCACTGCGCAGCTCTACTGCGTTTGACCGAGAAATGGAGGTCAGATGCGGAGCACGCTTTTTGTTCTGAGATTTGTACGGTATTGAGTACAACTAGCGTAGCTGCATAATTCTAGCCGAGTTTGTATTTGTATCTGCCAGTCTGTACTACCCTCGTAATTCGTATTGATTTCAACTGTGCTGAAACAGGAAAAAATGCCTGGAAATAATGTCCGTAATATCTGTCTCGCCGTACTGTGTATGCAGAGGCTTCTTATAAACAAACGAAAGAAACGTGTGCAGTATTACAAGCATACGCACGACCTTAATACGCGTGCATTGTCAGTACAATAGTGTGCAATCCATGTGTTTACTTGGCGTGTTGTGCATGTTTCCATAAACCAACCGAAAACACTGTTTCAAAACAGCTTTGCGTTTATCTCGCTTCTCTCAACGCATTTCTGGCTCAAACGCGTTTAGGATCGCACAAATTTATGTGTTTCAAAACAGCTTTCCAACCCCATAATCAAAACACCTTTGCGTTTATCTACTCCCTGAAACACGTTTCAAAAAAATTTAAACGCGTTTGGAAACCTTAATTCTACCCAAAAAGAAGAGTTGATAAACTCGCCCCCTGACTGTCAAGAAGGTGAGGATAAGGGGGTCTTAGCCCTGCTGATAGTAACCTGGCTAAGCTTGGACCTCTTTCTATTCAAACTGTTTTTACCCAAGTGGGCTACCACCAGCGATGATGCTGGATTATATGGCACTACAAAACAGTAGGAATTACTCCACAATTGCAGTGCCGAGCCATAACATTTGGGGAAAAGAACTCTAGTTTGAACAGAAATAAAAACATTGTTCAGGGCTAAGGAGCTACTGGAACTACAGGGCAAAGCTCACAAGGCAAAATGACAATACAGTAACTAATTAGTATTTAGAAATAAGCTACAGCTGTAATGCACATCAGGCGAGAGTTCATGATGCATAATATCATACCCAATGTAAAATGGGTATAGAATTAATGTTTTAAATTTGGATTAAAACTATTGTCTGGGAGCCAGGCTAACACCATACACAACACCGGCCCACCAGCCATTCCAATACACAACAAGGAGCAAGGATGGATGGCCCAAAGTGAACTCTGGGCGAACTTTTGAGAAAGGTGGGGTTTTGAATTACAAGCAGACAGCCTGTGTGTGTGTGTGTGTGGCTTTTACTACCATCTTCCACTACTGGTGGTTTTTGACCAGGGAAGTGGGATCGTTCCTGGCTTTGAGTGAGACCAAAGATGTGTCTTATGTACAACATCTCGTTCTATCTCCTTAGTTGTGACTGTATAGGCTTCACAATAATTCACCTGCCACACTAAATTATATATTGTATGAAACACAGTTGCGTGGTATGCAGAGGTTTCACACAGCTACACCATACAAGCAGACATAGTAATAGGAACAATCAATCTACTGCTGTACAGTACAACTGTTGTTTGTTGAGTACCTTCGTTTCTCAACACTCTTGGGTACCTCATCAACATAGAGTTTCAGTCTGAAATCTGTGTAATTCAGTTTTTATGCACACCTGTGCGAGAGCGAGCATTTCATTTACTGTAATATGGTTAATGTACATTAACTAACCTTTAACCTTTGCAAGGTTTTCTTCAAAGAAGAACTGATCAGTTAAGATTTGGGAAAAATAACATTTTATTGTTTATAACACAGAAACTCCATATCCTTGAAATTACAAAATAAAATATAAACAAAAAATTCATATGAGTAGACATATGTGAAATTCTGAAAAACTAAAAAAAAATCTCTTTTTTTTTAAATCTCAAGCAGGAGATAGTCTCTCTGTAATCCCATGAGATTTACCATTATTTTCAATAGGTTGGATGAAGCTGGTGGAGGGGGAGATTGAGATCAATTAAGTGTCTGCGGCTTGTCAGGCCACCAACTCAATTAGCATGAGCTTCATCTGGTGCCTTCATTTTGCTTTTAATTGTGTCCCTTGTCCCTCGTTCCGCCCAGTGTCCTTCCTTGGACAGTGCAGTTGCACTATCTTTCACTTGATCTCAAATAATTACACCCAGCTCCTTCTTTTTTCCTGGCCTCATTATTGCACCTTTTCCTCTTCCTTCATGTCCACATCTTCTTTCACCTTTTCCTCCTCCTCCTTCTTTCTCCCTGTCCTCATCTTCTTTCACCTTTTCCTCTTCCTTCTTTGTCTTTCTCCATGTCTTCATCTTCTTTCACCATCTCCTCTTCCACATTTTTTCTCTCTAGATCATCTTCCTTCACCTCCTGTTCCTCATCCTTCTTTCTGCCTATCCTTTCCTCCTTTCTCCTACCTCATTCTACCTGTCCTGCTCTAATTCCACCTTCTCCTCTTCCTTCTTTTTTTTTCCCTAGATCATCATCTTCCTTCACATTCTCTTTTTCCTCCTCCTTCATTCCTATCCTACTTTTCTGCTTGTCCTCATGATTCTTCATCCTGCCCTCTGGCCTCTTTATACTCCAAGTTCTATACCCTTCCCTTCCATGTTTTGAAGCATGTCTTTGTTTCTCCCATTTACATCTATACTACTTCCATCCTACTTTCTCCTTTCTCTCTCCATGGCCTCTGTACATTCACTTCTCCACACCATTAAAATACAGTTGATACTGTACTTGGTTTGCTTACATTAACCACACAGTATGTGTACATGATATGTATTACAAAAATACAATATTCTTCAATCACAACAAGGATCTTTCATTCCTATTTCAGGGATCAATATTCTTTTCAATATGATTAATTCCACTATCAAAACAATCTCCAGTCAGTAATCTCTGAATACACAACCAAACATGTTCTATGCTTGTAGGATTGTCCGTACAATAAATGACAAACAAACGCAGGGTGACCTGGGGGCCCGTAGTTCTGTGTAGCACCGACTGACGACGCACCAGTCAGCTAAGCCAGCCAGCACTGCTAATAATAAATAATTCCAAGGAACCCAACTGCTTGGGTCAGGAGCAGACGACGACAGAGGAGGAGGACAGCGAGCGGGCAGAACCCGTTTTTAATTTGCCAAATGAAGGAAACCAGCGTGAGTCACTAGCCAGAATGCATGGACATGATGTACGGTGCAGATTTAGACATGTCCATGTACATGAAGACTTAAGTATGCTGCAGTGCCGACCCAGCATATGGGTGTGATACCATCACTGGTGATGCCCTTACAATCCCATCAGCCTACTTCTCAACAGATGGACTCCTCTAAATGTACATTTTGTTTCCAACTTTCATCACCCTACGTAAATGTCAAATATTTTTTTAATTTAAATTTAGCGATAATGCTTTGACATCATTTTGTGTGTATTTTTTTGAAGGGGCGGGGGGGGGGGGGGGTGCCTTTGCTCATATAGACAATAACATTAGGGAATTATGATCAGCGCAGTACCTGCAACAATGGTGACAATCGTGTCAGAATAAAGGACAATAGATGAATAAACTATACATTAATAAACAATGAGTAAACATAAAAGCAAGTTTGCCCATTGCAGAGACAAATAGGCTGAAAATTATCGCCTACACAAAAGCATATCGATGGTAGGGTGACTGCATAGAATATGAATTAAAAATACCAGAAACAAATTTTTCTGTAATACTCTCCCGTGTGACCACGCCTAAAGAAAAAAAAAATTCTAGTGAAAAAATTCTAGCTGCATCTTCTCCTGATGACTAATGGCCAAGATGGTGGATGGGAGATGTAAATCATTGCTATAAACTTGGAGGGGTTAGAGTATGACAGACTCGATCTGCTCCGTAACAGTTTGGTCCATTTCATAGTACATATGTACATGTACAATGTTTTATGTAGGTGACATACATGTTTCCACATTGTGGCAAGCCAGAAGGAAAGTCTTCCACAATTTAAATACCTCGAAAAGAAATGATATGGACAGGTTTTTGTTTTGCTTTGTTGATTACACAGCATTTTATCAGCAAGAAACAGTCTACCCCCTACATGCACCTGTACATGCAGAACCCACAGTAGAGTTTCAATAGTATTCTAAGCTAGTAAACATGCAGAATCGCAGTAGATATAGTTGAGCTTACTGGCGCATATTCACATCAATGGTCGAACTTAAAGTAAGCCTGGATTCAATTCATGAAGCCCCCCTCAAAACAAACACAAAATAAACACAGCATAGTACATCTGTCACAAACTCAATGATATCATTAACCAAATCACTCAAGTAATAATTCAGTCCCTAGTGAGTACAGTTTCGCCCAGGACATGCACATCACTCTTTTTTTTTTTAACTGAATGAACATGTAGACTGTACAGTATACATGTAGGCACATTGTGGAACAAAACAGGCCTATGGATGAACGATACTTTAGCCGTATCGTGTACCCAAAGTGTATTACTACTGTACGTGTGTAGTGTGTATCATCAACTGCTCAACACTTCAGCTCTGCTTAGGGAACATGTCAACAGTTCCACAGAATAAATGAAAATTCCATATGGCTAGGTCTTCTATTCACCAGCAATAGAAGGATGCGTAGTAATCTTGCGTGGGTGGAATAGGCTATACAATACACGGATGCACGTACAATATCATGCAGTAATATGCATGCAGTTTTAAACATTCGTGGTCCTGTACGTGCGTACATACATGTACAGGTACAATGTATGTGAGCCCGTTTTGCTGGAGAGATGGGACTGGTTTAAATTTTATTGTGTTGTGAGATTTGTTTAATTATTTTTAATGATAGAGTGTATTGCAAACTCTACATGAACAAGGACAGAGTACATTAAATCAAACAAACATACAGTAGTTTTCTTATAAATATGAGTTTACATTACTTCTACAGTAGTTATTGACAATAAACGAGAAAGGAAAACAAATAGAGGAATGCTTTCTAAAACTACAGTTGTACGTTAAGGGCAAGAAATGGAGGGTACAGACATTGTGTACATACACTATTGCAATATTCACTTGTAAATGTTTACTAGTACCCATCAAGTAAAAGTATTTTTCTAAGAAGTATGACTTTTGAGTGATTGTTTCATTTCAACCCATGTACATTATGCACATTAAACTAAATGTAGTTCAAACAAAGGGGGATTTATGGAGCAACGTCCAAGTGTTATATTTGCAGAACAGCGCCTGTTTGCAGCAATAGGGTTACATGGTAACGGTAAATGCCTGACTCTCGCATACATGTAATCTATGTTGTCGCTCTGTCTTCAAAAAGAGGGAATTTGCATGATGTCAACTTCTACACAATGATACGATACTAGTTTGTGTACAGGATCTGGTAGGCTATCGGTACAGCAGTCTAGCCCATTTGACGTACTGCACACCATATGAAGACACAGGAAAAGGAACTCAACAAGCCTTTTCAAAGGTTTTTCTTTTCATTTTCCTGAGTACAAGGTTCCGGATTTGGCAGCCACATTGTGCAACTGTCATGATTTTCTACAACCGTCCAGTCACTATTTCCATAAAAGTCGATGAGGGGTGACTTGCATGTGTTTAAAAAGAAAATAATAAATATAACCCTTTCAGATCCTTACAGGAAAAAAAAAGAAGAAAATAGTGAGGAGTTATAAACAGTTTCAGTCCGCACAATGTGTTCATATCACATGATATCCACACCAGCTAGAGACCTAGCCACTCAGGATGTACGTACGTATGATGTTTAGCCAATGACTAGTTACATGAACATCATGCAAAATGGCCCAAGATGATTTCCCAAGCAAGTAAAAGAAGGCGCCATTTGCTCTTTCATTATCCAAACACTAGTAGCACAATATTTTCTGATCATGTAAACTAACCCTTACTGTGCCAGATGAAATGATGCTCTATGGGAATTGTGAATAGTATTGGTGACAAAAAGCACACAGGACATATACATTAAACAAGTTAATTTGCAAGACGAGACATATCAGATCCTGTTTTGATGTATTGAGTCGAGAAGACTAGCCTACAGACAATTGGAAATCTAATGAAGGTACATTTCAATCTCAATCAAATGGCAACAATGATGGGCGCACCACAACTTCTCTTTTTTAATTTACCCCTTCTTTCCTCAATTTTCTAAACTATACTTTTCCTTTAATGCAATATGGAGAATTACTTCTCTTTTATTACTCTAGATACTTAATAGTGTAATTACTTCAGCAAGTAGTGAACTTGTCAAAAAAACTAATGGCTACATGTATGAATAATTACAAAATATTTTCTTTCTTGTAAATATTCCTTTTGGGAAGGAATTGTGTTAACTTGACTAAATGGTAGAATGCATACCACAAAAATCTGTAAAAATTAATTGAGCCCACCACATATGAAAGCTATTTTTCACAAAGATGGTATGTGTAGAATGTATTTCATGAAAAGACACAACTTTAGCATACACTACTACATTGGATGTACTATGGATGGCTGATAACATGCAGGGCTTGGGGAAACCTCACTAGATATTTCCCTGGCTTTGCTCTTTAACAGTCTTAAAAATTGTTGACAAGGTACTGGTATTTGGGCTACATCTACTGACTGCCAAACAGAAGGACTTTGTATGGGTGTGGAACCCATACACATGGAGCTTTCAATTAGGTTATAAATCCCCTCATCACTGGCTGTACACAGCAAATTGATAATTGCTGAACTACTTTTTCATTCGCTAAAGTAGTTATCTTTTGTCTCATGATGAGGCAAACTGGAAATTGAGATGTTTTGACCGCTACTGCTAGTCTTCATCAGGCAAAGTAGCAGTAGCGGTCGAAACGTCGCAATTTGCACTACCACGATGATCGTACTTCTTGTACATTTATGAGTACCACATCAAACTAAGCTGCAGATTTTGAGATCCAACACAAATGTGAAGATGTCAGTTTCATTCAATTGACAAACAAACTTTTATGGGAGAGAGGTACAAAACAGTGCTATACACTAGAAAATTCCAAGTCATTCAAACAATTCGTTAGCAATGGCAACTCCAAAGCTTGTCCGAGGTTTGTCCAAGTAGCAACAGCTTATAGATTTACAGTACATTCCACCCATTGAAACTGAATCACTAGATACAACATGTGATTATAATACCGCATTACTAGGCAGTTAGGGGAAAAGTTACATAACGAAAATGGCTTTTTATCTTTTTAAAATATCGGGGGGGGGGAGGGGACGAGGGGTCACAATCCAGAGCCAGTTCAGAAGGATATTGCAGAAAGACCATCCTTTTGTTGCCCTAGACCTTCATGTACACGTCATCTAGGCACACATCACTCTAGTACAAATTACATGTACCGTACTTGACTAGCTTAGGTCATTCAGAACAATAAACCCAATAGGTGGGCACTGGACAATGTAAAAAGGTTGTTCATCTGTATAATGAAAGGGACCATTCAGATGGCAAAAAAAAATTTCAATACCAAGTACAATGATCGCTACTTGATTGTTTGTATTAGTATAGTCAAAACATGGAACAAACAAAAATAGGAACAGGGATAAAGTGCTAAATCGAGGTAATCTACAAGAGCCATAGGTGCGTTTATCACATTCGTTAGTCAAAAGTACCATCTCTATATTGACACACATTTCAATTTGTGGTTCTGTGATAGAGCAATTATGAACTCTCTGATACGTGCTTCTGGCAGGCATGCGCATTTCAATTTGACTGTTTTTAAAAACAGCAAGGCTCATCATGTGTGTTGAGCAAACAAGAAACGTTAGCCTGAGTCACATTTGAAAACTATGCTTATAGGCTAGAAGTGAGTTGCAATGCACCCTTATAGAAACTAAATAAGTGAAACTTACCTCCTCCCTGCATCATCTTGTAGAACTTGCTCTCTATGTGGAGCTGCGGATGCTTGGTTTTTAAACATTCTAGCTTGATGGCCACCTCCTCTCCGTTTGTGATATTTGTACCTGGAACAACAAAGGAAAAGGAGATGGGAGATTAATTTCACTTGCCAATTTACAGAAGAAAAAAATATACATAATAGATCATATAAATAACTACACTGAAATGAAAAACAATGTTATTCCTTTGGAAGGTAACATACACAATAGATACAGTAACTCACTAGACGGGTGAGTTGAAGCAAATCAACTGTGTTTTAAAGTACAATATGCACAGGAGTCGCTGTTGTTTGTTTCTGTGCTGCAGTGTGAAAGAAAAACATCCAATAAGCCATTTTTGAAATATATTCACAACTTTTCCTCTAACTGCATACTTAATGTAGTAGTACTATCACCTGTATCTTGTGATTCAGTGTCAATAGGCAGAATGCACTCTGATCTATTGGTTGCTGCTGTACAGGCAAACCTCGGACAAGCTTTTGGGTTACCATAAGTAACATATTGTTTGAAGGACATGGATAACATTTGCATACATAATGAAAATGGTACATGTATGTTGCAAAAGCCCCAAAATTTTTCAAAAATGTTGCCCTTTTAGAGCAAAAATTATTTGTACACTCCTAATACTACAATGTTCTCAGCATTTCACACAACAGTGGGACACAATGACATTGAACAAAATATTTAACTCAATAAAAATAGGACAAATGTTATTTTGTGCATGACTGTATCGCAGAGTTGTGCATCCAGACTCTTGCCTAGAGTGTTGAGCCCACTCTCCTATGAGAGCAGAGTTAGAGCCACAGTGGGGCCTGAGTTTCTATGAGCTCCTCGGTAGTAAGCCCTTGGACACTCAGGGGGACACCTCGGCACAAAGACGCCCCTACAAAAAGATGAATGCCCTGTGCCAGCTCAGTACCACTACCAGACAAGCTAGGGAACAACTCGTCACTGCTCACACCGACTTGCTAGTATTTTGATGGAAGTACTAGGTACAAACCACACAAGAGTGATGAGACATACTGTATGCCAGGCCAGGAGTTCCACAAGCTACCCGGGTTTTCTGCCGAGCCAACTCAGAGCCCAACTCACCACCAATTAGACTCTAACACTATAAAATACAACTTTGAGAGCTCTTGTAGCATGAAAACAGCTAATTCTATGGAATAGCTCTACTTGAATTCTGCCAAGCTATCTCAAGCTACTTCCCAATTCTCTTGGAAGCTGCGGAGCCACTTGGAGCCCAGCTCAGGCCCAGTTTGGGGAACTTTGAGGCCCAGCTTGGGGACCATCTCAGGACCCAACTGAGGTCTCATAAGAGAGGATCTGATGACTTGCCCCACCTTCAAATATACTCCACACATAATGCAGGTTAAACATTTTTGTACAATGTGGTTTGACCAACATTAAAACGATGCTTTTTCCATCGTTTCTTGATATCAGACAAACTTATGTTGTTTTTGCTACACAAGATCTAGGCCTCAATGTTTGAAATATATGTATGTATTGAATGAATGTTCCAAACACTAGCCCATTAGATAATGTCAGTCCAGCAAACCTCTTTCTTGAGAGATGCTGTCTAGAACCAGAAACAAACAGCAATAAATGTGATAATATCAGTGTATTGTAAACCTACAGTGTACAATATATCCATGTACATGTACAACCATCAATGTGTATTATCAAATTATTACTTTGAACCCTCTCTTCAGAGTAGGTAATCTTCACCGAAACCCAGATGCCTTAACCTAACCCAGTACAGTTGGAAAACCCCTTTCTTAATCCCCACCCTTAACCCTAACCCAAACCCCTAACCATCGGCTTCTTGTGTGGATTAAATTAAACTAATACGAAATGGGAATCCACCCTCCAAAATGACAGCATACTCTGTAATTTGGTGCAAGATCATAATGTCAAGGCCACAAATCCTGCAAATGTACTTATTTTTTAACATGAAAGGCTCTGTTGTCAAATGGTAAACTCCATACTGTATTACAGAATCAGTCATCCATGTACTACATGTATGTACTGGAAAACTCTATTTGTGCAAAATATACATGTTCCCTTAAATTATGCCAGTTTGTCTGTGAATACAAATGAGCTGCAAGAAAACATAGGCTCACAAGTCACAACCCTTCGTGTACAGTACATATGCTCATAGGAGACTGCGTCATATACACACAACGCAAGCCTTTGTGTACAGAACCAGGGCACACACTGTGCACTGCTGTAGCTGTGACTTTGGCCGTCGCAGCTCACTCAGCTAGGCATAAGTAAGTTGGTGATGTCATCCCAACTGCGCATAACAAGCCATACATGTATTAAGTAGTGCAGTGCTGTTGCTGGTGAAGGCCTACTTTCACAGTACAGTGTGTGCCTACAGTGTGTAGGCCTATACATTTTATGTATAAATGACTTAACCAGCACTGTACAAACAGATTTGTAAATAAGCCTGGTCTAGAAATTAGAACCTTCCATTTACTCTCCCCATGAAGCTGTATGGTTTTGTTTGAATCTACATGTATTTCCATTGAATCTCTTAGAGAGCCTATCCTTTGATTTCATAGCAAGTATGGGATTTGGGCATAGTGCTTGCTGCTGAGATACTGCTGGGTTGGGGGGGGGGGGGGGAGGGGGGCATGTAAGTAGCATTCCTTTGCGAAGTCTGACATATGTTCTATTATACAGTGTCCATAAAACCAGTTAGAATGAAAAGTAGTGGAGCAAAAGATGATTCAAGATGCTCTTGCCAGGTGAAAGAACTATGGAATGGCATTTGAAACGCATGTAGTACGTGTACGTGTGTGTATATGTACATACTGTATATGTACAGTGTTATTGTGTTCATTCCGACTTTAATTCTAATAGATGCAGTACACGCAAATCCAATGGACCTCATTAGAACTAGATATCCCTAACTTTTGAAATATGTCAATATCAGCTTGAATCTACATGCAGTTGTAACTTCTCATTTACACTATTCAATTCAATTCAAGTTGGTTTATTCACAAACATAATCAACAGAACTAGTATAACTATCATGAGAACAACACAAGAAAAATATTTTTATTTACCATACAAGCTCTGACAAGCAATGATAAACTCAACAATTCAGGCATGCATTCACACAGTCCACACACGTAACCATGCCCACGTTGATCAAAAGGGCCAAATGTCTATATGCTGCATTTATGCTCAAGTAGTATGTACACGAAGTACATGTGAAGTGAAAAATTTATTAAAAAGAAGCCATACAATCATATGATTAGGACATTCTAATCATATTTTTCTTTTATGAGTATAGTAATAAAAGGTTAAATATAAGCACTTTCTAGGCAATGCCAATTTGGTCTTCCTCTGTACTTGCCTCAGAATAACTTTTTCTTTAGTCCTGAAAGGTGATTAGGAACATGTTCAAGACAATACTGTTGGCCTCTTTCATGTCTAAAAATACCATCACTCATCTGTCTATCCAAGGGCCGGTGAGGAGACAAGGTGACAGTTTGGATCATCAAAAATTAAACTGCACAGTGTACAGAAGTTACACGTACCTACGTGTATGTTCTACCAATAAGCTGTGAAATCATTTACAAAGTCTGAATTGCCCACGTCAGTCAGTCATCCATGTATCTTCTTATTGCCCTTTGATAGATTTTCGTCTCCAAAAATGTAGATTCAAACATGGTACAGTTTATTTTGTACCTGTTCACTTTTCATTATGTCCTTACAGTAGCAATGTCTCCCTTGTAGCAACACGCACTGTAATGCATGTACTTTCAGGATGTGCACAACAATAATTTTTCCATCTCTCTCTCTCTCTCTCTCTCTCTCTCTCTCTCTCTCTCTCTGTCTCTCTCTTAAATGTTTATAACATGCATGCAAACCTATAACTGAAACAGAAAGACAAAGCTTCAGACATTGCTAATCTCCAGGAAATCACAGAAGAAATATCTCCATACATGTACATGTACGCATCAAGTTTGAATTACTTAAAGTTGAATTAAGAAGACGATCCCAAATAATGAGATATTTGCATTATCATCATCCTTATGACACTAGCTTACCTATGAGAGACCTTTTAACCCCCTAAAATAAGCTTAGAATATTAAATTTAGACGATTTATCCCTCACCATATTTTCTCTGATCGCTCCGGCGATGAGTACTCGAGACTATTGTTCGAGCACTGTGACGTCACGGACGGGATTTGGGTCACAGTGAGAAAGTAAACAAAGCGAGCAGTGCAGTATATTGTGTGCATAGACATACACGCTAGTACAATTATGAATGAATTTACTTTCACGTCAGAACTTTTTTTTTTATTGTTATGGTTTTATGTGAATGATTTTTAAAAATAAATGAGAATTAAGCAATGTCATATAGTCAATGATGTGTCTCTAGTGTTCCAATATTTCTCATTTGAAGCGATTTTACTGCCTTGTCTTTCGACTTCAACACCGCGGATGAGAGACAAAATTGTAAATTCAATGTAGGCCTAATAATCAGTGCATCTGGCAATCAGTTGGTGATTATATGTGTGCGAGAACTTGTGAAATAGAAAATGCTCTACGCAGATATGTGGTCGTATTTATTCTCCAACGTATGTAAACACCCTCAAAAAAGAAAGCTAATTATGCACAACGAAAGTCAAAGCTAAAGAAAGCCAACATGCACAAGTTTCTCGCGATCACGTCACAACATAAATATAGAGTACACGTGCGCTGGCTGCAAGCATGCACACACACACACACACACGAGCGCCCATACGCATAGCATGCAGTATACTGGACAAGTTCAAGCAAGCAGCGCGCTCGAGTGTGTATGAGCTGGGTGGCGATGGCCGGATCTACTTTACGCTAGTATTCTCAAGTTGTAGAAAATAAGAAAATCAAGTGAAAATATTGACTAATAACTCATCGTTTGCAATCTTACTTCACAATTTAAGACTTGAAAACCGTTATTTATACTTTTTTCTACATAGGGAGAGTAAAGATTTGTATATATGATTTGTAATTGTTTGATATGGCTTCCTTTGAAAAACATTGGTAAAATCTTCTCTCTCTTTCTGCACTGATTTTTGTATTGATACCAGACACTGGATATTTCCCAAATCCCGTCCGTGACGTCACGCTCAGCGTGTACCTATGCGTCCAAGGCTTATCGGGGACTCTAAACAGGCTAATTTATATCGACTTTCAAACCAGAATATTGAGCGTTCAAATTAGTTTTCTGATATGCTCTCTGTTTGAACAGCCTATATGAACTATATAAAGTGTGTATAACCAAAATTTACGGGAATTCGCGCCCTTCTTAATTCAACTTTAAAAAAAATATATATATATAAAATTGAATACATGTGATGTGCACCCTTCTAACGTGAATGCCACAATGTATTTTAAATCGAATGACACACACAGAACTGTGATGGTTTGCTCACTCTGCACCAGCACAACAAATAGGCTTGTTGATTTACCACAGCAAGATGTACTACTAAAATTCAATTACAGGTGTATTGGCAAAATTATACCTAAGGGCAGAACTTTGATTGATAAAGGTAAAAGTATGAAAGGGACTATATTTTCTATTTGTTATCAACAAAACAGACTAAATTAATTTGACTAGAAAGCAGCATGAATTCAACTTTGTAAAATGATTTAAAGGAGGAATAAAATATCAGAAACTGCTTCTCAAACACTTCTCAAAATGGACACACTAAACAGTATTTTAAACCAATTTTTCAATAGCACTCGGTGCTCAATTGCATCCAGTGTAGTAAATACTCAGAAACTGTATGTTGATAATAAAACTCCAGTCAGGGAATTTCCTCACTGCCACAAACAAAAAGTACCATAGACGACATACCAGGACAGAGTAACCAATAATTTCCTGATTGCAGAAAGAAATCATACAAATTACACTTGGAGATTCATGATTAATGTCTAATCATGCATGTACATACAACTGCACAGTGTAATAATGTGTAATCATGATAGATGATATTGTATTGCATGTACATACATACATGTATGTAGGCATCAAAGCAAGAGCAAGACATGCATGTATAGTACAGTATGTGTGTGTGAGCGCATTTGTGTGAAGGATCACAAACCCAACGTTCAGTGTACACCACACCACACCCATCTCTCCCAGACTCCTTTTATTTGTGCCTTCTCAAGCTAGTAAACTGACACACCCTTTCAAGTTTAGCTTAATAGACCTACATGTACATACATACATTGTATGAAAAGGTTTGCATGAGAAATGTATCACCACAAATTGTGTAGTACAGTCTGTATATTGTACATTGAACATATCAATACAAGTTCATGAACATACAGTAATTACATGAGTGGCTCGAGTGTTCATATGCAGGTAACATACATGTAGACACTATTGTAAATAAAATAACAGGTATTCATGCAATAAACAATTCAGTTGAACCTTCATGTATATAAAAGTACATGCCATGTACAGTATGTATCTACTACTTTGCACATTCTATGATAAATTGTTCATATGGTACAGTGTGCATGTACCAACTACAGTACGTACAATGTCTCCAATGTACAGTATAAATGTACTGTTATGTGTTTGTGCTGCCTTGCATGTTCTGTACTGTAGGTTTCAACCTTTTGTTGGCTACAATATGCTCTTGAACCGACGGAGATTTCAATGTTCTTATCAGGACCCCCACCCTCTACACACGCACACACATACACAGACGCACACACGCACACACACACACACACACACACATACACACAGTGTGGTGAACACAGACGCAGATGGTTTTGAAATGAAGATAAAATTCACACAACAAAATATTGACATGCTCTCAGGGAATTTAAATTTCACAGTAGAAAATGACTGACTTGGCACAAAAGAAGATTACAATGGAGCAATGTTTTTCAACTTCAGGCTATGGGAGAAATCCTAAATGGCTCCCCATAGGTGGTCCACTTTGAATTGTTATCCCCCTTGCAAGTTTAACTCCCCTCTTTCCTCTCTCATAGTCCTACACTTTGCTTTCCTTCTTTTCCTTACGTCCTTATCTACCTCTGTATCACTTCACTCTCACTCCCTCTTTCTATCTCTCTCTTTTTTTCTCTCTCCTCCCTCTCTCCCACTATGCTCTCTCCCTCTCTCTTTCTCCCTTTCTCACTCCCTCTTATCCCCTACGTAACTACCCTCTCTTCCTCTCTCTTTCTCACCCCTCCTCCCCCTCTTTCACTATGCTCTCCCCCTGTTCTCCTGTTCATCCCATCCCCTCTCCCTCTTTCTTTCTCCTTTTCTCATTCCCTCATCCCTTTCTCACTTAAAGGTGATATTCATAGGAAATAAAATCAAATAAATATAGTTTATTTTATAATTGAATGAGTTATTTAAGTAATTTATGCAGCTAACTTGCCATGAAAGTGTTCAGTTTTGTGTTTAATGAAAGTCAAATTTCACTAAATTGACTCTCTTCCTGACCTACGAAATCGCCCACGGGAAAGTGGCGTTGTGCCTACGTCACAGCCGGGATATGCTTCACAATGACCATTGTGTATCACACCTGTTAATCCACTAGCAACTGCCATCACAGTTTCATTAATAATGCCTGATGCTTCTGGCGGAAAAGAAGCTGCGGATTGGCATGTGTGATGCACAATAACGCCTCCCGTTTCTTACGTCAGACCTAAAGGCCGTTTAGGATGACAGTAGGTCAAATTTGTCCCCGAGAATACGGTGATTGTTTTCACCCTAATTTCGCCTTTTGGAAAGTGATATATTGTTTGAATGTCATCCGAGCTCATTGTATGGCTTATAAGCTTTCTGTAGATGAATATCTTCATATTTTTGGATTTTCTATGAATATCACCTTTAAGTGTCTCTCTCTCTCTCTCTCTCTCTCTCCCTCTCTTTCTCTCTGTCTCTCTCTGTCTGTCTCTCTCTGTCTCTGTCTCTGTCTTTCTCTCTCTCTCTCTCTTTTTATATTTTTCTCTTTCTCTCTGTCTGTCTCTCTGTCACCCCTTAATCTCTTCCCTCCCTCCTTCCCTCTCTCTCACTGCCCACTTCTCGATTTCAACCCAGTGATTCAGATTGAGCTCACAGCCAGCACAGAGGTAATTATCTTCAGGATGAACTATCATCAGACAACAGATCCTGCTGAGAAGATGACTAATTCTCATTGTGAGTAAACCCACATCTTCACTTTATCCTTCATCACTACTGTGGATGTAAGGGGTTTGACTTTCCTTCACAAAATCACCACTATTTCAGGCAAGTGCGTCACTAAGGTTATGATTACACAATGGGAGGGAATGTGTATCTAGAACTTCATTCATAACAAGGAGCTGGTATTCTGTCATATCAGGACATACATGTATAAGGAGTGTGTGGGTATTTCATAAAAGATCTACATGTACAATAACATTGGAGTACATGTAACTTCCTTCCTTCTTCATATGAAAAAAAAAATCAAGCATAAATCAAATGGTTCTTCAAACCTGTGTAGCAGTCTTCAAAATATGTGTAGCATTCTTTATCATTTGTATAGCATACTTCATACATGGTACAACACAAAACTTATGCAGTTAAACCTGTGCCAAGTGCACTGTTTCCAGAATACACCTGTCTAGAAAGACCACTAAACTTGACTTCCCTCAGAGCAGAATGTTTGTACCTTTCCTGTCCACTCGTATGTTTCCCTTCCAATAATCATTATGGTTAGGTTCCACTTAACAGTCATGTTTTGTGGGCTATGCGGTAAATCGTGATGCAATACAAACAGCTTTTAATCCCTGTATTAAACACTTAAATCACTTACTAGCATAACACATGTACTGCAGATATAATGTTTACTTTGCAATCAAGCCATGAGAGTAAACCACAGTCAGGGTGCTATATCAATAAATAGCTCCAGGTTTGTTTGTAAAATATTTCCCCATCAGTGCATACAGCAGGTACTGCTCAGTATATGCCACTTTACTGAATCATTCATCACTATTTTACTCTGTAAACTGAAGGCAGTTAAGTGATGGATATTGGCTTAATACACAAAGACAATGACTAGCATTTACAGCTGTTCAACTTCGGTATGAACTACTGCATATTAACGCTACTGACCAAGATAAAACGATGTAAATACTGATTTTCGACCAGTTTCCTTTACAAGTCTGATTTTTCTCAAAAGTTTGCTGCTTTGATTTTTTTTTATATTTGTATTCAATTTTATTTTTTACCATATTTTAAAATCCCACTGACCGAATGAAAAAATCACACTGGTCTTAAGGCAATTAGGCCCCCATATAGCAAATAGGAGCTCCTGTGAAAAATCCTTTTGGCTATAAGGCACTGTTTCATTACATTGTGTTAAAAAAGGAGCCCCCATAAATAACTTATTCATTTTTTGTCCTACCCTTTTGACCCCTAAATAAAAACACTGTACTGCAGTGACTGGACTGGACTACATTCACCTAGAAGATGACTCATGCTGTGAGTGTTTGCCCAAACCTAATGGTGGATGATACCAAGGAGAATCGGCATGCATTATCAGGGTGCTGATGGTTAACAATGCAAACCTGCAGTGACCACTGCTTGACACTGTAACCAGGGTATCCTCATTATTATTATCAGTTGGCTGATCATTACAGTGACAAAACAGGCAGAATGGCACTTCAAAACATTCCTTTTTGGCTACAAACATTGGGTGTCATTAAAGGGATAGTTCACCCTGGAATTATTTTGGTTTCAATAAAAGGAGACGCATGAAAGAGGCATATTAATGAAGGTTTTACGAAAATCGGTCGAGGGAAAAGAAAGTTATTTGATTTTACAATTTTGACCTTCACTGATATGTTTCTTTCATGTGTCTCCTTTTATTGAAAACAAATACTTTCAGGGTGTACTATCCCTTTAAACAGTGAAACACTTCATACAATAACACAGTAAGGATTGAACCTTGCACAGTAAGACAATGTACAAAAACAATACACTTCTGGAATCTGGATGATACACCCTGTTGATAAGGGCAATTGTTGTGTCATAATGGTAAAATGCTAGTGCCAATTTGCAACACTGGACTAGTGGAGCAATAATGATATCAGTAGACAACATTTGTTCTGTCCATGTATTACAGTGATCTCCAGTGGTAAGCCAGCACGTGTACCGTCGATGAAAACTGCTGATTATCACATAAGATGTAAAGGGAAATTGAGTTTTATCTCCATATTACAGGTGTAGTTTACACATTGCCCTACAAATCTGTCATGTATTTGAGTTATCAAATTATACATCAAATGCATCATGTTTGCTAGATACACTTCAAGAATCTTCAAAAAATAATCCAGTAAGAAAACAACCATACCATATGACCTGCTAACATTGATTGATGTAATCCATAACATGCAAAATGCTATTGGACATAAACAGTCTAGTATATGCATCTGGTAATTTCCCAGGTACTGTTACTGGTACTTTCCTATTTTATCAAATAAAAATTAAAACTTGAATACAAGCAAGTATGTGATTCATTCTACCAGGGATGTGTTAGGAAAGGATATGAAACAACATTCTTTCTTTGAGCCCATGCGTGGCACCGCCGAAAAATTGCGTGGTCTCAGCATGTGCTTTTCACGTGTTTTAACAATAACGAACACGATTGCCTAGCAACGGTTTCTCAGAGAGAACAAAAGAAATGTAGAGTCTTATTTCGCTTGTCCACTTCTGTTGGATTGCATCAATACTTTTGTGAGGAAAAGAGATATCAGCGAACAAAAATAAACAGTTTTTTAAAGTAAAATATCTCATTTGCACGCAAATTCACGCAAACTCTGTTAATGAAAGTAAGCAGCTTAATATATGATTTTGATAATGATTGAATCCGACATTTCCGGAAATCTCCGGAAAGTGAAGAAATTTGTTAATTATGTAAGTAAGAATATTATCTTATATCTCCGTTTGTGCATCATTCAACAATTATTTAGAAGAAAAACGAATACAGGATCTTTAGAGGTGTTGCCCCTTAACTTTCTTGAAAATTGCAAAAAAATGTGATAAGAAACACAGCTTCGAGAAACAAAACAGGCAATTAAAGATACTGCTTTCCAAGTTGACGATAGCAAAATGACGGTGCCGCGCATGGGACTTCAAAGCATTGCAGTGATTGTGGAATGCTTTTGACATTCATTAGCACGCTTTAGTATCCATACAGATGTTTGAATATATTATGGTTGAGTTGTCCCTCCTTCCTAACACATCCCTGATTCTACAGTGTACAATATATGCATCCACAGATCAACATCTATATTCTGGTTAAAAATGCCTTTTGCCATACAAATGAACAGAGAAAAACATTTTCATGAACCACAAGTAAATTGTACAACATACCCTGTACCCTGTAGGCCCAGTTTGAAAAATATGAAACATACAAACATGTACAGGCAAGGGAAAGCAGAAGCAGTTATAACCTGTACTTACTGCGCAACCATGCTGCCACGAATAGTTAAGGTTATCATAAATTTGATTTCAGAATCATGCGTAGGGAATGTATAAAAATGGCCAAGTCATTGAAATCAAACAAGAAATTTTGATGACAGGAGAATGGTTCCGCCATGATAAATAGGTTCTGTAATCTACAGGGAATTCTACGACTATCCCTAATCTTACACAGTGATGTGAACGTCAAATAAAAAAGTATATTTTGTTCTTTGCCTCTCAGGCTCAGCTTCTTTTATAATGTTAAATGTCAGGGGCAGGACCTCAGCATTTCCTTAACATACAGGTACAATGTACAGGGCTCTACAAACCCACTTGCCCGATTGCCCGGGGCAAGTGAAAATGACGCCCGGGCAAGCATTTCTCAAAGACACTTGCCCGTCCGGGCAAGTGGTTATTTTTCACCAAAAAATATGAAAATAACATTGTTCTTACGCATATGCGAGAAAATTAATGTGAATGTGTCTCATATCATGTCAAACCAGGCAAACACAGCCGAAATTGGAGTGAGATCACTGAGATTTTGTCATGAAAATTCGTCTGAAACTCCGTTCCGTGGACACTGCCATCTTGAACTGAAAAATAAATTCTGCGCATGAGCGATATCCGCATTACCGATATTTTAACCAGAGCACTGGCTTGCGATAGCGAATGTGCGCATGCGCGATGTGAAATTTTTCGTAACAGCTGTCTCTATTTGTGTGTCTCGCGCCCACATACCGTATTTACGTGGATTACTACATATGGGACTGTAATGTGAAAACGTGTGTAAGCGATTGTTGTATGAGTTCAGCACATATATCTGCCGTGGAGCAGCAATGATTTAATTGATTTGCCCATGATTTTGATCGCTACCAGTACACTTGAAACAGCAAAATTAGCACATCTACCAAGAACCCTACCCAGAAATATCGGGCTGATTACTCTAAGGTTTTCTGTATTGACAAGCTCGAAACTGGGAGATCATGCCGCTAGTTCATAACTAAGTGTATCCACGACAGCCTACGGCTATGCGGCTAGTCATGGGTAGCTAGCCACCTAGCCGTCCCGGGGCTATAGGGTCTAAACGGACGCTAATGCAGACCTAGAAATCAGTTTTTGGACGAATTCAACAGCAAAGAAGTTGTCTAGGGTTAGACATTTTACTTTTGAAATGTGACTGTTTATAATCCTGTCAGCGTGCTTACGAGTTACATGTATTATGACAAGCTTTGCCACCTACAAATTACAATGTAATGTGGTGTAGTCAGTGTTATCAACATGTGTTTTTTAAATGCCTCAAGTCTTGTGAAAGTGTCCTATACCTGCCTACATGTAGTGAGCAGAGTCTGCTCCCAACATGCCCAAGTATTAAATTAAGGGAGGTCAGGTGTATGTGTGCTTCATTTCGAGTGAAAGCAAGAGTACTATAGTTAGGAGAGTCAGTGCTAAACATGATGGACTCAGATGATTAAAAACAAACACTAATAACTTGTCAAACTCTGTGTAAATACCTATTGTTAAGTTCAGTTGTCCTGTAAAGTATGTTACAAATCGGCAGGATAAGGTATGCCGTTTCTGCAGAAGAATTAGTGAAAAACAAAGGTTATAATAAGAAAAAAACGGGCAAGCAGTTTTTCCTCCAGGGCAAGCAAATATTGTTACCACTTGCCCGAAAGGGCAAGTGGTAAAAATTTTTTTTGTAGAGCCCTGATGTAAATGGGTTGAAAGTCAATGTTCATGTATTTCAGTTCTTCCCATGTAATTCTCACGCTCTACTATGCTCTTTTCTGGAAAGTTCACTGACCTTCACATTTGACCTCTTATCTGGACTATTGATACAAACAAGAAATATGCCAAAACCAGCTCCAATTAATAATGATCAGTCAAATGAAATTTCATTGGAATCTTTCATGGTATTCAGATGAAAGAAGGCCCATTGGAATCCATTGAACACTGTAAAAGAAGTTCCTGCACAAACTTCTTGCAGAGGCAATGCTTCATTAAGAGTAAGATGGTTTCCACAGTGATGCCTACATCAAACACACCAAACATCATGCACATCAATACTTCACCGTGATAAATATCAAGCTTTAATAAAATTTTAGTATTCAATGAGTTTGCTTCACACATGTTTAAGAATTTGTACTGTAAAGTTTTGACTCAAATGCTCAAAGTACTACATACACTGTAGAACGTTCATTGACGATGACCTTAGACTATTGACCTATAGTTCAACAGAACCATATATTCCAACCACACAAAAAACATTTCCTGCTAAGGCCCTATTTCATAAAACTTATCATGATTAATGCATGACTTTATGACCTGTTCTTGTGCTAAATGAGATACCCAAAAATTGTTACTGATAAAACTCAATATTTTGCAAATTAGCTAGCTATTTTGTGATCCAGCCAGCTAACCTGATCATAAAACAGCTATATTTGCCACTTTGAAGGCCCTAGAGGTACAAAAAATTTACCAAGTCTGAAGAGTTACTCACCAAGATAGATGTCACCGAATGAGCCGCTGCCAATTTTGCGGCCCAGTCTGTACTTATTTCCAACCCTGAGCTCCATCCCTGCAAAACAAAATTGGAAAATACAGAGCATTGATCAATGTGCTCGTCAAGATGCATGAAGATCCCCCGCTTGCTGGAAATCAGCAATCGTCGTCCCCGTTCCTAAAACAAAGCGTGCATCAGACCTGAAACGAAAGGTTGCATCAGATGGATGTCCCCCCTTCCCTGATTTTGTGGATAAAGGACTTTCTCTCAAATCAGACTCAAAAAGTAAAAGTTCAAAACTGTTTGTCAGATCCCATGTTACTTAATACCGGCGCCCCACAAGGATGTGTTCTGTCTGCTGTCTTGTTCATTGTGTACACTAATGGATGTAGGGCTGAAGGGGATAATGTCAGAATATTCAAATACGCAGACGATACTGTAATTCTGGGACTGATAAGACACAACGAAATTGAATATCGGTCAAATGTGGATCAGTTTACCACTTGGTGTGATGATAATTTTCTTCAGTTGAACCCTTCCAAAACCAAAGAAATCATATTTGACTTTAGAACATCTGCCCCACAACATCACCCAGTTCAGATAAAAGGTGAAAAATTGAAATAGTTCAGAAATACAGATACCTTGGGACAACAATAGGTAGCAAACTCACGTGGGCTGAAGAATGTAAGTCTATTGTTTCCAAAGCTCAAACAAGAATGTATTTTTTACGTAAACTAGGATCACTGCATGTTGATAAACCAATTCTGAGTATGTTTTACAAATCCATTGTTGAAAGTGTCCTAGTCTTTAACTGTGTTGTTTGGTTCGGGGCTTGTAGAAAGGAAGATCTCAGGAAACTAGAAGCTATTGTGAAACGGGCCAGTAAAATAATTGGAGAAAAACGGCATCTTAGGAAGGAATGCAAAGACAGAATCGCTAAAAAGACTAATGAAATACTAGCCAGTGAGGATCACATTCTAAACGATTATTATACTTTCATGCGATCTGGAAGAAGGATAAGGTCAATGAAATGCCGTACTAAACGTTACCTAGATTCTTTTGTTCCGTACTCAATTCGTATGTACATTGGTAAACAAAATAGTCCCAGCGTGAGTGCAATATAAAGGGTGAATTGAGGGATGGGTAATGAAGGACGTGCGTGGGGGGGGGGGGGGGGGGGGGGGGAGGGGGGGGAGGGGGGGGAGGGGGAGGCAATCAAATAATTGTCTTGTGTTGTGACCCTTCTGCTCACTTTTAAACCATTAAGGGTAATCCAATCTATCGTTACCAGGTTAGTGAATCTGATAATTTCAGTGTTGTATAATTCATGGCAAAATAATGAGATCATATCACTATCAATTACGTTAATGATGTTCATGACTTCATGTAGCCTATACCATTCTAGTCATATTACCAAATGCAATAAACTTAATGACAATTTGCCCAATAAGTGCAATTATAATACTACTTCCTTAGTTATGCCGAGTTCACTTGGAATATTTGTAACGGTATATCAATGCATTTCAATATTTTAAAGGGACCTAATCAACATTTCACTGTACGATAATTATTCAATTCAATTGTACATTAATATCACATTATTGCACGATAGTATGTTATGATATAACACCAGTTTGTTTTATGTAAAACCTGCCATTATTTGTCATTTTATGTAAACCCATTGGTTTGACTTGGAATGTTTGTTTAATTTCACTGTTGTAGTACATTGTATGTATGATGTTGTCAATTAATCTGTAAAAATGAGCTTGTTTGTATGTTCAATGTTAGATATTTTTTATCATTTTTCATCATGTGAACAAAATGAATTTCCATATATGTATCTTTAAATGGACCAAATAAATACAATTTACAATTTACAAAAGAAGTTGGTGCATTCATGCGTATGTACAGTATATTTGCCATATTTTGCACAAAGTGCGAACCCTAGCATTGTGTGCCATATTACACATTCATGATTGCAAGGCCAACCCCTAAGATCAACTAGTACAGGCAATACATTGTTTGCCCAAGTCTGATCACCATAAAACTTCTTAAAAATTTCTGATCACATCAATTTCACTTTTGTTATCAATGCACAGTCTGCTGATTGATAATTCACTGGACTAATGTTTACCTTCTTAAAATGTACAGTGCAACTGAACAAAAAAAAAACAACTGCATAACATGGATGTGACTATAGTCTAAACAATTTTACAATTTTGTACTCTGCTGTTTGCTCAAAGTCCCCAGCTCACTCCATATAAATCAATCAGAAAAGTGTGCAATCTACATGTAGTCTAAATCACAAACTAAAATAAGTTAATGAAGATAAATGAAATTGAGATGTTCGCAAATTTAAGATGGCCCATCCCTTTTACAAACTTCTGCAAACTTAATGAAAGTTTCACATATTTAGCACGTATCTTTGGGATACCAACTGTGAAATTTTAAGGTCAGAGGTACCATAACTCCTGTAGAATAAAAGAGAATATTACGCTTTGTCGATTCCAGGGAAAGGATATACAGCCACTCTCTCTCAAATGATGACAAAGTCAGGAAACTTTCACAATTAGGTCTGCAAAAGGGACAGGCTACCTTTAAAACTGTTACACTAGTGTTAGCTGTGAGTTTGTCACTTTGAATGAAAAAAAGAAGTGTTGAGATCAAACGCAAAGTAGATCTAGTAGTTTAGTTGTGTGGATTGTGATTCTAGTTGTAGCATCTACATGTAGAATGCTTTCTAAATCATGCCATCACACTGCTTGTCTGAATGTGCAACATCTCTGTCAAAATGATACCGGTCATGCCGGTGCAGTACAACTCCGTGCAGTAGGGCAGTACTGCATCGCGCATCTCTGTCAAGTTTCTCGTTCTTTTAGTTTTAGACTAATCATTTCCAAATTTGATGGGAAATTTTCTATGAACACCTAACAAATGATGGAAGTAGAATCTAATGCTAGAGTCTATGCTCTATTGAATGAATGCAGGTTGAGATAAGAATAGTATTTCAATGATGTGCAAATTGCCCACTTTTTCCCCCAGAAACTACTGCAAAAGTGCAATGTATTTTCTAATACAGAAATGCACAATAAATTGTGCTACAGTTTAGCAGTATTATGTAATCTACATGCAAGTTAAAAGGTAATACAGTAACTTGGGCCTTCCCTAAGCTTGACTACTTGTCATCTAATAGTGATACTCAACACAGTTGCAATAGCACAACCCACAGTGCAGTATACAGTACGGTGCAGTGTCGATAAACAGCTGGCTGCGAAAGAGTACACAGGTATGTTGACGACTGTGTCGGTCTGCGCTACAAGAAGGATCACAGCAACACAGAACAACAAATGACATCGTCGCAATCGGAACACAATCTTACCTTCACCGCTTCAGGAATCACAAAAATAAACAGCTACGCACGTATGAGAAACATCTAAACCTATGTCAAGATGATGTTTTCTGCTGTAACGACACTGAAAAGTGGGGGATTGGCCCGATTCGAGATAGTTGTTCACTCGCTCAGTCCAGTCTCTCCATCTTCGGAATTAACCATCGCATCTCGCAAAAATATTTTCGGTATTTTCCCTAATGATGGCGCTATACAAATACGAGTTCGTTTGTGCAACTTGCATTACCAACCAAAATTTTATCCCGACACCTGATTATTGTCCTATAACTTTATTGATTCTTCATGAGATACTGTATCGTAAGCAAAATATTAGTTCACGCATGCATTGCCATAGCTTCCATTAGATGTGATTTAATTAATTTAGTTCATTCTGTCGAGAAGTCTGACATTTTAATATTTAAGTCTGCATACATCATAATTACACTATGGATTTTACAAAGAGTTATTCTCCGAATGACGGACAGAGCACACTGCCCGAAACGTCGAGACTGATACTCCCTCTTTCAGATTTTGAAAGAAACCTATAGTTAGTTGCAGAACTGACAATAACTTTTCTACACTTTTCTCATTTCCTTTTCTTTCTTTTCTCTTTATCACTACTTTGTGACTACTTCACAACTCTCATCAACGCCCACCCTCTTCTTCTACCTCAATTCCATCCCATTTATTTTCGGTTTTAAACATCGAAAACTAAAGCTAAAAATAGCTTTGTGTAAGAGTTATAAAATATAAAAAATTCACCTCTCTTTTCACTTTTCACTTTCCTTTCCTTTCTTCACCCCGTAAGTGGGCCAATTATCCGAAAGAATACAACCACGTGGTGTTACCGAAAGTTTTACTATTTTCTAAATACATGTAGTATTTTTTTATTTTTTTTAATGGTATAGAGGGTCTTTCCCATCGCAGTCCGGAGACTGAATTAAGAGGGCTGTTACAATGTGAGCCCTGGTCGCTGGATACAAGAACATATCATGCACACATATGTGCACCATCTCCACTCCCTGGGGAGTATTCCTTGCCCGCTGCGCGATATCGGCGCTGGGTCAAGATCATTCACATAATCATCCACCTCCTACCAGGTACCCATTTATACTCCTGGGTGGAGAGCAGCAATGTAGATAAAGTATCTTGCTGAAGGACACAAGTGCCATGGGCGGGATTGAACCTGGGACCTTGAGATCTTCAGTCACAGTACACAACCACCACACCACGACACCTCCACATTTATTAATACACTCTCACCATGGAAACATTCAAAGAACATTTAAAGTAAAAACAGTGAAAGTATAAAAGAAGGTCTGAAGTGTTTATATTTATGAATACAAATAAGATAGTATCAACGCATAATAATTATATTTTGCCCAACTTTCAGGCCTGGGGGAGACAAAAAATATAAACAACGTGATCATTACTGCCTTTTGGAAATCATTTATTTTACGAATGCAAAAATGTTGCCCTGATTTTAATTGTATTCAGTTTGACAAAACTCTTTTCAGCTTTACTTTTCATTATACCAAACACTGTTACATGAAATTGAGATTATAAGGAGAGGGTATATCGCTGGAAACGATGTAAATTGGTCTCAAATAAATTCGCAAAAAAAAAAAAAAAAAAAGAAAACGTACCGAAAGGATCTGTGAAGGCATTGTGCCTCTTCCAGGAAATAATTAGAACAAATTTTTGTTCGTTGTACATAATGACCAGAAAAACATGATCAGACATTAATGCTTTTATTATCAATATGATAGTGTACACGCGGTAGTATTAATAAATACCATTTTCCATTTAATCATCATTAGGGTAATGTCTATAAAGTTATGTCAAAACCATTTTGACATTGAAGTATAATGAAGTATAATGTCTTTATATTTACAATTCTCACGTACACACACAAACGAAAACATAAACATTAACACAGGAACATAAACACGTACAAATAATTTCCGTATTTAGGAGAAAGATGGTCAGGCAATGTCATAACGTGGTTTGTGTGTTTTTTTCATCCCTTTAATCAATTCATTTAGATTCTGGAATTCGTAGTGAAGGGGCCGTTTGAGTCGGGTTGATGTAAAATTGTATTGTTTTTCGTTCAGGATGGAGCACGCTAGATATCCTTACTGCTGGTACTGGGTGTATACCTAAAATTTCTTCAAATTGAAATTACCCCATAAAAGCCCTTTCTCTAAACTTATATTGTTTCAGAGTTGATGTATTCTTTAGTGCTTTTATCGAAATCATCTGCACCATCGGGTTCATAACAGACAAACATATGTGAGGATGGAAAGAGTGAGCACATCTGAATAGGAAAGGAAAGAAACTGAACTGAATTCTACGCTTATAATTGAACTAAAGAATAACTAAACAAAAGATAAATTAAAAGAACAAAAAACCTTCCTACAGTAGGATTCTTGATTGATAATTTAAAAGAAAGTGGTCAAGAAATGTATTGAGATAGTGTGGGTAGTTACGCTTTCTTATCTAGTCATTTGGTTTCTGGATGTCGTAGTGAGTGGTTTTTCTGTCTGTGAGTAGTAGGCAGTAAGTCGAGAGAAGTATAAAGAGAGACTGCCATCTAGACTGCAGTCTTAGTGCTGGGCAGATGTTAATCATTATCATTTATATAGGCGCACAGAGGCTACCCCCCCCCCCCCCCGCACAAAATAAATCATTTTGTTGTCATGCATCATGTAAAATGAATCATTAATGGATTATTTCCAACTTTTGAATGCGGCTTAGTTTTGGCCAATAGAGCCGATGTCCCGCTATAGAAAGGCTACTGCAGGTGACACGATTTTGCCACCTCTCTGCAATCGAAATTAGGACCTACGACTGGAAATGTGACGTCACCTTCTTGCACAAATCCAGTCACCGGGTAGTGTGATTTAGCCAATCGCAGTGACGTACCATTGATTGGATCGTGTCGGATGCGGGGGTCGTAAGTGTTGATCGCAGAGTAAGGTGTTCATGCAAGTATATTCAGTATGGATGCTACATATGGTTACTCATTGTAACCTCAATTCTTCTCTGAGGTTTTCCTGACTGGCAAATAACACCAATTTTACGATGCGCTCACATTGAACGCCATTCGTTATAGTATTAGGGCAGGCGGGGTGAAATTTTTCATATATTTAGTGCAAGCGCTTTAGTTTCAACAAACAGCTATTTTTAGATAAAAAAAAATAGTAATACATTTTCCCTGGGCCCGCTTTTTTAAAGGGCATATACTGTACTGGGAAGGCAAAAAAGTCTTCAAAATGTAATTGTTAGCAATCTTCTTGCCAATGGTCTTAAATTCATGTATTGTCTATTTTAGAAGCTTGCTGAAAGTTATTTGCCCTCAAATGATCCACATATGGAGTAATTAATGATTAATGATTAAATCCTCAAAATTTTTGGCCCGCACATTTTGAGGATGTGTGATTTAATCACTCATTACTCCAAATGTAGATCATTTGAGGGCAAATAACTTTCAGCAAGCTTCTAATACATGAATTTAAGACCATTGGCAAAAGATTGCTAACAATTACATTTTGAAGGCTTTTTTGCCTTCCCAGTACAGTATATGCCCTTTAAAGAAATGCGATTGAAGTCAAAATTGAAATCAATCGTAAGCTGTACATTAGAGATTGGGGCTGGACTTGTGATCTATTCAGACAATCGTAACTCTTTATAACACGGGCCCCAAATACATGATTGTAGGCCTACATAAAAAATCAAGCGAGTAATTATTCTATGATACACTACTTCAATGTGAATTAATACGGTGAGTGTCTGAGATGCGCTGTGGAATATCCACATGGGTCTGTCTACAGTAAAGGGATATTTTTGGCACAACTGAATCATTTGAAATTATGACCACCTTGCAGCACCAAAACATGACAGAGTGTTGAATTAATTTCCTTCAAAATAACTTCAGCCAAAATCCTGCGCTGAATGTTCATTTATTATATATTTTTAAACTAAGCCTGTACTTATTTGCCATATCACGTTGGTAACGGGACAGACGAGTGTGTTACAAATTCATCTGTCCCGTTACCAACGTGCTATATGGCAAATTTGTACAGGGCAAATTTTCTGAAGCGTACAAAACCTTGTTGATACTTCATTATCATTGGCTGGTTTATTTAAGAGACAAACAAAAAGATGATTTGAATTTAAGAGATTTATGCAGATGTTACACTAAATGTAACAGAACTTATTAAAATTGGTATTAAAATGATTTTTTTTTCTATTAGCAAGTTACAGTTTTATGTTACCCAAGAAATCTATAAGAATAACAGGAATTTAAGCCCCCTTCAACAATAAAGGTATCACTCGGCGATAGAAATAACACATGATTCTCATCATGCATCTTATTTGCTACACTTGTGTTCGATAGCATCACTGAATGAAGTCTGTTTTGATATATTTTTTGTCATGTCAGTGCAATTTACTCGAATAGGCCGATAGGTTTTCTTGTCATTTGGATTTCATGCAGTGCCTATATGCGTTAAGTTTTCATAGGTCTATGGACTAAAAAGTACACATACTTCATACAATGTATCTATTTAGGCCTGTATGGTCTATCAACTTCTATCTATTATCTAAAACTACATTATAAACGATGATCAAACTTTTTATTTCTTGTAATCTTTTCAGTCAATACATTATGATAAACTGGGGAGATAAGATAAGATAAGATTGTATTAACTCTATCGACCCCCTCTCGGGGTATGAGAGTTCAACATATTTACAATGATATACAATAACATGCATACATACAAATACATAAAGTAAATAAAGTACATAACTTCTTCACAACACCAAGCGCACAGGATTTCTTACAATTCTACCACTACGTGTAACTACATGTTCGTGACGCTGAACAGTAACATCAACAAAATCACATTTTTTGGTTCATGACTAAAATGATTCATGATTATGTTAACAAATTTTACAAGTTTCCTCAACTGGCAAGAGTCTCGCATCTTAAAAACTTTCTCCATTTCTACAGGTCTACGACTACGTGACACCGATTTCTGCTCTTCGCATGTTCGGATCTTTTAATTTGCGCAGGCGCAGTTATGCAATAATTCATCATGGCGCTGCCCACGTCGCTTCGATTACGGCCTGTGGCTTCGAGATGGGACGTGTTCTTGCCATGGTGAGTGCGTATGAATGAAGTATAATCCCGTTCCAATCTTCAGTCTTAGCTTGACGGATTTCTTGGGTAAGACGTGATCCAGGATTGGAAAATAAACTGGAAATTGGAAGATATATCTGGGAGCCCTGAACCAGCGGTCCTCGCTCGCGACCTCGGCCGGAGCTCAGGCGAGGCAGTCGGGCACGAGACCAGCGGAAATGTGCAGCGCAGCGCGGCCCACATTACCAATAGTGACTCAAGGGCCCAATTCCAAGGGCCAAGCCAAGGCGAGAGTAGGCCACATGAATGTAACGTCAGGCGTATGACGGGGATCATACTTTCCGCACATACGATTAGAGAAACAAATGTATATCTTGATGCTAAATATCCTTAAATTATGGGCCTAACAGGTTAAAGAAATACCAAATTATTTTAAGTGAACCGTCACTACTAGCTTGATTTAGAATATATATAAACAGGGCAAAACTGTCAGTCTGCCCATATTTTTGTCACTGCAAGATTATGTCTCCTTTGATTGGTTAATATCGTTTACACCAGGATCTTTTTATGTTCATTAATGATGTTCTTTGCTGATTAAATATGCCAATGTATAACAATGATTATATCTAGAATAATGTGATGTTTTAACTGTGAAAAAAAAATCATGAAGTTAATATTCTCTCATTTTCATTAAGTTGATGGAATCTCTAGTGCCAAACATGATTCCGTGACTTTGGTTGTGCGTGCTCATAGTTTGCCTACTACTTGGTGAGAAGGGGCCACTAACTGCATCTGTGGCGTGATAAAAAGCCACATACACTACAGCTCAAAAAAATTGGCATAGGGAAAGGGAAAGGGAAAGGGAAGGAGCCGCAGTTTTAAACTGCGGTATATTTTTGTCCCGTTCAGCATGAAAGATGATGCTTTTTAGGCTAAAGCATAGGTTTCATGCTGAACTGGACAAAATATACCATGGTTTAAAACTGTGGGTCCTTCCCTTTCTTCCCTTTCCCTTTCCCTATGCCAATTCCTTTGAGCTGTAGTGTACTCCTAGAATCAGTCAGAGGTCTTAGATAAACAAACCTGAAGTTAACTTGTGTTTACATATCTACCCACCTCCTCCTCTTTTGAAAAATATTTTTGATAATGGACAAGGTCTCATGAACGCAATGTTTTCTGTGCCCAATCCCACTCCCTAGGCTGACTCAGACAAGACAGACCATGTACAAGCCGACCTACGTCCCTCCGGTGGTCCAGAGGGAATCATATGAGGATGGCACCCTGCCCCTGGACATCAGCACACCGGTCAAGGCGGCAGTGGGGGACGTGACGTCGGCCTTCTCCTACGACCCCTTAGTCCAGTAAGCCTCAATGACTAACTTACATCTAGTACTGACATATAAAACCCTTTCTTTGTCATTGATGCATTTTTACATGATTATTACATGCATATCCCATCGAGCAACAATTTCTGTGGCATACAAAGAGTTAATAAGGCACCTCCACGTCTGCTTTCATTTAGTGGGATGGGATGCTGTATTACATTGGCTTAACATTTGTGTAGAAGTATTGCCAATACGTAATCTATATTATAATCTGATATGAGGAAAATTACTTGCGGACATGCAGCCATTTCAATGTTGAAAAATCGATGTGTGTTATTTAAGGATGAAAAAATGCTTCTTGTTCCAAGCATGCTCATATAAGTCATAGCTTTTGTGGTGAATGTGGGGAATAAAATGATCCAATAGATACCGGTACCTCATTCCAGGCAATATTGAGAGTTTTTTTTCTTTCCATTTTCAGTACATTCACATCTTGTTCTCCTACTGCTGAATAGAAATTATGCGATACATGTGCTTATGAAATGTTTAAGGACATACTTGTAATACCAATATGGGTTGAACAAAATGAACATTTTACAAGTAGAGATGATTAGCATTTACATCCAGAGGAATAAAATACCTATTAGGTTTATTAGCTAATGTTTATATGTCAAAAGGGAAATGTGCCTTATTTTAGCTTCTTTCTTATTTCAGCAAATTCATCAACATGATGAACAAGGAAGGGAAGAAGGAGGTTGTTAGCAAGATCATGCTAAAGGTGAGTATCCAGATGATGTCAAGTTGTGATCTTAAGCCTTATGTGTGCTCTTTATACTTTTCCTCATTTTTTTTTCCAGATTTCTGATATAAATACAAGGAAATACAAGGAGATTTGGAGTGAATAACAGTCTTAAAATGCTTACACAAGACTGTATTTGTTAGTCCTTTGTAGGTGTAAATCAAGTCTTCAGTGGCTTCTTTCTTTGTAATTTCATCTTCTTCACCCCATAATTGCATTAATGAAATACAACCACACAGGACAACAAAAAATGCTACTACATGTATTTGTTAACAGATATTGTGAAATTGATCAAACTTAAGTTTCCATAGGTGAGGAGTGTAGGGGTTGAATGAATCAACTTTACCATACTTTCCCTCAGAATTGGCATAAGTTTAAACTCAAGTCCTGTGCAATCCATGTCTGTGATTAGCCAATTGGCCTAGTTGTTGACTTACTTCAATTTGAAGAATACCAACTGACTTAGTTAAGACAGTTGTATACAAGTTTATCTCTCGGAATACCACCCATATTCTTTTTTTCCCCGCAGACCTTTGAAATCATAAAGACGAAGCAGGTGGAGAAGTACAACCGAGCGTCGGACATTGACAAGTCCAGCCTAGAGACTAATCCTCGCGTCATCTTCAGTAAGGCCATCGAGAACTGCAAGCCTGCCATGGGCCTTGTCACCATCAAGAAGGGAGGCAAAAACTACCAGGTGACTTAACCTTGTCTTAACTATTGGCTGGAAGATGTGTAGTAGATGAGTGGGGCTTTGTAAGATTTGGTAATGTAAGGGTTAAATCACAAGATCACATATTAAGGAGCATTGTTTCTCCTTCATTGCATTCCTGGCTTACCACCATCAAAACAGGAGGCAAGAACTACCAGGTGACTTACCTGACCAATGCTATTTCATAGTTATATCATCGCTAAATCTGTTTGTGATGGATATGCATTGCCATCACAATTAGCAATAAAAAAAATCGAACGTGTACTTAGTCTGGCACAGGGGGTGGTATTCTGAAAACAAACTTAAGTTTCAACTGAACTCCCCTTTGATCCATGGTCTTGATCAGTGTATTGGTGCAGTTTTTGACTCCAGTCAGTTTTCAGATTAAGCTAAGACAATTTTGGACGTCAGTTTCTTTAAGAATACCACCAACATGAAGGGTTTACCAGGTTAATTCCAAGTTTCATACACTAGTAATACACAACCAGTTTTATTCTCTAGTTTCAGCGTTTCCTGCCATGCAGTGGATCCTGTTGGACCCTTTTATGTGCCCTCGAGGCATTCTTGGACTAGTAATGCACACTGATCACATAGAGCAGTCGTTGGGATCTTGGCATTAAACAGGCTTTATTAGTAGTCCACACAAAATAAATGAGGAGCACATAGAAGAGTATTTAGTCTGGCACATAAATGATTTTACCAGTGTCATTCCTTTCCTCCTCACCCATGCTGTCCCATCAGGTGCCATCTCCCCTCAAGACTGGCAGACAACGCTTCCTGGCCATGAAGTGGATCCTTCTTGAGTGTGAGAAGAAGCCGCTCAAGATGCACATGCCTGAGAAGCTAGCACAGGAGCTTCTTGACGCCTTCCAAAATCAGGTACAGCCAGAGCTCTTGCCAGTATTCTTTTTTTACCAATTTCCCTTGGGAACCAGGTATTCATAGTTGGATTGTACCAAGTAATGTATGTCTGCTCCAAGGAAATCTTAGAACCAACAAAACAAAAATTGCATGTACTGCCGGCACGTTTGTAATGCGGTATATCCAGTGGATACACAATGGAATTGTGTAACATGCAATGGTTTTTCCTAAAAAACCCCCATTTATATCTAGACAAGGAAGTTTGCACATAGTTTGCACCATGTGGAATCAACATTGTCCCGACCCCTGACAGGATAGTATGTGATTTGCTTGTACATATTATTTTTGTTAAGTTGGCACTATGGTGAGCTGTGTGAGTAGTAATAAAGATGGATAAAGTAATATCATTACGCTGGGCCCCAACTTCTTACTTGGTTGAACAGTTTGCAGCACAAATTTTTTATTATAAAGCAAATGAAACTAAGTGGTAAAAAAAGGTTTATTGTAACCTTCTTTTCACATAACATTGTATTTTTGATGTGTATTTTCCTGATGTAACTGAATTTTTTCTCTTAGAAAATGTTCTTTATACGGTAAGGCAAATATATTTTAGTGGATACATTCATTGATCTCGATGTCAAAGGTTATAGCAATTAGTTTGTTCTTATGAACATTTATATTTTTCTTTTTTTTCCACTTGCAGGGGAATGTGGTGAAGAGGAAACACGACCTCCATCGGCAGTGTGAGGCAAACCGAGCGTATGCACACTTCAGGTGGTGGTGATGGTCGGTGGCGAGGACACTATCTTGTGGATCTTACCGTGGAAACCATCCAAAAACTATTAGCTGTCACAGAACAATGAGGCTTTGTCCCCCGTTAACCCGTTGCCTATGAGAACTGCCTGGTGCCTGTGTCAAGTCTATGGGATTAAGATGATTTAGGAGCCGACGGGTTAACAGAAGCACCGTGGGTTAAAACACCGGTGTTTGACACCAGTGATGGTAGACAGGCTCTTTGTCTCAGAGAGGGAGGACTCTACATTTGTGAAATGCAGATAAGATGTGTAGTTATTTTGAAAGTCCACAAAGATCTAACGCTTCACCAGCGTGGAAAGAACGTGTGAATGGCACAGATGGATTGTCATGATGACAAGCGTAGACGGCAGACAGAGCTGTGGAAGGAATGCTTGGACATTTGCCAATTGTGTGAGCAACGTTTGCATGCAGTGCAAACTATAGAGAGAGACTGCATCTTTGCTTCTTCCATCGATAAATCTTTTAGTGAAGAAGCAAATTTATTGAAGAAAAAAATTAATGGAAGTCACTTTGATCCATCTTCAAGTTCTCATACATGCCCATGGATGTCCCTAGTCCCTTCCCCTGGTTTTCCCTACTTAAAATCTTGGATTGGCCACTCATGAATGCTAAGCATTTTTAATACCCATAGACAAAACAAAGAAAGCAATCAAAGAAAAACTATGAATTGAGATAAATTTGAAAGGTGGTCTAAGCTGATACAGTGTTAGGAATTGTATCACAAAAAGGTAACTGGCTCTGAGCTGATAGGCAAGTTATAGTCCAAGTTATCTAAGTGCATTTCTCATTGATGATAATGTTCAAATTGATTATGTATTTAATAAAGCAAAAACATAGACAACTTATTTCGCTAGTTTATAAACAATTATTTATTTGTGAACTAATTTGTACATAGCATAGAACATTACAAACATATAAATGTACTCACACACTGGTTCAAGCAGTCTGCTACACTATACATGCTGCATATTTCAATGATTTCTGATTAAGATTTTCATACAATCCATGTACATGCAATGTTTCATTTGCATACATTTACAACATTAAAACCTCACATGGGCCTTGTGGTAGTCACATAAGTAATGACTTATATTAGAAAAAACATTCCAGTTTGGTATAAGCTTTATTGAAATTGGTGAATCATACTTATTTGGTATTATGCAAATCACCTACAGCCACACAGATGGGAACTTGCTATTGGAGCATGAAGAATACCTTGAGGTAAGAGATAGTTGTGGTAAAGATTAAAATGGCGAAACAGTTGTGCCATCACCACAGGTCTCATTCCTGTTGGATTATGTTAAGATCAGGTGCAGCAAAAGTCGCAAAATGATATTGTCTTCAAAATCACACAAGACTGGGATCTGTGGCGACTCCTGAATGTTTTGGTAATCATTGCCACTTTTACCCCTTATCTTTAATTGGAACATGATTGATCTAAATTTGCTCTATTAGTCAATTCCACATTGATTTGGGTATAATGGGAACAAGGAGTCTTAGCAGGTTATACAGGTGCTCTGGAAATCACTATAGTCTAAAAATAAATTTTATTTAACAAACATTAAGTACAGATAGGAAACAAAATGGTGCCATATGCATACAAAGGAATTCAATTTTTGTCTTGAAAAAAAAAAAATGGTACTTTAGCCCCACAATACTACTAGGAGACCACAAGGCACTAAAACATGGGCGGGAGTGACGTAGTTAGTGAGAAGCACATCTCATCAAAAAATAATGTTAAATTTCTGTGCCTCCAACTGTTTCATCAGCAGCATAATACATGTCCTACACATACATTTGGTGAATTTTTAAAGCATATTCAAAACATCAAAACTAAAACAAAACAAAAATTTTACATACAATTCATGAGCAATTTACAGTTTTTGTAAAGAACATATATCACAAACAGTGTTACATGGTAAAACAAATATATTGCACTTTCATAAGATATTCTATGACCACATACCCGATGAGTGTCACATGTAATGGTTATATCGTTTGCATTGTCTGTAATATGATAAAACGAACAAAACAGTGGTGTTAAATATATGCTAAATACAGGTAGCACCACATGATGGGCCAGGGACCAGGAACTATACAGACAGTGCAATCACAAAGGCTGGCATTCCATTGCAACCAATCAGCATCCATGTTTCATACAGTAATGCAGAGACGGGCCCTCTGATTGGTTCAGGCAAAATGTGCACAATCTCATTACAAGATAAACACATTTCTTGCAGCCTTATATGATACACAGTTAAAATCATCACAACCTGGAGCTTGGCAAAGCAATTAAATACTCCACTTTCACAGATGATGCTACTTGGTTTGGCAGCATCAAAACTTAACTTGGGTTTAATTCCTCAGTACCTCTCCATTTCAAAGAATATAAAAACAAGGTGGTTGAGTAGAAAGAGCAGGTCAAACACATTCAATGGTCAAAGTGTGAATACAATCTAGATCTAAATCTCAAAATGAAGTCCACATGAATTATTGGAGCAACGAATGTGTGACACAAAGGAAGCAATATATAATAACAAAACTAAACTCATTCATGCAGTGTATTATGGAATGATAATAACAAATATAAAATGGAGAGGTTATTCAGAGGACTAAATGGTGAGAATAGATACCTCTATCTGGTTTAACCACATTGTGTGTTTTCTAGGTATTTAGTTGAAGTAAATGTAAACATGACAGATATTGAGGTGTGCGCCACTAGCAGTAACATAAAAATGAGCTTGAGATGGGTAAAGTTGTACTCAGAATGGCGAGTTCATTCCAAGCTTGGTCCCAAATTGCAGCTTTGTTCTCTTCTGCCATCTCACAAAGACCCTACAGAGGAAAGAGAGAAAGAAAATAAAAATGAGAGATTACAGTAAAAAAAATGGATTTTAAGTTACATACATGGCATTAAGAAATATAAAGTATTAAGACAGGGTAAAAACAACTTGGATAATTTTTAATGAGAAATAAAATATGTATACGACATGGGAAATTAGATTAAGTTATATAGATTAATACTAGTGACTGATTATTTTAGGAAGACTGACATTGGGAAAGGTAACATTAGATGCAGAGAAAACACTAAAAATAAAAATAGAAATTTAATACTATCACATATCATGTAGCATTCTATCATTTCAGTGATGCATGTCATTGTGGTGAGGTGAAACAGGTTAACAAATTAATACAGCTCAAAAGTAATGGTGGGGGAGAAAAAAATGAAGAGGAACATATATAAAGAAAGAGGATGAAAAAGAATGGGGAAGGAAGAGGAATAGGATGATAACAGGTAGAGCACAAGAAAAAAGAGAATGGGACAAAAAAGAAGTAAAAGATGAACAAAATTGGGGAGAAAAAGAGAAACAAAAAAGGAAACGGATGGGAAGAAAAAAAGTAACATGATTAATAAGAGGGATAAGGGAAGAATAAGAAGACGGTACAGAGGTGGAAGAAGCAGGCTGGAGGAGGAGAGAAAGAGAGCTATTTCTCCTCTGCAGTATCATCCATCTTACTGTATTTCATACTGCTTGACTGCTTCACATATGAAGAGGAGAGCGATGGGCCAGAGCGCACCAAGCAGCCAGACCTCCAGGGGGAAGTCCCCCAGGCCTACAGGGGTAGCCGTGGGCTCATGGGACCCCCAGATGGACATGTCCACTGCAAAGTACACCACCTCCAACACAAGTCTGGGGCAAGAAAGATAACGGGAAATTAGGAATATAATTCATGCATTCATATATTTTCAATGGTGCAGCAGCTCAGCAAACGAAACAGAGCAGAGAATACCATTTGTTTAATAACAAAGCAATAATGTACTCAACTTTTCCTACTGAACACTGCTCTTGTCTCACTTTAAAAAGTAGTAGATTAAAGACTACTTTAAAAGTGTTTTATTTTGTGCTGTTTAAATTTACACAATTTTCACAAATTCATGTTTTTTTTCCTTCTTGTGTTCTATCGTGTGCTGTGCCTGGGATGGGCCCACAAAATATTTGGCATTGTTGCAATTTGTGAACAAATCAGTATGCAAAATATGCCATGTTTACAGTAATCAAACATTTTATGTTATGACATCCTTCTTTCATCTGGAGACATCCCTGTTTGTGAAAAGATAAGATATTGAGACGTATTTTAATCATGTACTTACAAGATGCAGACTATTGCACACCACAGCTGATTCCTGAATGGGGGTTTCCTCCATACGGGCTGCAGACAGAAGACAAAACTAGCTGAAGATACAACTGGAGAGAGAAAGGGAGAGAGAGGGGGAAAAGAGAGAGAGAGAGAGAGAGAGAGAGAGAGAGAGAGAGGGAGAGAGAGAGAGAGAGAGAGCGAGAGAGAGAGAGAGAGCAAGCGAGAGAGAGACAGAGACAGAGAGAGAGAGAAAGAGAGAGAGAGACAGAGAGACAGAGACAGAGATAGAGACAGAGAGAGACAGATGGAGAGAGAGAGAGAGAGAGAGAGAGAGAGAGAGAGAGAGAGATGGAGATGGAGAGAATAAGAGAGAGAGAGAGAGAGAGAAGGGAGAGAAAAGGATAATTGTACATCACTGATTGTATTGAGAACTGGGTAAGTAAATCTAACTGTTTGTGGAATTACCTCTCCCTGCCTCAACCCCCACCAATATTTGCATACATTATAATTCTTTTTTTCTTGAAGTTGATGTCAACATGCTAAGGTTAATTACACACACACACAAAATATATCTTAGAGTTGTACACCAGCAATGGATAATGTATACACTTATTAAACTTACTTAAAAATATGACAAGGAGGAAAGTCTGAAAGTTCTGTGCCAGCAGCAGATGTGACCTAGCCTCGTCTCTCCAGCCGTTCCACTCTGAGGTGATGTTCCTGCGAATAATTAAAAACAAAAAAGCTGCTTGCGAGGACGACACATTAATTAAAGTCACCCATATTACCCAATAAGACATGATCAAATTTAAAGTGCTACTATCTTAATGAAAATGTCCCTTCTAGTCAGTGGAAAACACATTTAACGTTCAAGGGAAGAATAAAATGTTAATTTGCTGAATATTGAACTTAAATGGTCTGTGTCAGATGCAACAAAATTACATGAAGGAACTTTAAGGAGTACACAATTCTGAATCCAGTCAATTAGAAGAAATAGATTCCCAACATGAACATTAATGAAACAGAAAAGACTGAACAAATCTGCTAAATTATGCGAAAATAGATTCTCTGTCAAATTCTTAACCACAGCATGATAGCTTTTTGAGTAATTTTGAAAAATTAAAATTAACATTGTCACTTCTTCCCTAAATAAGTGTAAACTTGTGGATACATTTTTATTCTCATTTTCAACTTTAATTGTTAATTTTTAATTGGGGTGAGATATCCCTTTAACCATCTCACCACCAAGCTATGAAAACCATACACATGTATGCACGCATGTGACTGAGAAGATTAATATACCATCTCAGTACCAAGCTATGAAAACCCCATTGGTTTGTAACACATGTGTGCACCCATGTGACTGAGGAGGTTAATATACCGTCTCAGTACCAAGCTTTAAAAACCCCATTGGTTTGTCACACATGTATGCGCCCATGGGAGTGAGAAGGTTAATATACCCTCTTAGTACCAAGCTAATGAAAACCCCATTGGTCTTGTACACATGTGTGTGCCCACAGGACTGAGAAGGTTAATATACCCTCTCAGTACCAAGCTATGAAAACCCCATTGGTTTATAACACATATGTGTGCCCATGGGACTGCGAAGGTTAACCCTCTCAGAACCAAGCTAGGAAAACCCCATTGGTCTGGTACACATTTATGCACCCATGGGACTGAGGAGGGAAAGACTTGTAAATATCTCCTCACCTGTTGTGCAGAATGAAGTGGCAGGCTTGAGGGAACTCTGCAGCTTTCTTACAGAAGGCAAACAGGGTCAGGGAGTGGCACAGGGTACAGATCACCACCGACCCAAGGAACTTACACATGAAGTAGAAGCAGAATTGGAACACATGCTGAAGAAAGAGAAGACCACAGGTCAAGAGATTGGAGTCATTTCAAGGGGTACAGAGTCATTAATTAGTATAAATGTAACACAATATTAACTGTGTCTAATACTACCTACTGCTACAACTACTGCTTCCAATACTACTCATGATACTACTACTACTACTACTACTACTACTACAACTACTATTACCACTACGACTACTGGCACTATTACTATTACTCCTACAACTAATATTACTACTACTATTACTATTACTATTACTATTACTATTACTATTACTACTATTTCTACTACTACTACTACTACTACAACTACTACTACTACTACTATTACTACTACTACTACTACTACTACTACTACTACTACTACTACTACTACTACTACTACTACTACTACTACTACTACTACTACTACTACCATTACTACTTCTACTACATCTACTCCTATTTCTACTTTTTTATGTATGGCTACTATTACACCTGTGCTACCAACTGAAGAATGGATAGGAAGGTAATGGTTACTTCACCTTTCCCCTGAAAAAAGCCCCCAAACAACTAAAAAAAGCATATGACGTATGTCTCACAAATTGAAATAAAATAGTGATCACATTATAAGTTTTCTTTCTACTTTTAATTCATGTGTGTCACAATGTGAGTCTAACACCCCCCCCCCCTCTTTCAGAGCGGGAGAACACAATAGAGGCTCTGGAGCCAACTTTACGAATAATTAAGATACTCAGAGTTCCATAGCCAGGTGTGGGTAAGAGCGGGTAAACACAATAGAGGCTCTGGAGCCAATTTTACGAGTAATTAAGATACTCAGAGTTCCATAGCCAGGTGTGGGTAAGAGTGGCATTAGGTGAGGCAGTGTGTGGAAAAGTGGAAAAGTGTGCAGATGACAGTAGGCTGTGCTAAGAGCAGGACGAGAGAGAGAGAGAGTGCTAGGGCGTGGAGGCACAGATTCACGGCTGGTTTAAAAACCATGCAGCGACGGGCATCGTGCAGGCTAGTTTCAACGCCGAATTCTCCGCACACCTCCCGGCCCGGAGAAGCCTCCCGACGCACCACACCTCTGTAGCAACTGTCATTTTGTCACCAGAACCGGACGAGCTGGGCTCACTTATAGGCCTGTCCACCCTATCACCTATGACGCATCCAGGCGGCAGTGACATCCTTACGCGCCGACGCGCATGATGACCCTCTGCACAACTGGATCGCCGACCAGACCTCTCGATAGCGTCGCACGTCCAACCGCGGAGCGTGGAGCCTCGCAGTCCTCACAAAGGATACCAGCGTACCCCACCCCTTGGCCGCGTCATTCACGACGAGCGCGAGAGCGAGAGCGAGACTGTTCGGGGGTCAACCACGTTTTTCCCTTCGCGACACTATTAAGGTGACATTTACCCCACGCCCTATTGTTTTGTAATGTAACGATAGGATAATTTCGATGCTACACCAAGGTGTACAGGACCTGTACATGTGTATTTGTGTTGCAATATATAAATCCTTAAATTGTGATGTATACAATTGTTATGGAAGACATAAATGTAGACGCATTGTTTGTTTCTGTACCCCTCACCCGAATTAAGAGCGGGTCGCTATAATTAAAGAAATGACTTCAAATTTACTTCGGTGTTCTAAAGTCGTATAATTATGGTGAATATGGTGTATTTCATGTCAGTATCACATACAACAGAATCGAACCTATTGCCAGACAAGTGAAATCAGCACAAGGATCTGACAATGTGTATGCACTCCTAAGATACTACAACAGAACTCACATCATTGAAGTTGTCCTGTAGGTTCTTGCCCGTTGCCTGGGTCATGACCTTTGACTGGTAGTTGGAGCCCATGAGGGCTACAGCCAGCAGGGGGACCACCAGGGCCGCCAGCCACAACACGTGCCTGCCTGCCAGGGGAGGGGGAAGGAACAGCAGGGTGCACAGCAGCTGCAGCGCGCTCAGCGTCAGCAGGCCAAACAGGAAGAAGGTGAAGCAATTCACCATGCCGTTGCACAACCCCCTGGCCTGTAATGGAACAATCCATGTGATAATGGTGAAGTCACTGTGAAGGGATATACCACTTGGGGTTTGGGGTAGATAAGGTCGAGGAGACTGACGTTTTCTAAGTACAGTTGTAAAATGGTTGTACAACATGGCTCTCTTTTGAAATATTTCGTCTTAGTATTTTGTGTACCGTATCGACCGGCAGATAAGACGCCCCCGCACATAAGACGCACCCCGACTTTGAGCACGCAATTTGAAAAAAAAATAAAAAAATCGGGTCTCACGTACATGTATACACATGTATGGGACTATGCATTGTGTGACAACAATCAACATCCAACAACAAAATAGATGGCTTTGATAGCCTGACACAATAACGGTAATACGATCTCAATCACATCATCAGCATAATTACCAGTTCAAAGAAAGCACCAGAACTAGTATTTGTCAGAGATACCACAAAGAAACCGCTAGCTAGAAAGCTAAGCCCTAAGGATAACCTCCGTTAGATCAGAGCCGCTATTGTTGCTTTGATCCGGCCTCCAGGTGGCGCTGTACACCTTTTGGCCTCGGAGATAAAAAAAAAAAAATCTCCACGGACGATAATGTGTACAGCGCCACCTCGAGGCCGGATCAAAGCAACAATAGCGGCTCTGATCTAACGGAGGTTATCCTTAGGGCTTAGCTTTCTAGCTAGCGGTTTCTTTGTGGTGTCTCAGACAAATACGAGTCCTGGTGCTTTCTTCGTACCTGTAATTATGCTGATGATGTGATTGAGATCGTATTACCGGTATTATGTCGGGCTATCAAAGCCATTTATTTTGTTGTTAAATGTTGATTGTTGTCACACAATGCATAGTCCCATACATGTGTATACGTGTAAGTTTGAAAGACCCGACTTTTTCTAACGCCGTGTATAAGACGCACCCGGACTTTGGCGTGATTTTCAAGGGGAAAAACATGCGTCTTATACACCGAGAAAATACGGTATACTAGATCACATAAAACATGTTTGACTAAAAGTAAAGAATTTCTTCTAAGCCTCCTTCCCTTCTCTGAAAATTGTGACGAGACCTGCAGTTGTCTCCGTAATGGAATAATCAAATCGTACAACATGGCTCTCTTTTATCACATCTCCTCATGATATCTTATGTACACTGCACCACATAAAACATGTTCGAATATTCGCACTTTACATGTCACATGTGACTTTCTTCACAATCATTACACACAATTTTTCATAAAAACCTTCACTAATAAAGTCTCTTTCATGTTTCTGCTGTTATCAAATCAAACTGAACTTTAGGATGGGCTTTCCCTTTGAAGCAGCCAGTGTTTACACAGATGAGCTCACCTCCCTGATGAGGTTGACCAGACTGATGTTGTCCGAGCGGTGGAAGGACAGAGAGCAGGGCAGACTGGTCAGTAGAGACGTGATCTCCAGCGGGGAACGGGCGGGGCACATTGAGGTCCAGTTGGGCGCGGTCTTGGGCGGGGCATCCTCATGGTTCAGGCAGATGTGTGGTGGGAGGGGCTCTAGGGCAATGCTGGCGAGTGGCAGGGATATAATGAGAGAGACAGAGAGGGGGAAGACAGAGAGGGAGAAAGAGAGGGAGAGAGAGAGAGAGACAGAGAGAGACAGAGAGAGAGACAAAGAGAGACAGAGAAAGAGGGGTTAGAGAGAGAGAGAGAGAGAGAGAGAGGGAGAGAGAGAGAGAGAGAGATAGAGAGAGAGAGAGAGAGAGAGAGAGAGAAAGAGATAGAGAGAAAGAGAGAGGCAGAGTGAGGAAGTGAATAGAGGAAGGACAGAGATAAATAGAAACAGAGATTGAGTGAAGATGGTTGCAATCATTGTATCATAAAAGGGATCTTGCCAAGTTTGATTTTGTGCATGGTAAAATGGACTCGGCATTATTAAAAAGGGCTGATTTACACACAAATGTAAGCTGTGAAGAAATGGAACATAATATCTTACTGCTCTAAGAGTTTTCGTATAATGTCTATTAGACTATAGTATTAATAGTACCTGATGCCTATTTCTGAGCACAAGTGTACGTTGTTAACAAAGGACTGGGGAGAGCGCTGTATTGATATATAGTGTGATCGGCTGTAACAATCTCCTCTATAGAAAGACAACATTTTCTGTTTCCCATGAAAAACGTTTGTCATTGAAACCTACATTAATGTACCCTGTACACAAAGACCACCTGCTCATACAGACCATATTTCTGGTCTCCCTTAACCCTAATACTCCCGGGGGGGGGGGGGGGGGGGCCATTATGGCCCCCCCCCTCTCGAAGTTTTGTCGGTACTTCCTAACGCCTCAATATTTCGAAACGAAATTTCTTGACTTTTTTCTCTGATCCTTCCCGCACATTTTGATACCAAATTTATGGCGATCGGACCTACCGTGCGGGTGTCAGATTACGTTTACCGAACACATGTCACTGAAATTTCGCTATTTCTCTATGTGACTGTGTATAACCCTATGGATAAAATCAGGAGCTTTTCCAATTTATGTAAATATTTTTCTAAGTGTTATCATTGTTTCAAATAGTGTAAATAATTACCACACACACACACACACACACACACACACACACACCCACATTCACACACACCCACACCCACGCATACGCATCTGAATCTTGACGAAAAACAAAAAAATACATAAGAAAATTGAAAAACAATAAAATACACAAGAAATAATTACCACAACCTATCTTTTTCTTTCAAGAATTGATGAGGGAGTTATGAAAGACATTTGTACCAAAAATTACTATTCCTGAGGCTTTATTTAGTGAGAAATACCAAAATCTATGATTTCTCGCATAAATTAGCATAAATTAATTAGTTAAAAAAAAAATAAAAGGACTTTCGTAAATTTAGCTATACAACTTTGTAGATTACATAATTCTTTACCCTTGTGCAAAATTTTGAGACAATCGGGCGACCCATGGCCGAGATCTCAGGGGGGGGGCCATAATGGCCCCCCCCCCGGTAATAACAAGCTTCGAAATACCCCGGGAGTATTAGGGTTAACCCTTTGCGCACCACTTGTCAATGATATCACCATTAATACACATAAATCCATTAGAGAAGCTGTTTGTCTGGCACACACAGGATTAAGTGGTCTTTATATACAGGTTTCACTGGATAGTGTAGTACCTGATGTCGGCCTGAGCACAGATGGGTGCGTTAGTGATGTTAAAGTTGCTCATTGAAACCTACATTAAGTGACCTTTATATGAAGACCGCATTTCTGGTCTCCCTTGTGTGGTCTTAATATACAGGTTTCACTGTACAGTGTAGTACCTGATGTCAGCCTGAGCACAGATGGGTGCTTTAGCGATGTTAAAGTTGCTAATTGAAACCTACATTAAAGTGACCTGTACATAAAGACCACACTTCTGGTCTTCCCTTGTGTGGTCTTAATATACAGGTTTCACTGTACAGTACCTGATATCAGCCTGAGCGAATATTGGTGCGTTAGTGATGTTGAGGTTGCTTCCCAGACAGCACACCACCTCTCCATATTCCTGCATGATCTCCAGCATCTCACGAGTGGCTGGCAAGGGAAGGGGGCAACAAACATTTTTATCTAAAATGAATAACGCAGAATCTAGCAAAATTGTTCTTACAGCGCACTACTGAATAGTAATGAGTCATAGTGAATCAGACACTCGGATATATTTTACAAAATTATTTTTTCCGGTGACCAGAAATGGCGAGGTGGCTAAGTTGCTGCCCGATATACAGTAGATGCAGGTTTGAATTCCTTGGGTTCCAAGATTGTTTTCTTCTTTCTGACTTGTTTTTCATTTATTTACAGGATGGAGCACACTATCCTTACTACCCAGTGCACGTCTAATACATGTATGTTATCTTCAAAATGTAGAATCTATAATTAGTTATAATCTCTATTTTTACTGAGCTGTCTTGCCCATTGCTTCTCTTGTACTTCTCTTTAGACACTGCCCTCTTTTCCCATCTCAAATGACATGAAGTAGTCATACTCTAAAACTTATAGTTCGCAAGAATCGGCAACAACAAATCAGTCAATCAATTCATCAGCATCAACCAAAAAGTAAAATTAAACAACAAACCAAGCAGTATGTAAAATAGTAAATATCAAAGTTATACGGGACAAACAAAAACAAAAACAAAGAAATTAAAGCCAACCTGAAAAGATTTAAATAGTGTTTTGTGAACTCACTGTTGGGAGTGACGTCAGTAAAGAGGGGAACAAGGAGAGGGACATTATCTATTCTCTCGAGATGAGGTCTGATGTTGGCTATCCCTCTTGGTAGCTTGGCCTGTAACACACAACATAGAATAGATAGGTCGGGTGTAGTTTAGTGTAGAGGGTTATAGATTAATGTTAGTGGAAAGGGAAACATGGAGAGGGACATTATCGATACTCTCTAGATAAGGTCTGATGTAGGCTATGCCCCTCCATAGTTTGGCCTGCAACACACAACATAATAAAGATACATCTGGGGGGTGTTTCACCAAGCTGTTCGTAAGTTACGAATGACTTTACGAGCGACTGGTGATCCCTTCTTGTGCTAAATGCGATACCACGCTTTGTTCATTGAGAATCTGATTTAGCACAAGAAGGGATCACCAGTCGCTCGTTAAGTCGTTCATAACTTACAAACAGCTTGGTGAAACACCCGCCAGGAGTGGTTTTGGTGTAAGAAATAACAGGAATTTAAAAATTGTTGATAAACAATTTCACCATTTCAGTAACAGCGACTAAATCAATTATGCTTAGTCAAAAGAATTACAAAAGTAGGTGCAATGCACAATATACACAGAATGAAACAAGACATTAACCAAATTTCTATAATTTCAATATGAACATGTATTAGTACAGAATGAGCACTACAATACAAAAATATATGATGTAAATATTTCTGCTCAATCAAATTTTGAAGAAAATTATGCATCTATAATCAATCTTGTGTTGTATCACTCAATGAGTATCGTACAATTACACTATTTAAATGATGGTTCACTCTTTATGCGCCGTACATGCACTTGTGCACATGTACTACACTAAAGTCCTATAGGGTTGCAGTTGTCTGGTACATAAAGAGTTAAACCTCATAAACAGTTTCTCTTTGGTGATCAGTCCCTTACCGAGACAAGTATGTCTCTTCAATAACATCCACCCTTAGACTCTCTCAGTACCATTGGTGCATACAATGGGCTTTTCCTGGCTGAGCACTGGTAGGGTTCAAAGGTTAATGGGATAGAGATAGAGTGTCTCCCAGACTTACTCTGTTTGAGATATCAAATCCTCCAGCCGTCTCACTCTCCGTCTGGTGGCTGAGAGTGTCTGTCTCCGCTGCCGACACGTCGCTGTTGAACGTCTGTGTCTCAGAGATCTGCCGCTGCCGGTTTGCCAGATCTAGCGATCTAGCATTTGGCTGTTCCATGAGGGCATCTGTCTCTTTAGCATCTTTAACATCTTCTGAGTTGTTTGCGTTGCTAGGGTAATCGCCGGGTGGGGTTGTGGTGAGAGGTGATGATGGGGAGGAAGGGTCTGGAGATTTGGATTGATGCTGATTTTCAAGCAGTGGGTCATCTCCTTTCGTCTCAAGTGGTGGTAAGTTTGAATCACGTTGCTCTCGTGGGGATGATGAGGTTAAGAGTGTCTGACGAACAGCATCGTCCTCATCCAACTCCTCTTCCTCCTCATCGTCATCCTCATTTGCATCTTCCGTGTCCGCATCCCTACTACACGGCCTCCTCAGACGTTCAGCCACCGACATTCTCATCGCTACTTCATCGCTTTCCTCTCCCATCTCCTTCTCCCCATCCATTCTGCTCCCAGTGGTCTGTTCCTTCGCAATAACATCCCCATCCTCCTCCTCCTCCTTGCCGACTTCCACCAGAGCCTCGTTCTCGACCAGGACCACAGCCTCGAGGGGGTCATTGAAGTGCACCCTCTGTGGCTCCACGTCGATGCGCACCTTCGACGATGGCAGGAAAGAAAGTTAAAGACATTAAATAAGAATACAAACATATATTTGAAAAATTTCTGATGAAATTTAAGAAAGGTTTATTTCATATAAAGTGCGCTTTTCTCTAAACTTTCACTTTCATGATTTATGATGTCAAAGGCAGTATCTTTATGTAGCAGACATACAGTAACCAAAGCTCTAGCAACGACAAAGCAGTGGTCACGCTGAAGAGGCTAACCTGCGTAAATACGACCTAATTATCATTATTTACATCATAATCATCATAATGAATACCTGTGCTTCATCTGAAGACTGTGGAGCGATCCATGTCCCATCCACCTTGGCTGTAGGAGCCAGGGCGTCCCCATGGTCGCTATGCCGGTTGCTGGTCTCCCCGTCCGTACCGGTGGTGTTGTCATGGCCGCTAGAGCTGTTGATGGATGTCTGACGGCCCATGTCAGCTACTTGGTGGGGGGCGTCTGCTCCCCCGTGGGAATGATGGGAATGGTGGGAGGAGGAGGAGGACTGGGTGTCACCGGGGGGAAGCAGCGAGATGTGGCAGTTCCAGCCTGCCTCCAGGCCCAGCTTTTCAGAGAACATCTGCAAGGAAGACGAGGCATGCGTAACACTCGCATTACTATTGGCATGGAGATGTCAATGCAGTTATCAAGTGCTGGTATTGATCTCCAAAATGGCAGATAGAGACCCATTCATCATAACAACGCAAGCAACAACATCAATAACAACTAATGGTACAACCAAGAAGTCCCATCAATATTTGTGAATTCTGGATTAAAAGTAACCTTCCGAAATGATGTTTAATGTCTTGAGGGCATGTTTGTTACTGCTTTAAGTTCTCTGATTTTTCTCCCTCGTAGAAAACGTCTTGATATCATGTTAAACTTGCATTATGATCTCAACAATTCTATTTGAGTGCTTAGCCTGAGGAAACGATTAAGTTTAAGTCCCTCTCTGCCAGACACATTGCTTCTCTATGAGATTTCTGTGCATTATTGGGGGAGAAATGCAGTTATGGCAGGCACAAAGAGTTAACCCACCCTGCTGCGAAGTTCCTGGTCCCTTGAGAAGTGGACGAAGCGGATACAGGCATTGTCCAGCTGCTCAATGAGAGACACAATGTCAGCCTTGGCCTGGTAGTTACTGGCTACCATACCAATGAAGATCTGACCACACTGCGACCTGGAGGGGGAAGGGACAGGTGGAGGCAGGGGAGAGGAGATGAAGGGGGAAGGGCATATAGGGAAAGGGGGGAAAAAGGGAGAAAGTGAATGTGGTGGAAGAGGGAGGGGGAAGGAAGGGGGAAGGAGAGGAAGGGGAAAGGGGATATAGGGAAAGGGGGGAGGGGAGAGAGGGAGAAAGTGAATGTGGTGGAAGAGGGAGGGAGAAGGAAGGGGGAAGGAGAGAAAGGGGGCATGGCAGATAGGGAAAGGGGGAGAGAGGGAGAAAGTGAATGTGGTGGAAGGGGACGGTAAAGAGAGGATGGAATAAGGTGGAGGAGAGTATGGGGTATAGAAAGGGTGGGGGGTTGAGACTTGGCGAGGAACAGAGGAGGAAGGGGGAAGGAGAAAAGGGCACATGGGGAAAAGGAGAGAGGGCGAGAGTCATGTGGAGGAAGGGGAAGACAAATTAGGAGATTGAAGAGTGTACAGGGTATAGGAAGAGTGGGGATTGGCAGGGAAGAGAGGAGAGGGAAGGGGAAAGAATGGGGAAGGAAGAAAAGTCAGGTGGTGGGTGGGGTGAGAGAGAATAGGAGAGAAATATGAAGGGTTGGGTAGAAATGTCATGTGGGGAAGAGAGGGAATAGCAGATAAGTAGGTAGGGAAACAGATTTGAGAGGGAGCGGTAGAAAAGAGGATAACGGGTCAGAAGAGGAAGGGATGATGAAAGTAACAGAAAATTACATAATCATCCAAGCTCTTCATATAGGAGGGTACTGCTCTGTAAGAGCTTAACCAATATTTGAGAGGGAATACATATTTTACCATTGCCCACATATTACATCACACAGATAATGCCAAGTTTAGAAATGGCCAAACTTCAATTGACCATAACTTCTATTACTATTGACTGTTATATTCCACATACTAAGAACGTTGCTACATGATTGGTCAAGAGTTGATCATGTGATAAAGCGTAGTTTTGCCTATCTGATCACCTGAGAAGAAAAGTTTGTTATACTCTAGGTGACAGTACTTTTTGGTTTCACTGATCTCTCCGCTCCTCACAGTCCTAACGCGTGATCAATATTTTGAGTACGCGCGAAATAAAAGTGCGTTACACTCGGACTATCAATAAACAGTAGCTCCTCCTGACGCATCATAACGCGCGTCCTAGTAACGTGTTTTCTCCATGGCAGCGGCTCGGGGGTAGGTAGAGAAGTAAACATTACTTTTGGATGTCAAATTGTCATTTTTGGTATAGATAGTTGGTTTCAGATGTGGAATATAAAGCAAATAATCAACTTTTGGTTTCAGGTAATGAGACGAACTATCACTTCCTCGGCGATCTGAATGTATACGCTATCTTTCCTCAGCTGCGTTTCGGAAAGATAGCTACATCCAGATCGCCTCGGAAGTGATAGTTCGTTCCATCACCCTCAACAACGCTGATCATTTGCTTAATATTGCTCAAACTATCCATGGTCTGCTTTTCATGTATTCTCTTCACAGGGTGGATTCCCATTTTAACTCTCTCAGTCCCAAACAATCACAATCCCATAACAATTATTGTATACGCCATATATTTAGCGACTCTAATTTTTCGCAAATCAGGACTTCTCTACAATTTCGTGAGTGGTTAAATCTGCGATCTTGGGGTACTTGTACTAGAAGTATAGTACCAGAAGTACATATGCATGTGCACGTTGAATTCATATTTTCGCGTGTTGTTAAATTCGTGAATAGCACAGGTCATAAAATTCGCAAAATAAACCCCATGTGAAATATATGGCATATACAGTACTACACAGTTTATTGCCTATGGTGCTGAGAGGGTAAACGCATCTCACTTATAGCAGTCTCCTGCACTCTGGATGGCTCCCAGTGCGTTGAGGGACGAGTCCAGACTATGACACTTCATGCTGTGATGGAGCTCCCTGCTCATCCGCGGCTCTCGGCTGGTGTCAATATCCCAGGAAGACCTGAGGCAAGACGGTATAGACATCACATATTGAGGGCTGTTTTATTGCTATCGAATGGACTGGAATAAGCTCGCTAACAATTTGCAACATTGTTTTAGACGCTGCTACTATTAGGCTTTTACACACATTGCTGGCAGACCAGACATATGATTTGCGCTTGGTTCTTTTGCAAAGCAGATCAAGTTGTGTGCAGTTGATTTCTAAATAGTTCCTCTTGTATAAATGTACAAAATAAGCAGCAGATGTGTTTTCAAATGTAACCCTTCGTCAAACTAGTCTTTTTAGACCAGTTATACAGACATTGCTCTTTTACGATGCAAATTTGGTTATGTGCAGGTTATTCTTTAGTAGTTCCTCTTGTACTCAACATGAAATATAATGTCATGAATACTCAATAATGAAGATTCTCACATAGATCTCTATGTTTCACATTTTGTGGGCTTCTCTTGCAATTTTGGATCAGGAATACATACAAATCTGAAAGAATATGACTCTGTTTAGCACATTAGGAGTTTAATCCTCTCATTACCATTGGCATTGACAAGGCATTGACAAATCACTAATAAGTCAATCCAGTGGAACTGTAAGAATTAACTAACTACTAAGTTTCACCCATCCTACCTCGCCAGGCCTGGGATCTCTTCACTTTGCTGAGTGGCCGGACGCACTTGGTTGCCTGGCAACTCGATGTAGGCGTCTCCAAGGCGATTGTCTATGGCTTCTGCCATTGGCTGGTAGGCAAATGCTGTGCAGTAGGATGACAGAGTTGCTCTCTGGTAGAAATCTAACATCTTTTTTCTGTGAATAGGGGGAAAATAGGGGAAAAAATTGGGATTAAAAACATTATTTATCCCTCGAAAATGCCCACTTTAACCCATGTCATACACACTTGTTCTTTAAAAAAAAATCAGAGCACAGGGACCAGAAGGCCCTCCCCCCAGCCATGAGATGCCCCCAATACACCGGAGTTTAAATATAATCACAATTAAGTTTCTTCCATCATTCAATAACTTCATAGCATTTTGCCTTAATATACTCTTTTGCAAGTTTGTTCTAACAAACTACTAGTACTCTGTCCAGATGTGTGCGTTCACCAATTGCCTGCCACTCAACCTGAGCAGAGTTGGCAATGTACATTGTCTGTAAAAAGAATGCAGGGCAATATGCCATGAACAGCGTCTCTTTTTAGAATATGTTACAGTTTTCCCTAGAAGTAGCATAAATTATATGATAGTTATGATATTCTCTTATGATATGATATTATTTATGCTGTCTCTTTATGGCATATCACTTAGATTGAATTCGTTTAAAAAGTGTAGGTTACAAAATCATTTTGCCAGATTTTTCTGAAAATAATACAACACTGGTCCTCAGATTTTCCACTCTCATTCAAAACAACCTGTTTTCTCTTTAAATCTCTATAAACAAACACAAATTCTTAACTCCTTTTTGTACCAGGCAAATTAGTGCTCTACTGGAATTGTGTATATTACTGGTAATAAAAATGCTGGTGAATTAAACCACAGCTAGCAAACAAAGAGTTAATGCGCTTAGCTCCCGACCTGTCATTCTCTGTCATGGGGAAGAGGTCGCTGCCGTCCCAGAATTCCGAGCAGAGGTCAAGCAGGAGGTCAGCCGTGCCTTGGGTCAGAAGCTGCGGGGAGCCTGGGGTGGCAAAAGACACGACTATCATGGTCACCAATAGTAAATGGAAACAGCCAATGAGCTCTGAGCACTGCAGTTGTTACTACTTTATACTAATAATCATAATGAGGATAATAAACATTTATATTGCGATGAATACGACATTTCTAAGTGCAATTGTGCTATTATCCTTGCACACTTTTGGCAAAAAAATTACCCTTGCAATGAGGAGGACCAGGGCAATAGCACAAAAAAGTACCAAAAAATGTTACATTAAAACATCACTAACATAATACAAACGTGACGTTTTATGTAATATACAGTGTATAACTGAAAGAATTGACAGATGTGTATTACTTAGAAGAACACTTGTTCTGATATGAAGAATTTAAGAAGCAGGTTTTCAGCATAATTTTGAAAGTGTGTAAGGCTGGAACATCAGTTGATCTCTGTTTGCCTGAAAATCTTTGAGATTTTAAGGGCTATAAATGGAAAGGCTTCAAATGTACTTTAATGGTGAAAGATATTAAATAGTAAAGCCCATCATGTTTGGAGGAACATATCACAGACTTCGTTTTGGGGGGATTTCTATCCTTCTGAAGGTGGATATATAGCAGATGTATGACAGATATTCACAATCATATTTTCAGAAATTGAAACTAATGCTGAAATGGGATTCACACACAAAAAAGAAAATTTACCAAGTATGGCTTCATATGTTTTTAGACATAGTCATCTTGATTTTAGAGCTCAGCTAGACTACACCTTCAATAGGCAAGGAGTATGTGGTACAGGCAGGCATGCGTGTGCCAATTGTAGAACCCTTATAACCAGTCAGTGGCTAGCACTGGCACTACAAAGACACATACATGTATGTTGCAAACAGTCCACATATGGGTCAATATTTCTGCTTGTTATCAAATTTGCAACAGTAATTTGCATATATTTATGAGAAGTGCATGTAATGAATACTACAAAATATTTTCATTGGTTGTGTAATATGACACAGTAGTATTTTTCCACTTTCAACCTTTAATCTAACTGGTGCAAACTTTTGTCTTTTCCTGTACACTTCTTCATGCCGTCTCATGTCCCTTAAGTTGATTTGGATAAACAATACTAAGCCAGAACATGACAAGGACATTGGGTACGCACTGTCACCAATATACATCCCAAAGATTGGCCAGCAGCTAAGGAGAAATCAACTGAAATGAAACCAGCTGGCGTGAGGAAGTTTACAGGTGTAGACGAAAACTTGAAGTGAAGACCATTACTGTATTGTATACCCCTACCTCTAAGTCTTTTGTATCATACACTACTCATTCTCTCAAATTTGTGCAAATACAAATTTTACAATGGTTACAGGTTACATAACAAGTGGCAATTTTGTCCATTATGTTGACTGCATGCAACATTACTGTAAGTAATGTATATACTGATACTTGTCTTTGCATACCTGACATAGTCTGTTCTACCAGAACAGAGAGAGTGTGGGGAGCTGGAATACGCTTCTTGATGAAGGACCGAGACCTGGCAAGACGTCTACCTCCCTCTCCATCATCACCATCACTCTGTGACAAGACATACATCATGACAGATAGATAGTTAGACAGACATATAGATGAATATAAAGATAGACAGATTGACAGACAGATAGAGTAGGACGTTAATTTAAGTGCTACATGATACACAGTCAATTATTGGCATGAAGTTGGTCTACAGCTGTTATATCAAATGTATAATGTTATGATGAAATAAGTAGTATTAACTCACTGGTAGCTTGTAGAGTGCAAGCGTCTGCTTCAGCTGGTAGGTCTCTGTAGCCTTCTCTGTGAAGCCCATCACCTGGGCTAGCTGGCACAGACACCTGGGCAGAGGTAGTTCAGCACAGAGGGGGGGGGGGGGGGGGTTGAGAGGGAGGGAGGGAGAGGGGGATGGGAGAGAGAGGGGGGAGGGAGAGGGAGGGAGAGAGAGAGGGGGGTGGGAGAGGGAGGGAGAGGGAGGGAGGGAGAGAGTGGGAGAGGGAGAGAGAGAGAGGGGGGTGGGAGAGGGAGGGCGAGAGAGAGAGAGAGAGAGAGAGAGAGAGAGAGAGAGACAGAGAGAGAGAAGGGGGAGGGAGAGAGTGAGAAAGAGGGAGAAAGAGAAAGAGAGAAAGAGAGAGAAAGAAAGAGAGAGACAGAGACAGAGACACACAGAGAGAGAGAGAGAGGGGGGGGGGGGGATAAAGAAAAGGAGAGGGAGAGATACAGAAAACACATCAGAAAGGGCACATTAACAGGAATTATGAAGAAATTATATGATAATGGGATATATTGCCTAAGTAACAAGGCCACACACCTGTTCAGATTTACTTCAGCAAAGAGATAAAACAAATCAGACACTGGGGATGTTTCAGGGCATTGAAAAGAAATGATAAGATGAAGGGATCCATGGTCTGAAATAACAAGGCCCTATCAACTTATAAAATGTCCTCTATTGCACCGATTGAAAAGCTTTTCAACGTGGAGAGTGGTTGCAGTGTTAATGTGTATTGATGCAAAATGGCCAAAGTGGTAAATATACACTGTAAGAATTGAGAGCACCCCACACTACTGCGCACTCATCAATGTTTACAATGGTTGAAGATCTACCTGTATTGTGCAACAAGGGCAAAGTGCTAAATATAGGCTCTCCAGATTGAGAGCACTTCACACTACTGCGCAGTCCTCACCTTCTCTGAGAGACATGTGTGAAGTGCTTGCTCTCCTCTGCATTCACAGTGGTGTGAACGTGGTCCATGAATGTGCTGAACGTCTTCACAGTGTGCGGACTGCATGTGTTCATCAGGATGGTCAGGCCCTGCAGACATAGACAAAAGTGAATGGTGGCAACAATGATTTCATACATTTGTATTGTGCATTTTAAGAGAAATTAAAGAGTAACCTGGGTGAGGTATGCCTCTGTGCTCTGTGCTGCGTTCACACTTGTGTGAACGTGCTAAACGTCTCCATGGAGTGCAGACTGCATGTGTTCATCAGGATGGTCAGACTATACAGGCACGGATAGCGGACAAATGTGAATGATGAGCAAATAAGTAAACTTGTATTCTAAAGTTCACAAGATTACAGCAGTATTACCATAACCTCCAATTGTAAAAATGTCATTGCTCACACCTGGGGGGTATTTAATTTTCAGCCCGATTGCTGAAGGATGCCGCTGATGTAATTGCAAGACCGTTAGCTTATATTTTTAATCAGTCATTTCTGAATGGTGTGTTTCCAAAGGCAATGAAAGTAGCCAAAGTTACACCAATTTTTAAAAAAGGGGAAAAAGATATCCCAGGCAATTATAGACCCATCTCAGTTTTGCCTCTTTTGGCCAAAATATTTGAAAAATTAGTGAACAAGCGACTTCTTGATTATTTAGAAAAGAATGATGTCTTGTACAGGCATCAATATGGGTTTCGTAAACATTATAGTACTAAGTTGTCTTTGATTAATTTGGTTAATGATGTGCTTAAATCACTGGATAAGGGCAGTGCAACACTAGGTGTCTTCCTAGATTTCCAAAAGGCTTTTGATACAATTGATCATGCAATATTGGTTGGTAAATTAGAACACTATGGGATAAGAGGCCTGCCTCTTAAGTGGTTTAAAGATTATCTTTTTAGTAGATTTCAATTTGTGAATTATGATGGACATAGTTCTTTACAACAGATGATAACATGTGGTGTTCCTCAGGGCTCCGTGTTGGGACCTACACTGTTTTTGATGTATATTAATGATTTGCCAAATTCAACACAGTACTTCAATTTCAGTCTTTTTGCCGATGATACCAATTTGTTTCATACATTTCCACCAAGATTGAATATGATCGATATGGATGTAGTTAACATGCATCTTGATAATGTGTCCATGTGGTGCAAGGTGAATAAACTTACAGTGAATCTCTTAAAGACTAATTATTTGTTAATACGAGGGAACAGACAATCAGTAGTAACTCAAGGGGTGCTCAAAGTAGCAGGGACTGAAATAGTCCAAGTTGATTTTGCATCGTTTGTAGGAGTTTATATAGATCAACACTTGACTTGGAAACCTCATATTGAAAGGGTTAATAAGTGTATCAGAAAGAAGGTTGGCGTTTTATATAGATTAAGACAGTTTGTGCCAAAGCATATTTTATTATTATTGTATAAGACATTAATCCAACCGCATTTGACATATGGAATTGAGGTTTGGGGAAGTAATTATGAAACGACAATGAAGTGTTTATTACTAAGCCAAAAAATGGCACTAAGAATCATAACCTTTAGTCCAATCAGGACTCATTCAAAACCAATATTTCAGGAGTTAAAATTATTGAATGTGTATCAACTCCATAAACTATCTATCTGTGTTTTTATGTATCAATTATTGAATGGTAAATTGCCGCATTCCCTAATTCAGTATTGTAGTTTTATAGAACACCAATACGAGACAAGACAAAGGGAAAGTAAGAAGTTGAATGTGCCTAAGGTTAGGACTACACAGGGAAAATTTTCAGTTTCATTCAGAGGCACATGCTTCTGGAATGATTTACCCCTATCCATACGGGAGAAAGCATCAGTGTGTTGCTTTCGTAAAACTCTAATATCTCAAATGTTAATGGAATAATTCGTTGTTGTTGCTTTTTAAACCAGAGTTCTTGCCTTTTTATAAAGATTGTGTTAGATAATCCTTTATCTTTTTATTTAGTTATAGATACCAAAGTACTTATATTTATATTTAATCACAAAATATATTTTATTCTAGATGTAGAATAGCTTATTCTTATGTATTCAAGTATTTAGTGCATAGTATGTAGATAGTATGTAGATAGAACATAGTATGTATTCAACATTTCTTCATTATATTGTATTATCATTTGTCTCGTAAAACTCGATATGTTAAATGTTAGTGAAATTAATTGTTTTGAACTTTTAACCAAGGTTCTTGCCTTTCTTGTAAACATTGTGTTTGATAATCCTTAATCATTTTATTTAGTAACGATACCAAAGCTTTGTATGTAATCACAGAATATATTTTACACAATATGTTTAATAACTAGTAGCGTAAGTACGTATTCAACATTTATTCATACTGTATTCTCATTCTTATGTGTATTAATGGTACCAGACCCGATTAGCATTTCATGCTATTTTCTGGTTCCATTTATCCTCTTAATACTTTTGTTAAACTTTCAGTTTCGCAATGTTTTGTAATATATACTTTTTATTTGGATAATAAAACATCAAACTCAAACTCAAACTCAAACTCAAACTCATTTCATCAAAGGACTTGTCGGACGTTTTATCCGACAAACTGTTATAAGCTACTGAAATGTTTGCATCTTATTGGCTGAGAGCAAACTTGTCGGATAAAATATCCGACAAGTCCTTTGATGAATGCCCCCCTGGAAAATTGCTTTTTGTCCTTTAATCTTGATCTTTGTCCATGAACCACTAGCCCTGAAATATTGGGCCTACATTACATCTCAACAAGGGATGTTCTGTTTATGGCAATTCCGCTTCAAATGTCACATATGGGGTAGTCAATAGAGTGCATAGTATGTGACTGTATAGGACAAACAGAGTTTAAAATCAAGACTGAAGTGGCTTTGCTGACAAATGCAGTAAGTGACAAATCACATGAATTTGAGTTATTTACATTGTTAAGAATGTACCTAGCATTCCCTACGTACAAAAACAATCCACAAAAGAACATTTCATCTTGCTGTCAGACATGGTGACAAATGACGGACATATTTTCCTCATTAACATGGAAATAACTTTTGTTTCTCCTTCTCTTTGTCAAAGCTGGGCAATATGAATAACAATTTTTAAACTGTTTGTATTTCATAACTGTTCAATTTTCTGCTGAATTCTGCCAGTGTTCTACTTTGATTGTTCCACTCCTAATTCATATCAATATGAGTGTGAGTATGAATTTCTTAACTCTTTGTATATCAGGCAAACTGTTGCCAGTTTTAAGAGACAGATGAACAATTTTAAGTAATATCCTTTATAAACAACATTTCCCCGACGAATTTCCACACATATCATCTTGAACGGTAGCTAAACAATTCAACTACTGATTGCACACATCAACCACATTTAAACATTACGATAAAGTACTGAAAAGAAGCTGGTATTGATACTTTTCTGGGGAGAAGGAGAAGGAGACAGATGAACAATCTTAAGTAATATACTTTATAAACAATATTTCCCCAAGGAATTTCCACACATATGATCTTGGTAGCTAAACAATTCAACTACTGATTGCACACATCAACCACATTCAAACATTACGATAAAGTACTGAAAGCAAGCTGATATTGATACTTTTCTGGGAAGAAGATATACCTGGTTCAGGTTTCTGAGTAGGGCACTTGAGTACACCGAGTTCTTGAAATAAATGTGTTAACCATCCACTTTTCTTACTATTGTGCAAAAGTTGGCTAATATAAAACCAACATGAAGGGCATACTCATCTGTAACATCATGCATCATTCTGACAACAAGAGAATTACCATAGGCTTCAAGGAGCTGATATGTCTGTCCCACCTGGTCTCATCAAACTCCACTCCACTCTTGCTCTGTGGGCAGAAACACAGGAAAATAACACAGAAATGTGACTCATATTCCTGCTTTCTTCTCAGACACTGCACTATTGCCAGAATCCTTTATATTCAAATTTCATAGAGAGTACTGGAGGCTTATACATCAATGTCAAGTTGAAGGACATAGCAGGAGCAGCCTTAGGTGTCTTGTCAAAAATTCAAGACACAAAAGACTGCGTATATATCAGAGAATCTCGTATGCAATCTTTTCTATTAAAGGCTCAATAATCCCCCGTCCTTTCCTTTTGTTCGGTCTTTTTTTACTAGGGTCCATGCTTTCATACTGTAATACTATAATACGATGCAGTGGAATAAAGCAAAAAGGCTGGACGGACTATTAATCGATGGCTGGCCATTCTGGTCTTTTCAACCTTCAGACCCCTTTTCAGGAAAGACGGAAGTTTAAAGGTCCAACTAGTCTTTTGCCTAAAAGATGCGGCAGAGACGGTCAACATGTTTTGACAAGGCACCTTAGCAGTCCATAAATATGTGTTTGATGATGCAAAATCCACAACAACTTTAAATGAATGGAGGATCATTTTGGTAATTTTGGCATTAAGCCTCTCACGATTATAAGTAAAATGATATGTTGAAAGTCAATAGGGATCTTGAGGGCTTGGTATTGTGAGGGTTAATTTGGAAGCTATGAAAACAATTTGCATATTAATCCAAAACAAACAAATGAGAACAGATTGATGGGATAGACTACTTATAAAGTAGGTGACCTGTTACTTGAGCATTTATACAGCTTAAACTCATCTCTGCACCACTCAGTACAGAATTGACATCAAATAAGAATTAAACTTGCTCCAAATCATCTAACATGACAAATTAGTACACTTATGTGAGTTCTCCGTACTTCATATAGGCGTTCAATATTGCATTGGTCAAGGAAATCCAGATTTTGTTTCCAGTCATGTCTACATCCAGTCTCATACACTAATACACTAATACACTAGGAATAGAGAGGACATGACCGCAAACAAAATCCCAAGTGACTGTGCAGTCCATTGTGGGACGACTTTTCCTTAAATGTGGTATGGAGAGTCAACAAAGAGGCATACTAACAGATGAATCCTGTGATAGGGTTAAGACTTCTGCATGGTGCTCTGGGAAGTGATCTAAGAAAATACAAATTAAGAGAGGGAGAGAATAACGTTAGAACTATACGGCTGAAATTATGTGGTCAATTCCGCATATAGGGAGAAGTCGTAATGCACCGCATATCAACATCCCATGTATTTTTCCAGTCATACCCACTTCCAGTCTCATTCATTAGTAAAATAGAACTGGAAGCGAGTATGACTATAAAGCCCAGATGTTAAACATGGTCTTCTTCTTTTGTATGGTACACTTAATGCATGTTTGATACCGTTTGTAGGCTGAATTGCTTTCTAGGATGAACCTCGAGGGGTCAGCATCTTTCACTCATTTCCCATAAGAGGCTTTCTGGCCACTCCATTGGGTTTTCACCCTGCTGTTAATCAAGAAGTGAAGTGGGTTCTTTAACGTGCATAGAGTGTGGTTGTTGTATACAGTTGTAGTACAAAATGAGCAAAGGGAAGAAGCATTCTCATAGAATAGAATTTCTTTTAAATGGTGCTTCTCTACACACCCACCCACCCGAACAATCACACAAACCCACACACAAATCCTAACCTATACACATACATGTTAACACAAAAACAAATAAAGACACACACAAATACAGACACAGACACACACACAGACACTCAACACATTTATTTATTTTTTATTTTTTTTATACACATGGACAAAGACAGCGACTTCACACAAATGCACGCACCCACACTGGAGCACACGTAAAACAGACACAAACACAAACACACACACCCACACACATACAGACACTCTTCCTCTCCCATGCCTACCCTCTTTGTCTATGTTGCGATTGCCCAGCCTGTTCATGGGCCCCATCTTCTTGGCTTGGTCCTTGGATGTGGTGTCGTCCAAGCCAAAGACACACAGACAGACACATACATACCCACACACAGACACATCTCACCCTCTTTATCCATGTTGCGGTTCCCAAGCCTGTTCATGGGCCCTTTCTTCTGGGCCTGGTCCCTGGGCGTGGTCTCGTCCGAGCCAAAGACAGAGTCCTCGCTGCTGTCGCTGTCGGAGTCATCGTCAGACAGACTGCTCATGAAGAAGACCTTCTCTGGGGTGGGGTCTGGTGTGGAGAGGATCCCCCTCTTATCTACACAGCACAGCGACTAGGGGTGGGGGGGGGGGAGGGGGAGGGAGGGGTTAAAGTTTTATTGTGCAACTGATAATCTACAAAATCAAGACATTTATCCCACAGATTTACACAAATTACAGCTACGGCGGTACTGTAAGTTAATGCATTTTTTTTCTGGAATTTGATTTTGTTTGCAAAAATTATACATTACCTTTAAGTAGTCAGAGTAAATAGAACCCAAATTAAATATCATGCTGTTGTTTTTTATCCATCATTAAAAATAAATATTTTAGTATTCATTACATAACTCAAATATAGACTACCCCAACATTTGGGCAATGGTTGAACTACAGGTATACCCAACAGAGCGGTCAGTATTTTTTGCATTTTTTGTTGTTGGCCAAATATTTGTATCAGATCAGAAAGGTGTTTGCACATCAAGAGTTGATACTCACAGTGACAGACCCCAGTCCCTGCAGTAGGTTGCCTGTCCGGGGCAGGTGGGGTGACGTCCCCAGAAAACTAGACCTGAAGCTCTGCCACACTGGTAACCATGGCAACCTCTCATCCTGTATGTATCAAACAAGGCATTCCTTGATGACCCAAATTTATTGAAGAATACAAAATGGAAATGTGGAACTCCCAAAGAAATGAGCTGTAAGGGAAATGTTGAATTAATTGAAGAGCACTGATGGTCAATTGTTCGCAATTTGTTTGAATTTCTAAGTCTATGTATCAATGTGTTTGATAAAAACACTTGTGTTCCATTCTCATTTGCACATGATCATTTGGCAATGCCTTGTCAATAATAGTAAGGAAGAAATTATCATTCCATTGGCACATAGTGCACTGTTACTTATATAGTTTCAAAACGACAATGAGCACAAATCATTATTCATTTGATTCCAGATCAAATTGAAGAATCGCAGTGCTGGATGCTTTATGATGTTTCCATGTATGCTTACCACAATTGGATGGCCTTCATCACTGTCCCGGAATTCTCGCTCAGTGTCTGGAATCTAAGAAAGGAAAAGAAAGAAAAAATGGAGAAAGCAAAAGAATAATAGTTAGGACATAATGATTTAATATCAATATAAACAAGTCCATTTTCTGAAATGAACAGATCCACATCTAAAGCATAATGTTCTCCAAACATTACTTGTTGAAATAAAAATATATCCAGCAATGTATAAACAGATAAATGGGTATAAAAACAGTGTGACAGCATACACAGACAACCTGACAGGCCAAAAACTCTAAACAACTTTATACTTAACAAACACAACTTCACATCCACCAAAACAATGGAAGTACCATGGTGCAATATCAGGGCAAAGGGGTGAATGCACTTTAACATCTCCGGATATAGAATGATGATTTATATTCTGACCTTGAGATGTTTTGATTTGTGGAATAGTGTGACAATCCTAGCACTGCCAAAGTGGTTGAGGGAGATCCAGATGAGAGGCAAGCTGAGCGGCAAGAAGGGCAGGACAGTGTGAACCTGGCAGGAAGGGAAGGAGAGATAAAAGTAGGTTTGTTCACATTGCATACATTTATCCATCTTGGCAGGCTATCTAGGTTATTACATAACTAACTCATAATATTACGGCACCATAATAAAATGCCATCCTAAACTTGGATTTACAGTTTGAGGAATATTTTTCACCAGTTATCACATTATCCATGGAAAGACCAAATGTGGGCCGAATATATATTCCAAGGGGCGTACCTGCAACATATAGCATAATTCTTTAGGCATTACTACAATTTTTTTTACAGCTCACAACATTTACAAAGGCTGTTTTTTTAAACCAGTAGTTCATACAAATCTTTCAGAGTTGAATGTGGTCAGGCAGCAAAATATTTCAAGTAGAAGTCAACCTTGAAGTTGAGTTGGTTTTAATGAAAGTAGAAACATGAAAGAAACATAGTAGTGAAGGTTCAATAAAAATCTGTTAAAGGATGAGAAAATTATAAGTTTTGATTTTGTGATGGCACTTGTGAGAGGCTCTCCCATATGATGTTGATTTTTTTGAGAATGTTCATTTTCTCAAAAGGATATGCATCATTTTACCTGTGCATTCGATACATCATTAGACACATGTTTTTTTTTTACAAACATTCCTCTATGAAAAAAAAAATCCTTCATCAAAAACAGAAAAAAAGCAATTTATGGAATTATACAGCACACAATGTTTTGGAGTGCACATCGCATATGACGTCACAAAATTTTAAAAGATCATCACTTTCTTATCATTTGAATGATTTTCGTCAAACCTTCACTAATATGCTTCGGTTATGTTTCTGCTTTTATTGAAACCAACTTAACCCCAGGGTGTACTTTCCCTTTAACATATTCGCACTCACTGGGATGGCAATGAGCAGTTCTGACCAGTGGCCCATGTCAGCTTCCAGCAGCAAGTAGCGGATCATGTTGATGACAAAAGAAAAGATCTGCAGTGCATGGGGAAACAACAAGCGTACAAAAGAATAAACCATCTATGCACTATTGAGGCATTGTTGCACCATTAATACACACAAATACCATAAGGTAGCGCTTTCTGTAGCATAAAAGATTTAATGTTTTATGCCCTATTGAGGCTCTTTCACATCAGTAATACACATAGAAGGAGCACTTTCTGTGGCATAGAAAGAGTTTAGCTTCAATGGATTCTCACCTTGTGAAATGTTGCATGACGCATTAAGGATTAAAATAAAACACTACAGCTTTTAAGTTACCATTCTCTTCAGTTTGGCAGCCCCCTTTGTTTGCATCCAAGATATAGAAACATCTTCGTCATCATTGGTTTTGTTTTATTTTGGGTTTCTACTGTACTGGCATTGTCAAAAATTGGCAATAATCTGTAATAAAAGGTATAACTATATTGCTACATGGAAATAGTAATTCATTGAGCCCACAATCACATTGCACTTCTCTGTAATAGTAGAATAGTGAAATAATGTATTATATGATGAGGGAGTGAAATGAAAATATTACAAAATTGCAATGTTGATCTGAGTACTTACAAAAAACTAAAATATGAGTGACTGGTCACTTGCTTCCTTCTGTTTAATTATGGCAGTTGAAGTGCAAGCACCAGGTGCAGTTTGAAACCAGGGCCCTAACTAAAAGAGTTGCAACTGATCTGCATTGATCACAACTCTATCTAATGGACACAGTTCTGATCAATATCAATTGCAAGTGAAGTTGCCATCAATTGTAACTTTTTATAAGACAGGGCCCTGAACCTCTCAGGACAGGCAGGAGTATTCACGATAACACTACAATATTCTGAAGGGACTGGGCGCAGTTTCCTAACTCACCAAAGCAGCTGGGGTGAGCCATCGCTCAAACATGGCTGTGCAGGCGATCCTCCTGTTATCAAATGACGACAGAGGCTTCTTCCTAGCTCCCTCCAGACATGCCCTGGGGAGTGAGAGGAATCTTAGATTAATTAAACAGGGATGTCACTTCAGAGAACATACCATTAAATCAGTCTGCTCTCTTTGGAAAACAGTATGAGATATTTAAAAACACATAGTTTATGAGGTAATAACTGACAATGTACCAATCACAACTAATGTGTGTTCATCTTAAAGATAAACTTCATTAAAAAGGAAATAAGATCTCTGTTATATCTTACTGTTACACAACATTACAACCAAACACAATTTCCAATGAAGACAATGCCAACCTTACCTTCAATACAGTGCTATGATAATTACTTCTTCTTTAAAAAAATACTTTCATATCAAATCTCCCTGTGAAAGCAAAATGGAAATCAAATAATCTAGGCTTCATATAAAGCTAGAATGTTATTTTTTTAATATTTTTTTTTATACATACCTGAGGTGTGGTAGGTATGGGGTGTCCATGACTTGGAACTTGGCTGGCTGGAGAGGCTGGCGAGCTATGGGCTCCACAGAAGGTTCTGGGATGGAGGGATGATACACCTCACCAGGCTGCAGCTCAAGGTCAAGGTCATCCTGAAGTAAGAGACAGGCAGGAATGAGGCTGCATTCATAACATGTTGAGTGCCAGAATACATGTATCAAGATTTTTGTGTTCCCAGAATATCTGATATAAAGACATGGACTTGAAAACCAATTCAGTCACAGCATCTAATCACTATCTATCTGTGTTTGATATCTCTAAGTGTATATATTTATCTAAAAACTATTTTAATTTGCATTTATAGTGCATATCTTCTATGAAATTTCTTTCATTGATTTTATTTGTGCTTGCTGTAAATTGTCATGCAATTAAGCTAAGGCTGCAAAATTATGATAATAAACATTCCAATTATATTGAAAACAAATCTATCGTACAAAGTACTCACTGAGATCATCCGGATGTGAGTAGGAGCGATCTTGCCCGGTCTCATCAGGATGGTGTCATCGGTCACAAGCAGCGTCCAGGGCAGGTTGACCAGCTGACCATCCCGGAACGTCCACTGCAGCATCATGGAGTTGGTCTGGGGGCAGAAGAGTGGGGTGTAGTCCTCGGGCTTCCATGTCACTCCACCCGAGATCACGTCTGGAAGGGGGACAGTAGGAGGATAGAAAGAATCTTACATGTACATGGACAGTACCACTAAAACAAAGGGTGTTTACAAATTTGAAGTATGCTTTGCATGAAGAGCACAATTACACACTAAAATGATAGCATGCAGCACTTGCATAAATCAATGTAAAAAGTAGCTCATCTGATAAGCATTTTTCAAACCCAGGGATAATACTTTTCATTTGTCCATAATGAAGTATACATGCTAATAATTTGTCTGAGGAAGAAAATGAACACTATGGCATGTACTTCTAAGCTAACATTTGAAAGGGATCTTTCCTCCTGTGAGGTACCTAAAGGTTAGTAAGGGTACCAGACTCACTGACTCACCAGTAGGCAACCTTTGATAAAGATGGAGCAGTAGTGTGCAGAGCATTTCCGAAGATTTAGTGATCATTTTTAACAAGATAATACATAAAGTAAAACAACAGAAATTAATTAATCCTGTGCAGAAAGGAACTTATTGAATTCAATGATTTATAATAGTGGATGTCAAAGGTTATAACCACATATGTGTGGTACTTGATCCAGAATAAGTTGGGGAAACCTACCTTCCAGTTCCCTGATGAGCTCCTTGGTCTGGTTCACCATCTCCCGGTGCTGCAGGCGACAGTCCCAGCCAGACAGGTAGGCATTGAAGATCAGGAACAGACACAAGATGGCGCTCTCCACCAGCAGGCTGGCGTTCCACCGGAAGATGGTCGAGAAGAGGAGGAAGATGATGGCGATAATGATGGCCACACCGCTAGTCCAGTGGAATGCAGCTCTAGAGGGTGAGGGTTATAAGTTATCCAAACAAAATGCATCCATACATGTGACTAGAAAGATATAATTCTCATCAATTAGACATTTGTAAAGCATTAAAATATTAATTCAGCACAAGTTTATATTATAAAGATTAAGATTAAAGTTTAAAATCTTCAATTACAGATATCATTTGTGACTGTGAATTTTGTGAAATATCTTTTCAACCGTTAAATATGCCCTTCCAATCAGAAAATCATTCATCACGCACTCTAGTAAGAATACCCAATGACACTTATCCTGTTAAAGTGGCTAGTGTGGGCACTTAAGAGGTCGTAGGAGACTTACACTTTTGTCCAGGGCCTAAAGTCATTCAATTAAACATTAATTAATTAAACATTAAAAATAAAGAATATCTTATATACCAGGGCTGGGACTTCCTTTTGTCCATCCCCTGCCTGCGTTAAACACACATAAGATAGAGCCTACATGGTTAAAGTTTTAGAGTTATACTCTAGGTTTTAGGTTAAATTTGTGGATTATGTTTCAGGTTTAAGGACTACAGATATGGGTTTAAGAAATAGGATGAGGGATTATGGTTAAGGTTTAGGATTAGGGTTTAAATCGTTACGGGTGGGGGGAGTCTCGCCCTAGGGCTTGAATGCACTTATTCAGAAATTGGGTTATGTTTAATGCTATATGTACCTGGAGTCTAGCCGCCAGCCAGAGGGGTGTCCCAGGGCTGACATGCAGCTCTGCTTCTGCCATGTCACTTCCTCGTAGGTTTGCAGCTCCTTGGCAATGGCCGCCTTCAACTTCTCTAGCGCCCTCTGGGTGTCCAGTCCAGATATATCAGGCGAAGTCATCTGAAATAAAGTGCAGTATTCACAGAATGGTTTACAATAATAAGAGAAAAGAGCGAAAGTGCATTTTGCCTTTAACCATGCAGACTTGTTTGCACTTGCCTTCATTATCTCATACGCATGCCTATGATTTAGCCTGCATGCTGGTGATTGGGATGCATGGACAGCTGACGGGGCGCATAACTGTGGCAGAACTGACACTGTCTGTATTGATAGGGACGCCCACAAAATATTAAAACAACTCCAAAATACAAATGCTCACCATATATGCTTGTTTGCAATATTGATAATCCATAGAAATCATTAATTTTGGCAAAATAACAAGAAAAGTATTTATTTAAACAAGATTTTAGCATCGTCTCCGAGTCACAGATATTGCGTCTACACTGTACACAAAATTCGCGTATTTGCTAATATTAATTAACGATCTACCGGTACTCGCTTAGCGTATATTCCGGTGGGTTGCTGAATCCGCACGGGATCAGCCAGCCTATTGTTCCGTCAGACATGCATGCATATTGCCAATCGGACTTTCTGCGAGCGTGCAGTGGGCGCATGCGAACGGCACAGCACGGCCGATACATGTTCCGATATACATGTAGTATAGTGCGCGCGTGAGCGGGACACCATGTCCTCGCAAGCCACGCATCGCGGTCAGCTATATATAGCGCCGATCCGACCGGCTCGGCTTAGCTTAGCCGACGGTGGCGGCCACGCGCGGCTACCCGGAGCTATCATAGCAGCCGACAAGCGAGGCTTAGAATTGCGCGACGATTGTCGTTGCCCCCTCCGGAATTTCATAACATTTATCAACACCGCATATTCATAGATCTAAACATGGGCTCATAAAACCCTTTTGCGGCACAACTGCGCCTTTGTAAAACGTTATAAATCAAAAGCCAAATAGAAGCTCAGTATTTACTCTTGACACTATTCTTGTTTCGAATTGATCCACATAACGGAACATTTTCGTTTTCACCATAATTCACGAAAAAGTGAAGTGGATTTTCAAAAACTTACCGCAAAATGCTTCGATCTCGCTCGGTCATCGCAGCTTTCCCAAAACTTTTTGTTGCATATGAAAGAAGAACTCACAGGGTTGTCGAGCTGAAAATCTCAACCCATAAATTTACTTAGATTATATTCTACATCGGAATTCCGCTACCCGAACAGATCACGCATCTCACAAATTGCGCGCACCATTTTGCCATTCCGTTTTTGCACTTACGTGCGAAGCGCCATCTAGTGACACATGGGCGTCCCTAGTATTGACTGAATCTAACATAATTTCCTCAATCATCATGCATGCTCATGAACTCGAGCAAATTGTGCAATTTATTTTTCTCCAGATTTCCTTAATGTCAGAGCGACCAATGTCAGAGTAACCAAACCATGCCTCCACTCAAGCTTCGTGAATGTCATGATCACTCATACTATAGACATGTCACTTGTGTCTGTACTGTAGTGGTGACACTGCCAAGTGCCAGTAACACCGTCACTCACCGAATCATGGACACTTTACCTACATGAATTACAATGCGTGGGACACGCTTTAAAATGTTATAAATAAATCAGAGAAATAAAATGATCTCTAGTCTTGCTTTCATTCTTTGGCCCATATAACCAAACAATACAAATTAAAATCATCCTACCTTTCAGCATTCATCATTAGTGAACTGATGACAAAGGACCCTCCAAAAAACTTAATGTAAAGACGAAAAATTAAGAACCGGCATCCGTTCAGAGACTGGCCTTGATTGTATCAGTGGTCTTACAGTTCAGACCATTAGAATGTCAGGCTCAAAATACAGGCTCAAAACATTTGAATTAAATTCAATTTAAATGTAAGCTTCTTGAATGGTAAATGAATTAAATGTAAAGACCTTTCTATCTGTATTATTTCAATTTTTCTTTGAATAACGGTAATGTCTAAAGAAAGCAGATACAAAAATAATAATTATGAGTCTGTAAAATTAGACTAGCTCAGATACACGTATTTTTGTACAGTAATTGCTCGCACGTGAATGTATAGCATTGCATTCATGATGCGATACACCGCAATGCCCCACTCTATTGCGCAATTCTTGTGTTGGAAGTACTAAGTATACTTGTTCAATGCTGACCCTATGTATGCATTCACACCTGTAGTAAGCTGTATCAAGACTTTGTGTGTACTCTCGTTCTATGTATTTCACATTTCAGCGCTCCTTTAGTCTTGGATGTTGCAGAAACTTTCATCATCCGCGGACAAACTTCAGGAATCATGGCCTAATTTTAGGATGGCATCAACAAAGTTTTTACCAATCTGTGCTTCTGCAGCAGAAAGGCGAAGGTGAATGGCAACAGATTGCGCGTCCTATTACAAATTTCAGTCGCCTTCATCTTGGACCTAGCTACAGGACTATAGCTGCATATTCTAGTTGTGATAAGCAAGTGAGAAGGACATACGTCGGCGTACGGCAGAACTACCTTTCACTTAGCACTGATTGGAAACTCTCGACAACACTCATAAGTTCAACGTTTAATTGTGTTCAGCAACGACAAGCTGGCCATTGGGAGATGGCTGCGGAGAAGGCCAAGCTGCGATTCCTGAAGAATCGGGAGAAGCGAGCCCAGTCTGACAGGTCTCCTCAACAGAGCTCGGTGGTTTCGCTGCAGATCATCGGCGATGGCTCGATCGACTGCCCTCCATCTTTCCTCATCATCACCGACACGTCGCGGTAAAGAGAGGCAAATTTACTTTGGAGAGTGAATGTCAATAATGCAAACTATCAATATCAATAGTGATGATGAGAGATCTTTAGATGTAAAAGGCAAAACTCAGATAGCCTTATTTGCTGTTGGCCGTTCATCAGTTGATAAAGTTTTTTTTGTTCTTAACTTCAGATCATAGTTCATACTGTTAAACTAACGTTTGTGAGCTATATTGAATCATCAGATTTATTGAACAAACTGTTATTTTTCCTTAGATTGTATTAATTTAGTCTGACATAAGTTGTTATTTTTAGAAATAATATTAGGCAAATATTTCTGTGTGCAGACTCCATTACCTTTCTTCTGTCAGCTTCTGTCTCAAGCTAATTGTTTTTGGTTTGTGCCAGTAGGTCCTATGTTTATTGTGTTGCATCCCATGAAAAATGAAAGGATTAAATAATAAGGATTATAAGATGGCTAAATAATTTGCAGCTTGCTGATTGGTCAAAGCGTACCACGTGATCATTCGCGAAAAGTGTCTATCCCTGCACGCCCGTGCGTCTTTCGCGCACCCAAATTGTCTAACGCACGGTTTTGGCGCATGCGCAGCGTCTAAAACTATCGAGATTTCGATTACGTACCCGCTTTATGCTCAATTAGCCTGCTGAGGTCACGTACCGTATGAATGAGAAACTTTGGGATCCACCATCATATGTTGAAAAAGAAAATAAATTTATGCACAACTTTATCGATCGCGCGCGTGCCTGCGCTTGCGCCTAGTTTAGCTAGCTGGGACGTACGTATCGACGATTTCGACTGCGTTTGGGTTACAACGATACAGTGAAATTCTTCATTTAACCAGATTTTCAAGGCCACCACTCATGTTATTTCATAGGATTTAAAACTTGTGCCATCAAATTAGAATTAACTCCTGTTGAAACAAGACTTTTTATGGCTCCTCGTTTACTGATTTTGATCTAGGTCTATGATCTACGATCTCGATTACTGATTGGCTGTAAGTTTCGTCGCTGTGTAGGCTAGTCCTGCCTTTGTTGTGTGTCACAACTCATTCGGAAACCTTGAGATATGGCGTCTGTGAATCAACCAAACGATGAAAGAAGGGAATATCTTCCACTGTGACCCTAAACAGAAGGCAAACATCCTGAACAAGTACTTTTCGTCTGTGTTTGGCACCGATGGCCAACATGAGACACTTCCTGATCTGGGACCAAGCCCATACTCGGACATGGATGACATACAAGTAACCACAGCAGGGGTACAGAAGTTGCTGAAAAACTTGAAAGACCATAAAGCTACAGGACCAGATGGCATCTCGGCGAAAGTACTGAAGGAGACTGCTGAACAGATCTCGCCTGCAATTACATTGCTCTTCCAGGCTTCCATCAATCAAGGCTGTATACCATCTGCATGGAAGAAAGCTTTAGTTGTTCCCATCTTTAAGAAGGGTTGTAAGTCAACTCCAGCCAATTACAGGCCAGTCTCCCTCACCGCCATCCTGTCTAAAATCTGCGAGCACATTATGCATTGTGCCATCATTCATCACCTCATTGAGCATGGCATTCTTTCTGACAGTCAGCATGGATTCAGGAAGCGTCGTTCATGCGAGACACAGCTGATACTCACCATCAATGACCTAGCAAAAGGACTGGAAGATAAAGAACAGATTGATGTCATATTGCTAGATTTTGCTAAGGCCTTTGACAAGGTTTCTCACCAACGACTTCTCCTTAAGGCCAGGTACTATGGTATAAGCGGCCTTACCCTTCAGTGGATTGAAGACTTTCTTACTGGGCGAACTCAACAAGTCATGTTGGAGGGCCAAATCAGTAATGAGATAGGAGTCACATCGGGCGTGCCACAAGGTAGTGTCTTGGGACCCTTACTATTCCTAATTTACATCAATGACCTACCAGATGGCATATATCACTCAAAATCCCGCCTATATGCTGATGATTGTCTCCTATACAAGACTATCAAAACACACCAGGATTGTAACCAGCTCCAAGAAGATCTTGCTAGGCTTCAAGAGTGGGAGGCCAAGTGGAAAATGGAGTTCCACCCTGCCAAATGTCAAGTCCTGCGAGTGACCAACAAGAGGAACCCAATAGCTGGCCAATACAACATACATAATCATCGTCTGGAGGAAGTCAGCTATGCAAAGTATCTTGGGTTGCACATCGACAAGAAACTCAACTTCAATACCCATGTCGACGTCACCGTCAAGAAGGCAAACTCTGTCTGTGCATTCCTACGACGAAATCTAAAACACCTCAATCGCAGGGTCAAAGAAGCTAGCTACAATATGTACATTAGACCGGTGGTGGAATATGCTGCAACAGCATGGGACCCACACACCCAGAAAAATGTCAGCAAGATCGAGATGGTACAGCGAAGGAGTGCACGATACGTCACTGGTGACTTCCATCAAACTAGCAGTGTCACTGCAATGCTGGCCCAGCTGAAATGGGCGTCGCTTGCCAGCAGACGACTACAAAGCCGGCTTGCCATGATGTACCGCATCCGCTTTGATCTTGTGGACATCAACTGGCGACTACACCTTATAGAAGCAACATCCTCAACCCGTGGACATGGATCCCGTTTCATCACCCCCAAGAGCACCAACCAAGTCTACAGCCAGTCCTTCTTCCCCAGAACTGTCAAGGACTGGAACAGCTTACAGATTGATCCAGCCAAATCACCCTCCCTCGAGGCATTTAAGGCTTCGTTGAGGGAGGTGTATACACCATAGTGACCCCCAAGAAAGGCAGTCTTTTTACTAGCACAATTTGTACATAATGTGCACTTATTTTTATTCAATGAATCTGGCTGGCACACACATATGGTGCTCACACATGCACACAGTGCGCAATCTTCAGTAATGAAGCAGCACTCTACTGGAAGAAGAAGAAGATGACTTATCTGTCTCTTTCCAAGTTATGACAGAAGAAGAAATTGACCAATTGGTAAACGACATGGACAGCAAAGGGACAAAAAAAGTGCTGAAATTAGCTAAATGTAAGCTCATGGACTTTGCCAAATTCACTGGAACTGATTTGGAAGAAATCACCAAGGATACCAAAGATTTGGACGGCTATGACTCCGAGTACGACGAGTGCGATATCCGGCAGGATAACATCGTTCTAACCCAAACGCAGTCGAGATCCTCGATCACGGTTAGGAGGGACACCAGTCACGTTCGTTCGGGGAGTGGAAACGTTTTCCACTTCCACGGATGTAATGTGACCATCAACAACTAGATCTAGGCAGTATAGCTGTCAAATCTGCTGTAAATAGCTGTAAATGTGTTGAATTCTTGAGAGTTGAAACATTTTCGAGTTCATGTGTTGGATTTTAAACTTTGTAAACTGAAAGTTGGCCTAGGCGTACATCCTACTCTGGACCATTTTCAAACGGTAAGTGCAATTTCATTTTTTTTTAAATATTTGATTTGGATCCCTTTCTTTCTCATATAAGGTGCTTATAATTGCGCTCGAAATTATTTAGCCATCTTATAAAAGGAATAACGCATTTTCCCGTCGTTGTTCAGCGAGTATGCAGTGCACTCGAGGTTTCTTCTTCGCATGCACACTCCACACTCGCCTCCGGCTCGTGTGGAGTGCGCATGCTCAGAAGAAACCTCTCGTGCACTGCATACTCGCTAACCAACTCCGCGCAATGCGTTATTCCTATATTTTTGGTACGACTGAAGGCTGCTCTTATAATTTAGTGCTATTTTATTTCCACTTACCTTTTGTGTAGAACTTTCTCTTTCAGAAATATTAAAATGCGGCACTGAGAATTGACAGAAATTGATTGTTTTTCTGTTTTTTTCATTCTCTTTTCTCTTTTTGATTAGGTACATTTTTAATTGTGGAGAAGGCACTCAACGATTATTGATGGAATGCGGGTAAGACACAGATTTGTTACTTTTATTAGCAGTATTGTGTACCCATGTTTGGCATACATTGTGCAGTAATTGATATGATTCTTAAAGATTGTCCGTCCCTTTTGCAAGCTAAAAATTTGAAATCGTCTATCACGATCGTAAATTGAAGAAAGTCTGATTCAAGACCATTTCTAAGAATATAGCATGTTGAAGCTTTCTGTATATGTAAAAAATTTCAGCCGTTAAATTTCGAACCGACTTTTTTCGTACCACGAAAAAAGTATTAGTCTTTGTTACAGTATCTATGTGGTTATTATGCGTGTGTGAAATCCTAATTTTATGAGTAACTACCAAGCTTTGGAGATGATTCCTTCCATAGAACAATTTTTTTTCATAATGCGTTTTATAATTTAATAAACAGATTAATCAATAAAGCAGATATTTCAACACAAACTGCTAAGAGCCTGAGGTAAAGACTATTAATCAGACGTTGTTTACGTGCATTATTTGAATTTTACACTACGTATCAGTTTCAAATTGTGAATATAGAGCTTGCTAACAGTTCTCTATATGTTTTGCCAATGTTTGGATGGTTTTGTGGTGATCTGAAAAAGGGACTGGCCCCGGGGGGGGGGGGGGGGGGGGGGCACTCACATACATTGGTGGTACGGGGACGTGCCGCTTTGAAGACCCCCTTTTTGAGACCCCGATATCCGTTCTTTAGATCCTCTACATCATACGCATGGCGAACATTCCGCGAAAGTTCCGCTCCTTAGGCTCCCCGCTGTGCCCTCCCTCCGTTCCCTCCGTTCCCTCCCTCCGTTCCCCAGGCCCGCGGCTTGCGTGCAGCTTGCTACGCGTACGCTTCAACATCAACCCGGCCGCCCGGCCGCCCGACCCGCCGGCCTAGCGAGCTGCAAGAAAACCCTGACGTAAACACAACGTGTCGCATGTGCAGCGAGGATAGTTCTGTAGACCCTGTTTTTCACAATGCTGGCCGGGAATGCCGGTATATTTTTAGTTCCTAAGACCCCAGATTTTACGCGGATTTTACCTGTGTAGTCAGTTCCTTAGACCCCCATTTCAGGGTTTCGTGAGGCACACCCCCATCAAAATATAATTTGAGTGCCCCCCCCGGGGGACTGGCTGTCTTTAATATCAACCTTCAAATCTACAGAAACTATCCAAAGCGAATGTAACAGTATGGTATGGTGTTTTTTTTAAAGGAATTTGTAGATTTTACCATTCTTCTTTTTGTTACCAGTAGCACTCTGGAAATCAGTACAGCCAATTATGTTTAATGTGAAACGTGTACACATTTCTACAGGGCCAGCTTACGTTAAATACCGTATGTGCTCAATGTTCATTCACGTATGGGATATAAAGAAATTGTGCTTTTGATCTGATGATGTCAAATGTCAATTTAATGTCCTTTGACTTGTGCAGGACCCGCAATTTGTCAAAGCTGGAACACATCTTCATGACGAGGATGTCGTGGGAGAATGTCGGAGGAGCCGTGGGTAAGCTGCTCAAGTCTAGATTGATATAGCCTGGCTTCCAGGCTGTTGGATATGTTTTATTCCAAACTGAAAAATAGAGGCTAGTACTTGTAAGAATAGTCACCTGATATCTTGTCTTTTTCTCAGTATGGAGAAGAAATGGAGAATGATAGCCTACTGCAGACCTTTGATATAATAGTTTGGTTTAGAAAGCAGCCTGGGGTCAAATTCATGAAACCTGTACTAGCCTAGTTAGTTACTAAAAATGCATGAGCTGAATTAAGTTTAGCAACTTACTAGGGTTAGTAAGGTTTCATGAATATGGCCCCTGGAATTGAGGATAAGATTGCTGTTGAGTATTGAGGTCCTAGTGTGACTCTGCATGCACTAGATCAGTAGAGGGGAGTTGGCTATAGTTGAAGGTCTTTACATGTCCTTTCTTTAATTTTATCCCCCTTTGTATTTATAATACAAGATGAAGAGAGGAGATAGATACTACCCCCACCCCTACCAACCTTATTGATTCAAATAGGCCTAATTGATAAAATAAGCAGCTTGACATCAAATTTGTTTTCTTTAATCCCTTACTTTATGATCATTATGTGCAAGGCAAGGGAAGGGTTGGAGGGAATTGTTGCGTATCCCAAATATATTATCAAGCCACCTTACCCATTTTGTTAAAAGGTTTTAGAAACCTAGTGATATACAAATTACACATTTTCAGTAATGTACAGTTAAAAAATGTTGAGATTGTTACTGGTACTTGATATCCAGCAATGAAATTGTATGGTTAATCCCATTCTTGTTGTCCAATAACATATTGTAAATGACAACCATTCTGATTTTGGAGGAATGATTCCTGTTTATATCAGGTTTTCTAACCCCATGTATGACTATAGATGCCTTCCCTTTTCCATGAAACACAATGTAGATGTATACAAAATGCCCTATATTTCTGAATTGTGCTTTGAACAGATTGTAACTTCGTGCCTGACAGGTTGGTAGCTATGCAATGATATATGAAATGTTGAACCCTTTCATGGTGTGCCTGACACCCTGTCGTACTTGGGATCACACTTACCATATTTCTGAGTGTGAATATGTGACCTCTTTTCATCTCTTTTCTGTTAAATACAGGCATGACCATTACTCTCAAAAACATTGGCATTCCAAGGCTCACCATGTACGGACCTCCAAGCCTGGTAAGCTTGAGATTGGCTATAATGGCCCGTATTCACAGCAGCATGTTTTAACTTAGACCGCTTACTAAACATAGAATTACTTTATGGGGTGCAAAATAAATCATTTGTTGCTGTCACAAAATTATTGATTTTCATCACAGAATCACAACAGTGGGTGATTTAAATTATTCCCTGTAATTATCATTTGGATAAACTCAAATATACCACAGTGCTTCCCTGGATAAAACCATTGATATTGAATCAATTCATGTTTTATGTTGTTTTATTTGGCATCCCATAAAGTTAGTCCAGGCTCACTACACTTTTGAGATTATTACACAATCAACAATACTGACAACAGACAACGTAATATTGGTATTCAATTCATATGTGTGTGGTCATGACAACTGGTGCCTGGAAATCAACTCTGTAGCAAATATTATGTAAGAAGATACATTAAATCTGATTTTACTATAATAGTATTATGATTTTTTAATAATGTTATATGAAAAAGAACTACAGTTAATGGGAATTTTCTCAATGTCACAAGTATGTTTGATTATGTAAATGCTTGTTTTCTTCTATAACTTGCTAGCTCAAGATTCAAATTGATTAAGTAGCATAAACAAATAGGTATTGATTTAATATTCAAGGACGGAAATTGGAAGCGACACACTGATATGTTGTTTGATGCAGCTCTTCTCTTTTGGGAAAAATGATCCATATTAGTCTATATTATGTTGTTACTCCTCTTGGTACCAAGACTAGTTTTGATAGGTTTGGACTCTCCCCTGTATTTCAAGAAAACCTTTAACAGCTTTTATGAAACATTATGTTTTTCCACAGACAGAGTTCAGGCAAGCTCTGCAGATTTTTGCCAAACATGAAGCCATTGATGTCGGTAAGTATAGAATACTTCAAGTCCTTGCTCCTGTCTCAGAGTGACCTTGATTTCTATGAAAGAAAATTATAAACAGAACTTGTGCCTCCTCAAATTGTTCAAATGTTGATCAACGAGTTCCAGAGTCCACTGCCACAAAAAAGTGATGCAATCTTGTAAAAGTCTTCTCAAAATATATAAGATTGTCTATTTAATATGCTTTAGTCATACTATGATGTGATAATCATTTTGAATGTCAAATATATCTGTGTTATCTCTCCCCTCAATTCTGGTTATGGGACCCATAATCATTGTAGATCTGTTTTGTTGTCATCACAGGTCCTGCTTTTGTTTGTTTTTATGTCCCTCTGTTTTTGAGAAGATTTAGTCACATTATCCTTCAAATGAACAGGAATGGGACCCGTGGTCTTACCATAACAGTTCCACCATGATCACAGGTCCTGCAGTCTACCGGTATCTCTTACCTTAAATTGATCACAAACTCATTTCAGAATGGCTGTATTGCTTGCGTCTTCACATTCCACAATTCGCCATTTAACGGATAGTTCACCCTGAAATTATGTTGGTTTCAAGAGAAGCAGAAGCATGAGAGAAGCATATTAGTGAAGGTTCAATGAAAATCCGTCAAAAGGATAAGAAAGTTGTGATATTTGAAAAGTTTGATATTGAAGTCACATGCGAGGTGCTCTCCCATAGGTTGAGTATATTTTGTGAAAATGTCCATTTTCTCAAATAGATACATAAACATCATATTACATGTGCATTTGAAACATCATTAGAAACATTTTCCTTCATCAAAAACAGAAAAAGAGCAATTCATGGAATCATACAGCACACAACATATGGGAGAGCACCTCGCACGTGGCGTCACAAAATTGAAATTTCAAAAGCTCATAACTTACCCTTTGACAGATTTTCATCAAATCTTCACTAATATGTTTCTGCTTTTATTGAAAGCAACTTAACTTCAGGGTGGACTGTCCCTTTAAAAAACTGTGCTCTCCTTGCCTCCTAGCACTGAAGCCATACACAGAAGGACCGTTCACCAACGACACAATGGTCATCACACCGGTGCCTATTTTCCGTAAGTTTCAACCTTCTGTTCACTCTCTTTGTTGTCGGCATGTTTACTGACTCACAACTCCACGTGACATTTGGATTTATTAGATTTAGTGGGTGGATGAGTAAGCTTCTGTGGTCGTGGAACTTGAGAAAAAAAAATTGGCATCTCAGACTCCTATGAGTAATTTCCCCTGCGATGTTGTGCATGCAGGAATTCAAACTCCAAAAGAGGCTAGGGTGATATGCTAATACTAAATGGAAGTGGTGGCTGCTCTTTTGCGCATTGTGCAAGCCACTACAAGAATTGCCATGACAACAACAGTGATACAAACTGTAAAAATGGCTTACCGGGGTGTATGGCCCCTCATGGGGTATGGAAGAATTATACAATCAATGACACCACAGGCATTAGATATGGCAACATTTGTCAAGCATGAGAACACAAGTAAATATTGACATGAAATAAGAATAGTAATTAATAGTAAGAATAATTAAGATCTAAATATAAATGAAAAAGAAAATTGAGTATGGTCTCTGCCTTTATGGAGGACTGCTAGACTCACATTTATAGACAAAAAGAGCATACTCTTCTGTCTTCTTTGTGAGAGGGAGAAAGAGACAGGTTAGCATTTGTGTCCAGCCGTAGTAGTGATTAATCACAAGAGGAATAAAGGGCTTTGTGAGCTCCTTCCTGGGTAAGGTTGCTATTTTGAGAGGAGGGCATGCATTTATTGCTTGGGGTTGTATTGGTAGAGATATCAAGCTCCTTTATAAATGCAGTATGATTGAAGATAAGAGCATAAAAGTACATGTATTCCAAAAGATGCATCTATTTATTTAAAGTATGCAATACCTCCCTAATATTTGTGGCAATTCATCAGCAAGTACAAAAAAAGATTTAAAGAGTAAGATACATTAAACTGTTGTATAGGGTAGCAGAGTATTGTAAATGTGTGAAAGAGGCTACTGAATTGCTATATTTGAAAAATATTTCTTTTTCTTCCTTTATTGCATAGCCACAAAGAACGAAGATGTGGTAAGCTGCAAAGACAACACACCCTCCACCGATGACATAGAGGAGGATCATGTCTGCCCTGGGACCAGTGATGAGGAGAGTGGCGCCCTCATGCCAGAGGGAGGGCAGGTGGTGGGGAAGAGAAAATCAGACAGCGCTCTGGATGTGATTGCTGATATGTCAGTGATACCTCAGCTCACAGGCAACAGTAAGTGTGTCACACTCATCGCTCTAAAGTGTACTAGTAACAGACTCATTCGTTCCTTTTTTTTCACCGAGCATGTTTCTACATGAGATCTCATCATAACTTAATTATGAAACCAGATATGTCTTCGTAGACACTGTCTTCACAGAAACATTCAACTCTCTTAATATTCAAATGTAAATCAATCTTACCCCAAATATATATACTTGTAAATATCATATTACTTATATGATAGTTCAGTCTTCATGTACAGTAATGTAATCCTTATATAAATGTAAATGCTCTATATTTAACACATGATTGCGCAAATCGTTGTAAAGAAATATTAGAAAAGGCATTGATGTTAAGTTGATGTTCATCAATTATTTTGTGAAGTTGGATTAAGATTAGTTTTACAAAGGCGAGTTTTGACAGTGATAACCTAAAGCCTTGTTCATATATTTCTTTCACTTTGGATTCTTCACAGTGATTTGTTTTGAATACCTTTTGCATTGTTCATCGTTTCATAGGTGCCAAGAGAAAGAAAATGGAGAAAGTGGAAGACTTCACTATTGCTTACATATGCAAGGTAAGAAAAGCAAGTGTTTGCAACTGAACTCTTTATGCACCATTAGAGCATTTTTACACAAGGAATACATTTACTTTCCAAAGAGTAGCAAGTAACGTGCTACACAAATGATTAACATGTTTTCTGAATGATTTTCCCCCCTGGTACATACAATTTAATAATCAAAGTATATTCAAAGATAATTATGTCTTCTTGTTGACGTATTTTAGTGATTACAGAATACACTTATTGTATGGAATAGAAGTGAGTTGTTTTGTTTCAGAGGCTTTGATGTTTTTTTTCTTCTGAAAATGGCATTCTTGTAGTTCATATATTTTCATTAACAATAACAGTGCATTATGCATTATTGTATGGTGAATATTTTGTACATGATATCCTTGCAGTTACATGATAAACCTGGCAAGCTGCTTGCTGAGAAGGCTATCAAGATGGGATTGAAACCGTAAGTAACCATTAGAGCAGGTCTCCCTCAATGTGTGAGCATAGAGGAAAAGGAAATTGCTACAGCCATTCCTAGGAACAATAGTGATTGTTATCTCAATATCCTTTCACCCATTCAATGAATTCAAATGCTTTATTTCAAGTAAACATGCTTTGGAGCACAAAGTTCAATTTCACACATTGCTACAGTGGGTGAATACAATGGCTTATGTCCACAACCTGACACATACCTATAATTTTTGTCTCGCCCACCGGAGGTGAAGGCGAGACTAAGGGATCCAAATGGCGTCCGTCCGTCGTCCGTCCGTCGTCCGTCCGTCGTCCGTCCGTCGTCCGTCCGTCGTCCGTCGTCCGTCCGTCGTCCGTCACAAATGTTAAAGTTTACCTGCAAGACTCTCTTATGATCCATAACTTCACATGGGTTGCTTGGATTACAACCTAACTTGGGTCATAGATGCAATGGGGGTACCTTCATGTTATGGTGGCGTTGGAGGTCACAGGATAAGGTCAAAGGTCATTTGAGGTCATACGTTAAAGTTTACCTGCAAGACTCTCTATTGACAAATTACTTCACGTAGGTTGCTTGGATTACAACCTAACTTGGGTCATAGATGCACTGGGGGTACCTTCATGTTATGGTGTCGTTGGAGGTCACAGGATAAGGTCAAAGGTCATTTGAGGTCATACGTTAAAGTTTACCTGCAAGACTCTCTTTTGACAAATAACATCACATAGGTTGCTTGGATTACAACCTAACTTGGGTCATAGATGCACTGGGGGTACCTTCATGTTATGGTGCTGTTGGAGGTCACAGGATAAGGTCAAAGGTCATTTGAGGTCATACGTTAAAGTTTACCTGCAAGACTCTCTTTTGACAAATAACTTCACATAGGTTGCTTGGATTACAACCTAACTTGGGTCATAGATGCACTGGGGGTACCTTCATGTTATGGTGGCGTTGGAGGTCACAGGATAAGGTCAAAGGTCATTTGAGGTCATACGTTAAAGTTTACCTGCAAGACTCTCTTTTGACAAATAACTTCACATAGGTTGCTTGGATTACAACCTAACTTGGGTCATAGATGCACTGGGGGTACCTACATGTTATGGTGCTGTTGGAGGTCACAGGATAAGGTCAAAGGTCATTTGAGGTCATACGTTAAAGTTTACCTGCAAGACTCTCTTTTGACAAATAACTTCACATAGGTTGCTTGGATTACAACCTAACTTGGGTCATAGATGCACTAGGGGTACCTTCATGTTATGGTACCGTTGGAGGTCACAGGATAAGGTCAAAGGTCATTTGAGGTCATACATTAAAGTTTACTTGCAAGACTCTTGGTGAAGGCTTCCTAACTTGTGCACAGAATTGTGTGAGCATGTGTGAGCATTACTGATGTAGATTTAGGCAAACATTACTCATGCACATTTATGCAAATTTATTCAAAGTCACTATTTTGCACCTGATTTTGATGTTGTCTGTTTAAAGTTGCTTATTTGTTTGTTTCAGTTTTCTTTTGCGTAGCAACGGAGATCGCGATATTTCTGGTTATTTTCGCAAGTGGGCGAGACACAATATTGCTAATGCCTTGTTTTAATGAACCATTACTAAATTTCATATTAATGGGAAGACAAATTGAATATCATCCTCATCATCAAAAGTCCCTTGATTGGGTGTGGTCTTTCAGTCACCGAGCTGTTGAACTTTTGACCAGTTCCTTCCGTACTTCTTGGTTGTGTGCCAGTGCGTGTGTTTCTGAAAGGCTTTGTCTAGCCTCCGTAACATAAAGGTTTGCAATCAATTGTAAATTTGAAAGACAAATTCTGATTGGTTACTGGTAATTTGAGCAAGAAGCGAATGCAACAATGATGTTGATTGGCCACTGCCATTTTGCGATTGATCGCAAACCTTTATGTTACAGGGCGTTCACAATTTAACTGTTTGAGTGCCACATGTGATTTTTGCACACAGTACCCATAGAGTATTCAGCATCCAAGGGGTTAATGTGTGCCTAAAGGGTGATATATTCTGTTTTTTGTTGTTTGTAAAGTAATATTGTTTTTTATGCTAAATATGTTACTCATTGCGGATAGATGGCTACTGATAATCGTTTGTCTCGCAATGTAAGGTAAACGGAATCGAAAAGATCACGATGTTTCGTGTGCCGCTGCAACACTTCGTCAGGTGTGATACAAAATTGTAGTAAGCAGGGACGAAGTGTTGCAGCGGCACACGAAACGTCGTGATCTTTTCGATTCCGTTTACCTTACATTGCGAGACAAACGATTATCAGTAGCCAATATTTTTTGTGGCAGGTAATTCTTATAACAATTTGTCTGGGCAATATTTGTTGTCTTTTTATTGTATCTATTTCTTTTTCTTCCAGTAATCTCCATTTTGTGTCCTTAAAGTCTGGCCAAGCAGTCACCCTCGAGGATGGCAGAACGGTAGGTTTCTCATCATGGATTTCTTGCTTCATTTTTCAAGCAGGACTGACCAGGGCTAGCACACTTTCAAGTCCTGTGAGCAATAGGTAAAAGCATTGACCTGTTGCACGAGGTTAGATTTTTGGTCTTTGTGAACCCTGGTCAAGTCTGGGTGTCAAAATTTGCCCTGGAGCTTGCAGTAACCAAAGGGATGTGGCTTTATTGCACTCTTCAAGGGATTTGAAGTTTGTTCATATTGTTGTTTATTGTCCATACAGCAGATCATGCAGGAGTCGCGCTGTTTAATATGTGAATGGAGAAAAGCTGGTAAAAATATGTGGGCTCAGTAAAGAACGAGTTAAGATTTGTTAGTCATATCTGTGTAAATTGTATGATCTTTCACACATACAGATTCAGCCTGAAGAAGTTGTGGGCCCTGCTATTCCTGGTCAAGTATTCATTGGTAAGTGTTCAAGTTAAAGATGCCAGAGCAAGATAAAATTAATATAAGCAGTTTCCTCCCTGTATATCTGGAAATAATCAAACTTTAATGTATCAAAGAAATATATTGAAGTATAGTTGTGCTTCTATTTTATATTTGTTTACCTTATATTCATTTTGTTCAAATCTGTGATAGGTTTTAGAAAGGAGCTTTCAGGGGTGATCTAAATGAGAATTTTTTTTTGCTTACACTGAGTGATAAAGATCACTAGATGCTGACATTCCTATCTGAAATCTTTGAGTGTTTTTGTCTGATCTTCATTTACAGTTCTGGAATGTCCGTCAGTTGACTATATTGATAGTGTGGTCAGCAGTGAGAGGTTTGAGAGGTAAGAATCATTCATTTTTTTATTACTTTTGTAACTAGCTACTGCCATGAAACTAGCTTTTGCTTGTCAAATAGATGGGTTAAGTTCAAATAGCATGTCTTGTGGTATTATTAGCTCAAATACCAACATTTGACTTTATTGTGATCAATGTGATGATTCTGTCAGCGTTTTTACAAACCATCAAATCCATGCAGTGCACAGCACATGGATTCGATAGTTGTAAAAATGCTTATGATTTGTTAATACAGTATTCAGATTTACATTGACAAAACATAATTTCAGTCCATTGTAGTTGTCACACTTCCATATCCCCCTTATTTTTACTTCTACATCCAAAAATACAATTTTCTTTAAAGTGCCATTATTTAGGAATCCCTTTCCTGCTCATGTCAAATTCAAGTCCAAATCAAAGCAGACATATAAACATTTGTATATTAACTAAGCACTTCAAATCATATGTATTTTGAAGTATATATAAAGTTCTCTTAAATGCATTGTTACATTTCTTGATTTGTCATGAAATATTAATTGATTAATGGATGATCAACAATAACACAAAATTCTCTCTTGCTGCTTCCACATTCTCATATTCATTTTTATTTCCTTTGTATCTTGTTTAATGTTGTTCTGTTTCTAATTATTTATGTTGTTTAAGCATTGTTTATATATGATGAATAAGATAAAAACCAAACTTGAAACCTGAGTAAGTGAATCATTGTCAGAGGGACAGATATAGGAATGCAAAAGATGAGTGAGGAGCAAATGATGACTGACAAGGAACAATACTCAAACAGTCTGGAAAAAGATGACAGTAGATCTCTAATGATCAAACATTATGAATTTAATAAACAAGCAAGCAAGAATGGAAATAGAACAAAATACCAAATTACAATAAATATTTGAATGTGTTATGCTTTTCAGATGGTATAAGTTGCTGTAATTTCTATTGTATTGTAGTGATTTTTCTGTTGTTTTTGTTTTTGCTGTCAGGCATTTTGCAGGCCATGGTGTGGACACAGCCTCCCTGGTTCTTCACATGAGCTCAGAGGAAGTCCTAAACGATGCCAGATACCAGGCCTGGATTGCCAGGTATGAACAGGGTCAGGCATATGTATAGGCTCTCATGAATATTCATCTCATGTGGACGATTTGGTATTGGCTAGAAAAAATACTCTAAGTATTGCACATGGTGTAGATCTAGATCCGACAAGTTTTATTTAGTTTGATTCCACTGTAGATGATGATTGACCCCATAGCTTATCTACGCTCTTATTACATATTTGCATTACATTGAATAAAATAAGAATGTCTCCATCTATTCTTATGTGATTCATTTGACGTCAACAGGTTTGGATCAGAAGCAGAGCATGTGATCTTCAACAAGTCGTGTAAGAGTCTGCGGTTCGATGCCAGCAGAGGGCAGCAGACAATGCTGAATCAGCTTCACGAAGGCATCTTTCCAATCCTGCCCAGCCACACCCCTTCATCTCCTCCCATCCCTCCTCGAATCAAGGTAAACATACTGTAAAAGCCTATATTGTTTTCGCGTACATATATTTTCGTAAATGAAGGGGTTGCCGACATTTTTGCAGGGTTTTTGTTTTTTGTGAATGAGACCCAGTGTTTGCGCTATACAGTGTATTGCATGCACTGCTTCCGGCTGGGTACACTATGATATCTACACACCCAAATGTGAAAGAAAAATTATGTATGCATACAGCTACACCCGATCGTGCACTGCATGCTATGCAAACTAGAGAGTTCACCTCTCCAAAGAAATACTCTGACTCTAACTCTCTCCGCTCAACTTGTTGTCTTTCTTTTCCCACTTGCTCTCCTAGCAGCTCTTTTAAGAGCTATTCTGAAAGAATATACTGACCTTGCCATGTACTGCCGTACATGTAGAAAGAACCTGATTTACAGGAACGTTGGGGAGGTATTCTGAAAGAAGCTGAAGTGCAAAACTCTCTCAGCCAAGATAGTTTTGGTATTCTGAAAATGAACAGTTTTGTCATGCCCATGGGCCTCAATAACTCACTTCCTCACTTGATCGGCTCCTACCAATTAATCACTATTCTTCGCCACACTTCCCGATCTGTCATGAACGTTGCAAACTCCTTGGTGTTGGTAGCACTGGTGTTAGCACCAAGGTCTTGGGTCTTCCTCGTCCTTGCTTGCCGTGGGTCGGCTCCCATAACACCAGTCTCTGGGTGCTCAGTTCTTGATGGCGGAAGCAATGCCCGGCAAAATGATGAAGTCATTCATGTAACATCATGAAATCAACCAGGGATAGGGTTCTGAAGGGTTCTCTAACATGATCATTGGTCCCATCTCATACCTCTACTCCACATTGCTTTTATGTATGTCCTCTCCTTGTGGTTGTGTTTTAGGTTGATGGTAGTGAGTATGCGCAGCTCATGTATGCAGAAATCTATCATAAGATCCATCTCAAGCCTGCACGAGGATGGGAGAGGTGAGTGACAGAATCTTCAATAGTTTGCTCTGACAGTGCTTCATCTCAAGAAGCTATGCAGAAATCATATATATTGTACTTTTATTTTTACTTTTATATGCATATATACATGAAGTAGTTTGATCTATATTAACCCTAATGTTTCACATTATATGTTAAACTTTTGTTCTCTATCTATACGTCTGTGATAGTTTTGCTTTGTCTTCACAAAAGATATGTTTCCAACATGCTTGTAAATGTTAGATGTGCACACTTATTATAAGTCAAAAGATATAAATGAAAGTAGATGTCTAAGGCTTTACATTCGTCGAAGAAATTTCGGAAAATTATTGCCTGTGTGTACTAAGATTTGGAGTAATTTCATCACTCACTCTCTCTTTGTCATCTGATGCGGTTGCCATAGAGATGCCATCATCCCAGAGGACCGGCAGCGATTCCTGGAGGAGCTAGGAGACTTGGAGGACTACCAGCAGAGCCTGAAGACCCTTCGGACATCCCTGCAGGAGGCGGAGCATGATGTTGCCACGACGACAGCAGCAGGAGCAGTGGGAAGCAAGTACCCGGAGGTTGTGTTTCTAGGGACGGGGTCGGCCATGCCTAATAAGGCCAGGAATGTCTCTGGGATTCTCCTCAATTTCAGGTGAGTTTGGTGCTCAGCTTTGCGGCTCTTGTAATCATTCGTTTGGCATTCAGCAGATGATAATGGCCATTGGAAGCAACATTATAGTTCCCATTAAGAGAGTTGAAATTGGAATTGAAATTAGAATTGAAATTGTATTTATTCTGTTCATTTACTGGGGTTTACCTCTTTGTGTGCCACATGTTTTTTGTTTTTATCACAAGTAATACATGCAAGTTCCATAGAGCAGCGGTAAATCTGGCACACAAAGGATTAAATGGTTGTTTTTCAATCTATGCCTTGTACAGTGAGAACAAATCTATGATAATGGACTGTGGGGAGGGAACCTTTGGCCAGCTGTCTCGTTACTATGGCGACAAGCTGGATGAGGTCATCGCCAGCATCCAGTGTATCTTCATCTCTCACATTCATGCAGACCACCATGCGGTATGACACTTGCCTCTATGTCTTTCTGTCTTTCATTAGCTTCTTTACTTGTGTAATATAATAATAATGTATTTGTAACGCCCACATCACATGTGTCTCTAAACCTCGTAAGAAATTGAAATGAGTTAAACACATCCCATATGTCTTTCTACGTTGTAAGAAATTGAAATGAAGCAACAAACGAAGACACTATCAGTACATAATTCTGCATATTGTAAATTGGGATAGGAACAAGTTTTATGTTGTCGCTTATTTGCATTAGCTGATTTTGATGCAAATACAGGTGTATTAAACCATGAAAAAGAACCACACCAAACCAGTGTCTTCCTTACTTTTATTATTAGATTGAGCCAACAAGAGAAATAAACGTCTACTTTTCATCTTGAAGAGGGAGATGAGTGAAATGCATTGAACAAAAATGTAGGATTCGCTGTGTAAATATATAAATTGACTTTTTTTGAGTGTATATAACATTGGTAGTTGTGATATCGTATCCTGTATTTTGCTGTTTAACTTCAATTAATTTTTTCCACTAAAATTTGAATTGTAACCCTTTTATTGAAGTGTATGGATATTTTCACTAGTGCTAGAAGCGACATTGTTTACAGGTTTCTTGAGAGTAATGTAATTTGCTATGTTTGTCTCCACAGGGCTTGATTAACTTGTTGAGGCATTGGAAACGAGTCACAGTAAGTACATTTATATATAAACACTGCTCAGTGGTTTTTTTTGGCACACAGGGGAAAAGGTGGACAAAGACGACCAGACTGATGAGGTTTTTACATAACATGCTTTCATGGAAAGGCAAACTAGAAATGTGCAGGTTTTAGTTATAAACTGATAACTGTACTACTACTGTAATACTACTGTAATATAAATTAAATAAAAAAAAGAAAATGTGGTATTTCTTGGCAGTCAAGTATTTTGAGGTGTGAACACCTCGCATATGACATCACAAAACCAAAAACTTAAAAAAATCATAACCTTTTCATCAAACCTTCACTTATACGTTTCTTTCATGTGTCTTTTATTGAAACCAACTTAATTTTAGGTTGGACTATCCCTATAAGAAAGGGAGAAGACAGAAAGCCAAATTTGTTAGCATACTCTTACCTTTCATCTTGTCCATTATTTTCCTTTCAGAATCCTGTAGACGGAGGGAACAACCTGATTCTGATTGGACCCAAGAGAATGTTCATCTGGCTCAACATCTATGATAACCACTGCGAGCCGTTCATCCAGGGCATCAGGTCAGAGGAGATTTAGTATCCATAGCGCATATAAAGAAAAGTTGTCCCATGATGCATTGGGCAGGCACATGCCCGTTTTTTTTTTCCAGTCATGTTTGCTTTGGGTCTAGTGTACATGTATTAGTGTATGAGACTGGAAGGGGACATGACCGCAAAAAAAAAAAAAAAAATTGAATTGTAATGGGTGCTAGTACTGGTAAGTGTTGTATTCTTATTGGTATTAGTACCAGTCCTGTACTGTTACTAGTATTGGTATTGGTATCGGTGAAATAATGTTCATCTGACTCAACATATATTATAACCACTGTGAGCTGTTCATCCATGAAATTGGTTCAGGCAAGATTAATTGTAGTATTGGTTCTAGTTGAGTTGTAGTCTTGATGGTGTAAGTACCAGTACTATTGCTAGTAGTGGTATTGGTATTAAGTATACGATAATTATTGTAATATCCCTCTCAATTTAGTCTGTCAACTGCAATTGGGACGGATCCCTATTCAATTAAAGTAGCTTTGATATTATCATTACAAGTACAAATTAAAATATATGAATTTAATTCTGAATTTTCTTTCCTTTCTTTTTTTTCTTTATCAATTATCACCAAATAAAACAACTACATGGTTTTACAAAATGTTTGTGAATGGTATTCACGAATACCCTCCCATCATGGGAGCCTATGAGGAACATCTCAAATATGCTCCTCTTTCCTTGTTGTTTTCTTGGACAGATTTGTAGATCTTGCCGACTTGAACATCAAGCTTCCCAAGGAGGAGAGGTCCAGACACGAGACGTCTCTCCTGTCTCGGTTGAATCTGACTGAGGTACAGCTTTTCTCTATTCCACACCCTCCATTGTTGATGATGACACACAGCAGATAAAGAGTCGGCCATTTAAGAGAATGAAACCCTTGCAAGAGATTGAATTGAATCAAATCAGAGAAATGAGAAAAAAAAAAGATTTGAAGAGAATGAAACCCTTTCTAGAAATTGAATTGAATAAAATCAAAGAAATAAAAAACAGATTAACAGATTGATAAGAGTTTGAGAAAAATCAGATATATTAAACTTGTGCAATTTGTGAAAATCATGATTAGTATCACAGATTCCAGACTGCTAACCTTCATGGGCAACTGCATTAGTCTGAAATGAAGAACTGTTTGGAATAGTGTGTACCCTGTGGATAACAAGAGAAGACCCAGAGCCCACTCAGAGACCAGTTACTGCAATACAAAGTAGCGCACCATACAGCTTTTCGCGCTGCACAGTGGATGCGTTGAAGTAGGCTGGGCACCGCTGAGCAAACGTTGCAATATGTTATATGAATGTTCAAATTCAATTCAATTCAAAATGATTTTATTTTCCAAATCTTTAAAAAATACATAATGTACAATGTATATACAAGATAGAAATCCATAATCGATAAGATTCATTGATAAGGAAAAAAGGAAACAGGCAGAAAGCAAAGCTTGTAAGTAACGTTGTTCCCTTTTTCATAAATATATATATAGACATTTAATATGGATAATGAAAATTAATGTAGATCATGGTCAGTATGTTTCAAACATAAACAGATAGGATTTCATTTTTCCTGAAAAGGCTCATGAAGCTGTGACTGAAATTTCATACACGTTTTAGTCAAGGGTCCTGTTGCATAAAACTTTTCATTGATGGTAACTTTGCTATCAATAGCAACTTGTATGGAAACCTTGAAGTTGATTGGCTGTCGAGCAGTGTTACCATGGGAGTTATCATTGATGGCAAAGTTACCATTAATGGTAAGTTTTATGCAACGGGACCAAGGTATGCTGCTGATTTCTGCAGAGTTTTATGAATTTTGCACATGGGCTTCCCTGTCTTTTAATTGTGATAAATGAAATACAATGATTGTTACATGTATTTATTTCTTAGTGTTCATTGACCCTTCTTGTGCTTGTTTTCCCAGCTGCACACAGTGTATGTGAGGCACTGTGCTAATGCCTACGGAGTGACCATGACACACCAAGACGGCTGGAAGCTAGTGTACTCTGGTGACACCATGCCCTCCAATAACCTCATAGAAGCAGGTGTGTTGTTATTTGGTTGCCATGGATTTCTCATCATTCTGTTTTTTAACCCATGCACTCACTGTTATATTACCAGGCTGTGTGAACCCTGATCTGGTTAAGATCTCTACATTTGTCATATAAATTCAGTAACCAAGGGGATGTGGATTAATTGTGCCCTGTAACGAATTTGAAGCTTATTCATAACCTGTCGCACCGCCCAGTATCTGATTTGAGAAAAGCCTTCCCGCAAATCACGAGCTGAGTGAAGAACAGGTTAATATGTAGGTTAATGGTGAAGAGGGCGTGTCCCACTTTGCAATCCGTAGACTGAATTTAGAGGAATGTTCCCATGTGGTCGCTAGGTACAAGATCATATCATGCTAACATGTATGTGCACCATCTCCACTCCCCACTCCCTGGGGGGTATTCCTTGCCAGATGTATGATATCGGTGCTGTGTCAAGATCATTCACATCTTATCATCCAGCCTCCTACAATCACTGGGAAGCTGGTGTTAAGCACCACATTACATCTTCACATCAAAGTGAGGAGCAATTTTGTTTTTAGGACAACGTCGTCTTTCATGCTTCACAATCTTTTATTATTTTGATTGTCATCTCTTGCTCGTTATTTCACTCCTCCTCAGGGAAGGGAGCAGATCTCTTGATCCATGAAGCGACTCTGGAGGATGGGATGGAGGAGGAGGCAAAGAAGAAGAGGCACAGGTAAGGCAACCACATCACACTGGATCCACAATCTCATACAGTGAAACCTGCTTCAGTGACCACTTTTGTTTAAAAAAAAAACCCTGTATATAAAAAAACCGCCTGTAAGACCACCTCCCTGTAAAGACCACATTTGCTATTTCTCTTAGAAACCTGTATTAAAATCCCAGCTCATAACGGCCACAATTCCTGTATCCCTTGAGTGATCTTTATGTAAAGGTTTGTATGGTCTGTATGTACAGGTGTGACTCAAACTGGCTCCTAATGGTCACTTAGAACAATCAGAATCCATAAGTTTTCATCACGCAGGTAGTATTCGCTGTAATTTCAAATTGTCTGTCACTGTAAGGTGCCTTGCTCAGTTACTCAGTTATTCAAGTTCTAGATATGTGACAAATGAAGGATTCCATATGGCAGCATTCAAAAGAAAAAAATAATTGTGCAATGTTGATAATGCAGGATGTGATATTGTATCAAGGTATGCAAGACTTTCTTAGATATGGGGTTAAAATTTTCTCAACAGTGAGAGTTGTTATAGCAGAAAAAGTTGTGGAGGGACTATCATTAGTCTTGCAACTGTATGATTTTCTTGTGCTGATAGGTCACTTATCTGTGGTTTCATTATAATGTCAAAATGAGTTTTTTTTCCCCTTTCCATCATAGCATAATCTCTCACACCAGTACCTGCTGCTCTTGCACTCACTTCAGCTAGCTCTACCCAGAGATTCTATCATAGACACCACCCTCAATATAATAATGTTGCGACTGAGCCTCTCTCTTCTCCTCTCTTCTGTCTTAGCATGATCTCTCAAGCCATTGAGGTAGGGCAGTCTATGGAAGCCAAGTTCCTTCTCTTGACCCACTTCAGCCAGCGCTATCCCAAGGTGCCTCTTATTGATACCGCCTCCTCAGCCCGGATTGGCATCGCCTTCGACAATATGCGGGTAAGAGTTTGGCTTGTTTGGGTGTGGTGGGGGACAGTGTATAGAATACATTACTACATCATAACAACTCTTCAGTAGCTCCTAATGCAGGGAAGGATCATATATACATGTTAAAATTAAGCACCTTGTTATGAACTTCAACTGAATCATCCATTATACTCAAGCTTTTGCTCCAGTAAGGATGCATTCGTCCTGAATTGTTTTTAAACCCTTACTCAAACAGATACTAAAGAATGGAACAACCGAAATTCGGGTTAAACCATCCCTGTAACCCATTGCAAACCATTCATCCACCATACAGGTATCTCTATCTGAATTAGAGACCCTACGCCTACTGCTCACTCTGGGATCCAGGAGGTTAAACCATCATTTTAACCCATCACAAACCATTCATCCTCCATACAGGTATCTCTATCTGAACTAGACACCCTACCCCTACTGCTCACTCTGGGATCCAGGAGGTTAAACCATTCCTTCAACCCATTACAAACCATTCATCCTCCATACAGGTATCTCTATCTGCATTAGAGACCCTACCCTAACTGCTCACTCTGGGATCCAGGTTAAACCATCCCTTTAACCCATTACAAACCATTCATCCTCCATACAGGTATCTCTATTTGAATAAGAGCCCCTACCCCTACTGCTCATTCTGGGATCCAGGAGGTTAAACCATCCCTTTAACGCATTACAAACTATTCATCCTCCATACAGGTATCTCTATCTGAATTAGACACCCTACCCCTACTGCTCACTCTGGGATCCAGGAGGTTAAACCATCCCTTTAACCCATCACAAACCATTCATCCACAATACAGGTATCTCTATCTGAACTAGACACCCTACCCCTACTGCTCACTCTGGGATCCAGGAGGTTAAACCATTCCTTCAACCCATTACAAACCATTCATCCTCCATACAGGTATCTCTATCTGCATTAGAGACCCTACCCCTACTGCTCATTCTGGGATCCAGGAGGTTAAACCATTCCTTCAACCCATTACAAACCATTCATCCTCCATACAGGTATCTCTATCTGCATTAGAGACCCTACCCCTACTGCTCACTCTGGGATCCAGGAGGTTAAACCATTCCTTCAACCCATTACAAACCATTTATCCTCCATACAGGTATCTCTATCTGAATTAGAGACCTTACCCCTACTGCTCATTCTGGGATCCAGGAGGTTAAACCATTCTTTTAACCCATTACAAACCATTCATCCTCCATACAGGTATCTCTATCTGAATTAGAGACCCTACCACTACTGCTACCCACCCTCAGACATCTCTTTGCGTCAGAGATCCAGGAGTTGGAGGACTTGCGGGAGAGGAAGGCGGAGAAGAAGCAGCAGCTAAAAAACAAGGAATCCTCAACGCCAACAAAGAGGGAGCCCTCCACATCATGACGAAGAACACCTTGTATGGTTTTTTAATAAAAGGTGGCTCTGATGTGCCATATAACAATGTGCTGCAGCGATTTCAATTTTATTAGTGCACAGAACTTTGGTACACTGTACCTGTAACTCACCATAGCGACCTTAGTTAAAGGGGAAGTCCACCCGGAAGTAAAGTTAGTTTTAATAAAAGCAAAAACATGAAAGAATAAAATTAATGAGGTTTTAGCACAAGTTTGTCAAAGGATAACAGAATCATTAGTTTTCAAATTCTAAATTTTTATGACTTCAATGGCGAGATACTCTGCTATAATGTGTGTACTATTTAAAAAAAAGAAGTTAATTTCTCATATACCATTTTACCAGTGCATATGATATATCATTAGGTGGTCTGTCACCAACGACAGATCACCTCTTAATTTTGTTAGAATTTTCTTTATCTTCTTCTTCTTCTTCTTTATTTTTATTCTTTCACCCCCACTTTTTTGTGCCGCGCATAACTCAAAATTGCCTCCATCATTTTTATCGAAACTTTCGTCACTACGTGGTATTAATGTAATCTTTTAGGAATAAGCTTTTCAAGGTCATCACATGATCGTGACGCCATCAACGAGCAATTTAATGAAAAACTATTACTTCATCCTACTGTAGAACGGATAGTTGGATCAAAATGAAATTCAACATGAATAAATTTAACAAGTAGACAATTGATTTCATAACAAAAAAATGCGCGCGTACGCGTACGTTATTGCATTTACAAGCGTTCAAAATTTTAAAATGCTCTAAATCAACTAGATTTTTGTTTGCATATGTTCTAGGCCATTTCGAGCATTTCAAAAATTTTCGCGCATGCGCGCGCGTTCGCGCGTTTTTCCGTGCGTTACGCGAACGCAGCATCAAAATTCCGTTTTTTTACTGGTTTCATGTTTCTGACACTACATAGATCACATCCTGCAATTTTGAGTCATTTCCATGCAAGAACAAGGTCGTGCGGGTGTGTCAAAGTTGAAAGTCTGCGCGTGCGTCAATACGTTTTTGTGTGCAAATATAGTAAAAAACATGACTACCTTCAGTCGGCCATAGCTCTTCAGAATGGCTGGTGACCCCCAATTTTTTTTCAATATTCTGAAAGAGTGGGAAATGTAGATGTGATTTGATGTTCGATTTACCTTTTAAATTTATGTTGATGTCATCATATTGCCATATGAATCGAAAAAATGATTTTTCATGTATGATGTCATGAACTTTTTTACCCGCTTTTGTGTATCTCAGTAATCCATGGTCAATTTTCTCCCAAATTTCAGTATGTCGTAGCTGAGACCTCGCTCCATAGTAGGAGTTGCCTTCATTTTTCATTTTGATGACGTCTTCACGGTGTAAATTTCATTATACGCATGAATGTCAAAATCGCACTTCCGTGTTATGTCAATGGAAGTGGTATTTATGAAATGACATGACGAGCTTCTAGGGGCTGTATCTCACTAATATGTCAAGCTTTCACTCTGAAATTTCAGTATGTTGTAGCTGAGTCTACTAGCTTTCGGGATGGTTGCCTCCGTTTTTTAATCAGATGTCGGGATCATGCCGAAATTTCCATTGAAACTTGAAATTGTGGTATCAAAATCGAAACGAGATAAACACGTAAGCTTTCGTAGAATAACGCCATCTACAGTTTAAAGCATTATAGTTATAATAAAAACGCTGGCAGAATCTATAATGAAAATTTCACAGTATCTTTGTTTCATAGACTTGTACAAAATGATTTGATTTTAACGTGAACAGTCAGTCGTGACGTCATCTAGGTGGCATTTTGTGTTTTTGCCATGAAAAGATGTTTATCAACGATGGTGCAAATCATTTTCATGGTATTTTCTGGAGTGGGTAGGGTCATTACTTCATTCCTTTTGCAAAGTGGTTTTTGCCTCCTTCTCCTATTCTTTACTTTACTTTGTCCTTCTCTTTAATAGTCTCTTCACCATTTTTTGTTTCTGACGAACTTTTTTTTTATAAGTGACTATTATTAACATGTTGTTAGCACATTAAACGTGACCATTTCAGACAAATCTCTGACATGTTAGTATGTTGCAGGTGCGCTTTGACCTTTCTTCATCGTTGCCCCTGAATTTTAATGACTAGATAATATCACCGTACATCTGTCAGAACTTAGCATGAATTTGCATTGACAGACCACCTCATACTTGTACACAAGTATTTCTCGTTAAAACCTGTTTTTACACACACGTCTACAGAGAGATTAATACCTTCATCAAAAGCAGAAAAGCAGCTATTTATGGAATCATACAGCACACAGCATATGGGAAAGCAACTCACATGTAGTGTCACCAAATTCAAACTGTAAAAAATCATAACTTTCTTATCCTTTGACAGATTTTCGTCAAACCTTCAAACTTAACATTGGTGAATTTCTCTTTCAGTAAACCAATCAATGTACACTGGCACCTCAAGAGTCTATGTTGTGCAACTCTATGGGCAATGAGCATTAGCACTGCAAGCTTTCAGGGATAGCAATTAAACTGGTTGTTTCTCACTTTTTAAGTATGAAATCTGACTTTCCGTAGCTTTTCAGCAGTCTCTGAATTTTCTGCTTTCATTCACATCATAAAGATATGGTTTTGTTCTGTAAAAATGTAAAGTTGGTTCAGTTGATGTACAAGCCATTTTATGTAGACAGGATGGAATGGTGAGCATGTACAGTACACAATGTCAGTTAACTATTCGTCATCTGAAGGGGGAAAATGTATCACATTATGAGTATGCCGATTCCTAAAAAAAAAAGAAGTTTAAACAGAATGGGAAAATGGATTAATCATGAAAATTTCAATTGATTCACACTTCTGTCTCCATTTTCAGATGTTAAATTTGACTGTTGTCAGCATAACCAATTGTTACTTTTTTACTCTGCAGGCCGTTAAAGGTGCTGTTTTTTAACTGCATGTGCAAATGCATGCTGGCGGGTAGATATTTATGATCACGAATGCATTCTCTATTGAGATCGAGTTCACATGATCAGAGGACAGAAGTATAATTTTAAAGGTTATGAAAAGTAGAAGATATGATTATGTGACACATAATCATGGCAGAACCATTCTACCATGACCACCATTCATGTGTGATTTAGAATCACATGAAGGAATTTACTCAAAAAACTTATACGGTATTATTGAAAAAATCACACATATCAAGAACTCTGATGATGGCAATTTTTTTTAATTGTGATTACGGGACCTACCGGTACGAGTTTTTAAAACGGCTATCCATTTTAAACATATGTTGTGCATACATTTAGAATTGTCGAGAATTATTTTAAACATCATACAGTGATTTGGAGCTAGCCATAAACTCTCAAGACTACTGTAATTATGTTGTGAAGTCCTCCTTTCCAGAGAGACCATCTTGTTCTCAATGTTTTGCGAATGAAATAACGTATGACTGTACTAATGTATATTTTGAAAGACGTGATGAACAAAATGGCAATAAAAATCAAGAAACAGATGCACTTTCATAGCTTTTATTCTCAAGTCAAATATAGTTTAGAACATGTGGAATGGCAAAAATATACATGTCATTCAAAACTGTTGAATGACAATAAGTAAACCATGCTTAATACTTTCATTTACATGTACGGTATACGACACAAATACATGTACAATATTAAACATTTCGACATGCAAAAATCATGCCTTACGAGAATATTTCCTCAAATGGACAAGGAAGTACAAATACATGCATGTTACATTAGTTTGTCATTTTTTTGGCACTAAGTATCCATTATTTACAGGAAATGTGCAGCCACAACTGAATGACTTGGTGGGCAAGTTGCCTTACAATGAGAGAGAGAGAGGGTGACATAATTTGATAGAGAGACAGACAGACATAAATTGATAGAGAGACAGAAAGACATGAGAGAGCGGAGACAGAGAGAGAGACGATGGTAGAGACGATCAGAGAGAGAGAGAGAGAAAGAGGGAGAGAGAGACAGGGAGAGAGAGAGAGAGGGGGGGGGGGGGTGAAGAGAGAGAGAGTGAGAGCAAAAGAGACAGGTGGAGAATAGAAAGACCAACATTGGTTACACATGTACGTACCATATACAGTATAAATACATGCAATCATTCATAAAACAGGGATGGCTTCCTACACACATTCAGGATGAATGGATAAACTTGTCAGTCTTCTTGTTGAATCTGAACCTCTGGATACAGGTGGATACAATGATGCATTACTATGCAGTTAGAATAGCCTTGTTCCTAGGCTGTTGGATATTTATAATCCATGACCTTCCATCTTACCCAGACTCTCCCATCATAGGTAAAGTATGAATTCTCCCTCGCGCATATAGCCGATATCAAGCTATATCACCTCGTGAAAGCGATATCTGATCGATTACTCTTAGGATGTATACTTCCGATAAGAGTTTGGTATGTATTCAATTCACGCAATAACGCACAGAATCTGTAATTTCGACCCTCGTAAACCTCGTAATATTAAAATGGAAGGTTTTTAACATGGACGTAGGACTAGAAAAAAATACCATCAATCACTCACGATGATGTTTTTGCCTACCTCAACATTGATTGTGGATGGACTAATGAAAGAATGATAAGACACAAGCAAGACGATGGCTGTAGAATGTTTGCGAACCGGATGTTCATATCCCAAGAATTAAAGGTACAAAAATTAGAGCGCCACACGCGTTCAGATTCAGAGAGCTATATGCGATAGGGAGAATTACAAAGAGGTATGTAACTGTGAAGAAATCATTGCTGTCTAGTTCTCTGGCTGAAGGTTGCAGAGGAGAATTCATCTTGTAGGCACGCGCCATGAAGGTACCGGTGACAGTTTCAATAACAAATGCCCAACCACCTGGGAGCAAGGCTACAATCAAATCTCCATGCTGCTTGTATGTGAGCATCTCTAATTCAATAGGTGGCTCGTTTCACTAACCACACTTGTACCAAAACTAGTGCCAGTAATCATGGATTATCATCCTGGCAAGTCATCTCCCTACATACTGTGCTACCTGGGCTTGATATTGAAATGGTGCAAATTTCTGATAATGAGAAAATGCCTATTGCTCAGCATAGTAATAAGTATCGGATATAATCCAAACATACATTTCCATGTCAAGTTGCAAATTATGAATACATGAAGTTCTGGTCAGGAGTATTTCACAACATGTGCTGTTCTATATCTAGCACTGGTTTTGGTATTGCAAGTTGATAATACCCGCTGGTGAAACTGCCTATCTGTTGTTGGTCGGGTTTAATCAGGACGCCGATATGTTGAGCTTGGAAGGATCAAACTCGGTGCCTTGGAATGGCGAGCCCTCAGCATTCCAGGCTTTTCTCAGAGTGTTCTGTGTTTCCTGTGGAAGGATCGAGAGGAACATGAGTCATCAGACATTAAGGGCCTCGCACATTTAAAAGGGGAATGAAACTTTCATACTAAGTTGAATCAAATAAAAGCAGACAAAGCAGAGAAACAGATTGAGAAACTTTGAGACATACTAGACACATACATGTAATACACGTTTTACACGTAAACAAGGATAATTTTTCACTTTTCCAGAAAAGGTTCATGAAACTATGACTGTGAGATTTCACACACGTTATCAGAGGGGTATCCCACCAATGCCTGCCAAGTTTTATGACTAGGTTCTATTTAGCCTATTTCTCTCCACTGCTGAAGGAAGGCCTCCTCATCATTTTTCCATCTTGATCTATCTTGTGCTGTTCGTTTCCATGTCACACTACCATATTCTCTAATATCGTCAATCCACTTCCTACTTTGTCTGCCTCTTCTTCTGGTGTTAGCTCTGGGGGTCCAGATGGTAATTTATATGTCCATCTGTCATCTTTCCTCCTGGCCAGATGACCAGCCCACCTCCATTTCTTTGATTTAATTTCCTGTACTATGTCCCATACTTTAGTTTTCTCTCTCAAAGCCTGGTTTCTAACTTTGTCCCTCTTTATAACACCAATCATAATTCTTTCCATAGCCCTTTCAGTTACTCTAAGTTTTCTCTCCAGTCTCTTAGTTGTGGTCCATGTTTCTGCTCCATATGACTAGGTTACTGTTGTTAAAACCTCTTAATCACTAGCTATGTAATCTTGCTCTATATATTCAAGGTAGACAAGGGATTTCTCCAGGCAAGGCCTTGTATACACATGGCAAATGAAAAGAATGAATGTGCTTTGGCAAATGAAAGATTGTGCTCTGTCCGTCATCTGGAGTTATTCTCCGGATGACGGACAGAGCACACTGCCCTGAACACCGAGACTGATACTCTCTCTTTCAGATTTTGAAAGAAACCTATATTTAGTTGCAAAACTGACTATAACCTCTCCACACTTTGCCTTTTCTCTTTTCTTTCCTCTTCTCTTCTCTGGGTAACTACTTTGTGACTAGTTTACAACTCTCAATCACCACCCACCCTCTTCTTCTACTTCCATTTCATCCCATTTATTTTCCATTTAAAACACTGAAAACTAAAGCTAAAAATAGTCTTGTGTAAAATATAAAAAAATCACCTCTCCTAATTTTCACTTTGCGTTCCTTTCTTCACCCCATAAGTGGGTCAATTATCCAAAAGAATACAACCACACAGTGTTACCGAAAGTTTCTAAATGGTATTTATTAGTACACTCTCACCATGGAAACATTCAAACAACATTTTACACTTTTAATGTTGGCTTGCAAGTTGAGGATACCTTTCTTAAACAACATTGAGCATCTAGATATGTCATCCAAACACATAAAAGATCGCAAACCACTGCTTGAATCCATAGATGCCTTCCATCATACCTCTTCTTTGCTAGTTGGCAGCCCCTGCCTCTTGCGGTCCATGTCGTACATGACTCTCTGGTAGTCGGCCTGGGATTCCTCGTCCAGCTCATGGACGTACTGGGTGTTGTCAATGGCCTGCTGGTCGATCTCTGGCTCACCAACAAGTGCGGCCTTCCACCACGTCTCCTTCCGCTTCTCCAGATTTAGCTGTGAACATGCAGGGCAAGAACATTGGATTGAAATGACATTGTATTATCATTATGATCATTCATTCACCCAAGAAAAATGCATTATATACAACACCATTATAACCAAGGTGGTTTGCAATCCATGAGTCTTGCCTGATTTCACGATCAATAAACATGCTAAAATACAACATAACTAAGAACAAGTTAACCAAAACTTTCAGAGGAATGACGCACATGGCCTCCTTTCATTACACCTTTTGATCCCTTGATGACCTTTGACCTCATCATCCTCATCCACATACATGTGGTATTACCCAAGGCTCATTTGTATACCAAGTATGAACACACTTGATGCAGAAATAAAGAAATGAGAGCAAGTTAGCCCCAAACATTTTAGTAGCAAACTAACAGACCAACAGACTAACAGGAAAAGTGATTACTAGGTATCAGCCAAACTTCGTTCAGGCATGGACCTATCATGGATGGACTGCGCTCGGATAAACTTCCTTTGATCTATGAGGTCCGCCGCCTCATAAAAATCCAAGACATTCAGGTGTTTTAAACAACTAGCTGTATTTCTAATTAGGTAGTGCCTTCCTCTGAATGACAAAAGAAAATCTGTTTTGAGAAGTATGCCAACCGTTCAGCCTTCGCTGGGAGCTCGTTGCTGATCTTTTTACACACACTGTGAATTAGTTTTGGGGTAAGCGAAGGGAAACTTTGAAAAAATTGTAGAAAGAATTTGGTCAGTAACTTTTTCGGACACCTCCGCACACGAAATTGAGGTTGTTTCCATGAAAGATGAAACACACAATAAACGATTTACAAGATATTTTTAAGGAAATATGATTTGGAAATGTGTGATATGGAGGCATTTCTCTGGCATGTTTTCTACAGTATTCTCATTTTATCACAAAAAACGAAGCAACAATATAATCTGAAATTCACAGAATCGTATCTTTATAAGATGTAATACTACTGCACATGCACTTCAGTTCATGTAGTGGTTCTGAAATCTTCTGCGCATACAGAATATATATTCCTCAAAATGCATCCTACATTTTGTCATGCTTGTTTGGCGGCGGATCTCCCTCGATCAAAGAGCCAAACGCGTAAAATATTCCATTGTGACATCAATGCACACGACTGCTGTAGGAATAAATTACACTTCGTGCTGACTCCATTCCTTACACCTCTCTGGTTCAGGCGAGACAAAAAGGATTACATGTGTGGCAGGAGCAATATGAATGAATGTAGACTATGGTCACTACATTCAAACACAAACAAGGAAAGTTTTTCACTTTTCCTAAAAAGGTTTGTGAGGCTATGATGATGAGATTTTATACACAATTGCCTTAGGGTATACCGGTAGTGCTGATTCCTGCCGAGTTACATGACTTTTGCAAATGGGCTTCCCGTCTTTAAAAGTGCATAAATGCTAAGAAATTTTCACCTGCACACAGTTTCCTGGGTCCAGACTCCAGATAGATTCCTCCCCTCTGACCAGAGCCGTCAGCTTGCCCTCTACCAGAACACTCTCAGCCTTATCCTCAGCTGGACAGCCTTTCACTGCTATCTGCATGATCAAGGAGAGAAAAAACACACACACCCATTTCTCTCTAAAATGCATACAATGTTCTTGGAATGCACTCTCAATCCTACCCTGAGATGGACAGCATATCAATCCTATTGGGTGATCAAGGAGATATACAGCAAATATGTTTCCTCAAAAAATTCACTCAATGTTCATGGAATATATTCTTATACTTTCAGGAGGGTTTCACTGTTTAAATCATCCCACTCAATAATATTAGCATGAGTAAGTGTTGTAAGTCCGTGGGGTTCTTACAGCTTGGGAATGTGAGGGTAAAAGGGAAAGATCACCCTGAAGGTAATTGGTTATTAATCATTGCAGAAAAATGAAAGCAACATATAAGTGCAGGTTTGACGAAAATCCACCAAAGAGTAGACATTTATGACTTTTTTAAATTTTGGATTTTGTGAGGTTCCTTTTCGAGCGGCTCTCCCATATATTGTGTGCTGTGTGAATTCATAAATTGCCTCTTTTCTGTTTTTTTTTTCTGTTAGCATGAATAAATCTTGTTCATAGAGATGTGTGTGAAGAAACATGTGTCTAATGATACTACACAAGTAAAATGGTATACATCCTGAGGAGAAAATTGAAATTTTCCAAAAAAATGAGTATACAAATCATAGCAGTAAAGCAAGAATTTGAAAATTCATAACTGTTATGTTTTGACAGATTTTTGGTTCAACTTCCCATATTTGTTTCTGTCATGATTCTGCTTTTATCAAACCAACTAAACTTTAGTGTGGACTTTCTCTTTAAGTGTAAGGTATGGTAGTGGTAAAGAGTATGGGACCCATAATCATTGAAGAGGAGTAAGGTGCTCAGACACCTTCCAATGAGGACTTACTTTGACAAAGTCATTCCTGATATCGACCTTGAGCTGCTTGGCTTTGGTCACCGTTTCTGGTACAAACACCTTGAGGTCCAGGTCTTTCAGTGTTTGGCACCAGGCGTAGCTTTCTCGCAGGGCTCCATTGTAAGTGTCTGCCTCGCTTAGCTTTTCTCTGCAGGAAAAAAGTGACAAGGACGTCTGTGACAAGAATCAATCAATATCTACTGCAAGTTGAGTTGCAATCAATCACAAATCTTTAAAAGACAGGGGCCCAGTGCATGCCAGACTGATCCGGGAAGAAGTAGACTAAATTACAATTATGAAACCATCATATTTAAAATTACAAGAAAGATATTGTTCATTCCTGCGCTCACCCATTTACATAATTTTGTAATTCTTTCATTTTCAACTATTTCCTGGTAAATTGGACTAACACTTACACGTACAACATTCTTTGAGTGAGGCATCGGGAATGAAAATGAGATACAGATACAGAGAGTGGAGAGAGAATAAAAAAAGAGGGAGAGAAAGACAAAATGAGAAGCAAGAGAAATGGAGACGGAGAGTAATGGGGCAACAACAAAGAGACAATTAGCACAACAAACAGAAAAGAGGACAAATAAAAAAAAAAGAGAAAGAAAGAGAGAAAGAGAGAAAGAGAGAGAGAGAGAGGGGGGGAGAGAAAGAGAAAGAGAGAGGGAGAGAAAGAGAGAAAGACAAAGAGAAAGAGAAAGAGAGAGAGAGAGAGAGAGAGAGAGAGAGAGAAAGAGAGAGAAAGACAGAAAGAGGCAGAGAGGGAGACAGAGAGAGAGAGAGAGAGAGAGAAAGAGAGTAAGAATGGAAGAAAGAGAGAGGTGTTTACCTTGCAGAAGAAGACTTGCCCTGGCTGCTCACTTTCTTCTCTGTCTTCTTTTTTCCGCAGGAAGCCCCCCCTGGTATCACCTCCCCTGTGTCTGGGTTCAGTCTGGAGCCACTGCTTACCGCTGCCCCTCCCACACTACTGGGGGTGCCAGCTGTCTGGGCTGACCCACTCTCTGATGCTATCACTGCTGCTGCTGCTGTGGCTGCAGTGGAGCTGGGAGCAGCTTCCTGTGGGCTGCCAGGCAGGTCTGAGACTTCTGTGGTCGTGACTTCAACTATGGACTCTACGGCGGCTGGCACGTCTAGATGTTAACCATGAGAGAGAGATGGGGGAGAAAGATAGAGGAAGAAAGAGACAGACATAGAAACAGAGAGAGAGAGAGAGAGAGGTAGAGGTAGAGAGAGAGAGAGAGAGAGGTAGGTAGAGAGAGAGAGAGAGAGGGAGATATAGAGCGAGGAGGGAGAGAGGAAGAGAGAGAGAGGAAGAGAGAGAGCCAGGAGAGTGGGGGGGGGGGGGGGGGGGGATAAAAGAGGGAGAGAACAAGAGAGAGGGGAAGATCAATATGCAGACAGAGAGAGGAAAAGCAGAGAGGGTAAAACACACAGATCAGAAAGATGAAAGAGAGAAATGAAAATGGGAGACAGATAGAGAAAGAGAGAGAGTTAAAATGAGGAATGGCCACATAACAAAGATCTATAAATATAAACCAACAGATGGTCCATTCCTAATTGTGCAGTGATTTTATACACAATTCAACACACAAAACAGCACTAAAAAACAACAACATTCTTTCGTGTGGTTATCAACTCACTCTTCAGACCTGTGATGACATTTAAGATTAAGTCATACGTACCTTCTGATTTTGCAGAGTCAGCCTTTTGCTTCTCTTTTGGGGTACTGGCAGCGGGATCAACACCATGAGCAATACGTTCATATTTCATGTATGCCTGGAAATCAAATAGAGATAAAGTTGTGTTTTTACATGAATCGCCCTGCCGGCCGACTGTTTATTCCGGCCATAGCTGCGCGTTGTTTACCTGTTTTTTGTAGGTCTTCGATGTCAGTGAAATAGTGACTTTGTGGAGGTTTGTAAACTAAGGTCTGTATCACTGGCCATCTTTTTCTGTCTCGGAACTTCGCTTTTGATCAATGCACCATTTTGCTGTTATTCTGCCTTATTGATTTTGTTTTCTAATCATGTAAAAATTGTTTGTATATATTGTGATCCTCGATGATTCTTCAATAAAAATATTATTTAAAAAAAAAAAAAAAATAGAGATACAGTAGGATCATGTAGAGTCTTTGGAAGCTGAGTTCATACAGTGAGGCCTGTATCAAAAGAATGCTCAAAGGAGACCATAAATGTGGTCTTTATAAGTAGATGACTAGGTGGTATTTTGGTACAGGATTCTTTCAGATAGGTTTTAATGAGAAATATTGTTACACAAACTGCTGTCTTCGTAGACAAGTGTTTGCTAAAGCAGGTTTTGGCTGAATGTTGCGGCAATCAAAACGGTTGGTTTTTGCAATTTTTGGACCACAAAATTGCTCTAAAGTAGCATGTGGCCTCTGCAATTCGATAGTTCTTTCTTACCAGGGGTAGGAAGAAGGGGAATTATCAGGAGAAAAAGGACAACCAATGCAAGATCCAACTAATATCCAACTAGATCCAACCCTTCCCTAACCCTAACCATATTCTAGTCTGGATATTAACCCTATCCTCATTTACTTTAGGTCAAGCAGTTAATTATATCAAAGAAAACATCAAAATTTATAGAAATGAGGGAAAATCGCTGTTTAATGAAGTATAGAAATCACATTTTTTTTATTACTTTTTACCTGCATGACATATTTCCGGGCAACTCCTGGTGGTAGGCCCATGTTGTCATCCTGGTGTCTCATGAGCCGATAGAAATCAGTTCTGGGGAGAAAAAACACAATAACAAGCAGACTCACGATTCAATCACAATGTGGCATGATTGACCAGTATTTCTTCACTATTTTCTGGATAAATACATCATATATTCTCTACATAACTCATTAATGGAGAGCCAAATACTCATAATCATCTGAATGAATACAATTCTGTAGAAATTATCCTAGAACAAAAAAAAACACAAATAAAGATGAGATAAATTTTGAGAAATCTTGAATAAGGAAAGTTATCATATTGTGGAAATCTAAATTTCTGTTCAACTCCACTGATATCATGAGCATTGAATGGAAATTTCAATAGCATGATAAAATTTGATGATGCTTAATCTTGTGTTTTGAACATTCAATAATGTTCCTTAACTTATTGACTAACTTCTGTGTGAAAATCACATTATTGCAATGAGTCATGCATGAGTGGGCAAATGTTAAAGGCAAAAATGTCACTTTTCCAAAGTCACAAGGGTAATTGTTCATGCCGTTTTAACAATCCATTTTGGCATTTCTTTTGCGATTTTTAAAGTGTTTTCACTTGACCATGACACGAAAATGACTTCCTTTGTTAACACAACAGGTCATGTCCCATCATTGTCAAAATATCCAGTTTTATTTTTGCACCAAAATAAAGGGTTTTTAAAAGTTTCAAGAGGGATGGGTATTTGTTAAACGGTGCTCACTCAACCAGAACAATGGGTTAAGTGTCAGAATAGGTGTTAGTGCATCAAGAGATGGATGATAAACATTGAAAGGACATAAATTATGCACCACAAATGGAATTCATCAAAAAATTATATGACAGAATCCTTAAATTACTCTTGTGACTTTTGAAAAATGACATTTTTGCATTTAACATTTGCCCACTCATACATGACTACTTGGATTAATGTGATTTTCACACAGAAGTTTAGTCAATATGTTGAGCAATAATCCGGCCAAATTATTTTGTCCAAAACCTGTTATAAGCTCTGATAAAAAGTTACGCTATTTTGCTTAGGGGGGACCTACTTTTTTGTTGTTTATAATAGTTCAGGCTTTCCTCGTGACTTCAATTACAAACATGTGCCGGCCTGCTAGATTATATTGGGAGTATTTTAATACCTTAAAATGCAACTTGTGGCTTATTCTACCATCGATACACACAAATTCAATAGAGCAGCATTTTGCCTGGGACACAAAGAGTTAATGCACTATGGACTATGTACATCCACAATGCATTATGCACTATACACTAGTAGTTACCTGCGATACAAAAACTCAAACATGACATCCAGGAATCTGTCAATCTGCCTGACATTCTGTAAAATGTCACCAAGATTGCTGTCAAATCGCCCACATGGAATGTCTTCAAGTCCTAGGAGCATGGGAAGAGAACAACAGAACAAAAAAAGTTGAACATTTATCCAAATAATGTGTTGTTTGATCAACGTTGGAATTCTTTTATCTTGTCATCTTTTTTCAGCATTAATACACTCACAAATCCCATAGAGTAGCAGTTTCTCTATGATTAAGGCCTAATGTTGATGTAAGTTCTGATCTAATCTTAACCAGAACCCTGATCACAGGTCAAAATCAACTACCGCAGGCCTATCCGATTCCGAATGGTAGAAGGGTTTGTGTTGCAACAATTACCTATGAAACCAGCCCCTGCATATTTCTGCTCAATGCATGTTATTAAAAGTTCAACGTGGGATGGGTTTTACAGTTCGAAAACAATTAAAAAGCAAGATTTGTGGAGCAAAATTCAGGTAAAATGTGGAAATCTGCTACTTACACACTTCCATCAACATTCTTCATTTCACTTTCTCATTAAAAATATTTACACCCCTGAACATAATATGATCGAGATGCAAGTCACACAATACTGGTGAAATTTTGTAACTGCACTTGTACTGAAAAGGGGCTAATTTTAAAGCTCATTGACAGTGGTCAGGGGCAGGGTGGTCACCAGAAAATCTTTTACGCATGGCTCAAAAAAGCAGAATGTCACTTTTTGTCAGATATCTGTGCTGGACGCGTGGTACACAACTATGGAACGCGTGGCTCAAAGAAAACAAAAACAATAAGAATAATAAGACTGATACTGATTTTACACATGGTGCAGTGAATTTACACGTGGCTCACAATCACTTTCTGGACGCGACGCGTGGTGTTTGCACCGCATGTTTTCTACACTGGGGACCACCCTGGTCAGGGGTGAATGTGCGGTGTTTGCAGCACTCACCTAACAGTAACAGGAATACCAATTTCATTTGGGGCATTCTTTTATCAATCAAAATTACATTTAACCATGATTGAATACAAATACATGTTTTCAAGAAGCACAATTTCAATTTCATTAACATGTGAGTGAAATTTCAGTATTTAGCTGATCACCTCTGTACGAATATATGCAAAAGAAAAAAGGGGCTTCGTCTGAGACGGCCCCGCAGCATCATACACTTTTTAGCAGTTGTCTTAAGTTCTGACGAGTCGAGTCTATCCATCAATCAAACTCACCACTCTTACATACATCAATATACATACGCGGGCACGTACATAACAAAACACTTAAATTCCTACCTTATATTTTCCTTTTTCTCATGATAATAACAGATGCATATAAGATTAATGCGTGGAAATTTATCACATCTCTATCGAATACCTGCTGTACTTGTCATCCTGAATGTTGTCTTGCTTGAAAGCGAAACCTTGCTTTGTCTCCTAACTTCTTGCGATTGTCGAGTGGACTTTCTTTGGGATATTAGTGCACCCAATTGTTAAACGCGCTTCTAATGCGGAAGTACTTCTAGTAGTATTTTTATTTCGTGGTGCGCGTAAGACCAGCTCATAGGTGAAATATGGTGCTATAGTATCTGTAATACTGGCAGCTGCATGAACACAGCAAAACTACGGAATGTTCCTTGACAGCTGCCCCGCCCGTGCCCCGTGCGTAGAGGTGGAGAAACCCTATCTCGATGATCAATGAGGCAGGCCGATGAGTCACTTGCCTGGTGCACGGATTACAGGGAGTGCTTCTCTCACATCTGGGAGATTTCAAACAGAAATAAGGCGATCGTCAAGAAACAAGGAAGATATCATCAAAACCATTACAGTAAGCTATGAATACGACCGTGTTATTATATTGTCAATGTTAAGGGGGAGAGTAGTGTTACCCGTCAGGGAGTAAAAGTCTGTCTCAGTCACTCTGCAGTGATACGTGCGTTGTGAGTGTGTTGGCTGCTGCATTTTGCATGCATGCTGCTGTTGTGTTGTTTATTATGAGATTTGTTGTTTTGTAATTTCGTGTCTGGACAGAGGCGAGTCTGCCTGCTCCAACGCGAGATCTTCTTTCATGTGTCTGTCATAAGTTCTGAGAAGGCTGGCAGTGTGAGTTCGTCTGCCTGGTGTCTGCTTGTCACAATGCCTAAATGGACTTTTGCCCATTTTCATTCTTCTGACAAATAGGCCTACTCTGTACTGTAGTACTGGCTGTTGACTGGTACTGTGGTAGTACTGTTGTAGATCTATGTCTGGAATGAAGTTAATGATATTATGAGCGTGCCTTGGCTAGACAATTTGCTAGACTATAGCCTTATAGGTGAACTTGTTAGTTTCTACACCACAACGGCACAATTCATAAGCACTGAATTAAATTTGCCCTAAACGAAAAAGATATGCTGATAATGGACCTATTCTTTTACCTATTCTGTGTTAAGTAATATTGCTTTGTTTTTACAAACCACAAAGTGATTTAAAGGACAAAAAAGGACACTTCACCTCTGTCATGTCTGTGGGCTAGTAAATTCCCAAACTTTGCTGATACTACTGTACGTGTAGGTATGGTCAGTATGGTCAGTGTAAGGTTGTCGGGTGACTGTGGCAACACTTTTTTTTTGTAATGAGGAAGAGCACATTAGTGTAATGCTCTTTATTTGCATATTGAATATTGTATGTCTTTGATGAATGTGCATGTTGTGTGTCAGAAGATTTCAAACAAAACAAATAGGCAATCCTTGTGTACACTACAGCTCAAAGGAATTGGCAGAGGGAAAGGGAAAGGGAAGAAAGGGAAGGGGCCTCAGTTTTAAACCGCGGTATATTTTGTCCAGTTCAGCATGAAACACGATGCTTTTTAGGCTAAAGCATCCTGTTTCATGCTGAACTGGACAAAATACACCGTGGTCTAAAACTGAGGCTCCTTCCCTTTTCCTTTTCCTTTCCCTTTCCCTATGCCAATTCCTTTGAGCTGCAGTATACTGTATATCGTTAATGTCATTCAAACAGTATTGTAAGTGTAACCCCAGAGCTTGCTAGAGTTTTGTCAGAGAAACAAAAACTACTACTCAAAGTGCGTTTCACCCATTGAAACTGAATTGTGAAATACAGATGAATCTAATAACGTGTGGATACGCAAATCTGGGAAAACAACATTATACCTTTTAGTACCATACATTTAAGTGTATGACTTGTGTAACATAAATATTTAATGAGATTCTGGCATGGTACTAAGAGGGTTAAAATCCAATTGCAACACTCAGCCAATATGATATCTTTGATGAAAATAAATGTACAGCACATGAGATGTGTTGCTGTTCAAAACAAGTGTTGGGTCACCTTTAAAACATAAATGACTTCTGTTGAATGGCAACACAGAAGGTTGGTCCCACAGTCCTAGACATAAACAGTCAAATGTTATTGATGTGTCTGATAAACCTAGGGTAAGGCTTGCTTTTGTACGTACTCCCCCTCCCCCAAGTTGTGTCAAGTGTGTATGGTAATAGTCTAGGGTTAGGGTTTATGATTAAGTTTAAGTTTCAGCATTAGGATTAGGGTATAGAGTTGCTGTGGGTTTATAAAAACAGTCCTTCTGTGAAACAATGTGACTAGCATCAAAATATGTTTTTTTTTTTTTAAAGATGCGTTTAACAAAATGAAGTCTTTCCCGTGTATAGTCATAGATCATAAACCTCCCTTCTCTTCCAACCCCTCCCCCTTGCCTGAGTAAGAAAAATGCTTAGAGGAATAATATTAATTATTATACTGAAAAGCATGACCTCATAAATTTGAAGAGTTTAAACTAGTACTGCAGACTATTGGACTAATCCGTTTGTGTCTGAGATCCCAGACAGTGTTTTCCGTCTTTCCATTAGGGTTAGTCATGGCAGGTCCTAGCTTCCTTCGTTCATGGTGCATTGAGATCAGATTCACTGCTCCTCAGGGCTTCTGTCTTGATCCTATCACAAACAAACTGTCAAAACACCATGTGACATGGTTAAAGGCTAACACACAGATAAAACAAAATAAGTGTAATCATACAAACTACTCCTTGCTTTCAAGTGTATACATGTATGTGGGTTTCACTTAGTTGTCAATCTTGCACTAATTGCAGGATTTACAGCTGAAAATAAACAGGATGATTAGGTGCACATATACAGTAATCATAACCACCTAAAAACAAGTTAACTTGTTCTTTACTGAGCCTGCAGGCTGGCTTGTGTCCAGTCAGAAACAGAGCAGCGCGACTCTCGCATAATCTGCTGTACAGACAATAGACAACAGGGTATGAATAAACTTCAAATTCCTTATAGGACAATTGATTAAGCCAGACCCCTTTTGTTACTGCAGTTTTGTGAAATATTGACATCTTAACTGGACCAGGGTTCACAAATCCCAAATAGCTAACCATGAACAATGGGAGTCGTTTATAATATTTTTCCAATAAAAGATTGCCCAGTTACAATTGACTCAGCAGATAATCTCAAAGGCTTGCTTGGTTATTCAGCAGAAATGCTGCAGAAATTACGGAAGATCAAAATTAGGCTCTGCATGAATTAAAATCCGGGTAGCATCTTGTCAATGGATGTTGAAAAGTGTTGGTTGCAGACACATTGACAATCATCTCAGTTGGTATTCTGAAAATCGTCTCAATATATCTTTTGTCCTATTTGTATTATAAACTTTTGTTAGTCTTTGAGAGATGAGAGTGTTACTATTGTTGTAAGTTGATATTCAGTTGAAATTGTTGTATTTCTCTTAATTGTATTTCTCTTAATTTCTCTTAATTGTAAGGACTGCATCTCTATTTTCTCTGAAACACCTCTTTGATGATGTACAACTGATAAAAAATGATTGTGTAATACGGTGGCTACATAAAGGTATGTCAGCCAATCAAAACTACTTGCATTAAGACACTGTTGTGCCAATGATGGTGAGAACTCTTAACTCTTGTAGAGAGATCCTGGGTTTGAGCCCAGCTTGGCGTGTACACCCTTGGACATTTTTCACTTTCACTACAGATAGGAACACAGCTACTTTGTGTTTACAATGCACATGTAAGTACTGTTCTTTTCACTTGAGAATAAAATGGGTCTGGATCTTTGTAGGTTCCTATGCTGAGAGAGTATAAAAAATATAGAAGTAATGAACTATGAACACCATGTGATTGTATTCTTTCATGATAATATCCCCACTTAAAAGGTATGTGTGTGTGTGGGGGGGGGGGGGGGGGGGAGGGCAGAAGGATAATTGAAAGCATGAAACTAGAAACCTTGTATGTATGAAGTGGATGTGAAAACTCCACTTCTGTATTATAGCAGTATAGCAGTAGCATGCATAGACTAACAGTCTCCTACCCATTCACACTGCACTCTACCAGTAGCTTTTTCAGTGCCCTCATCATACTGGGTGTTTGGAAAACAATGTGTAATGGTGGTAGCACCTACATGTACATACTACCTTATATATCATGTGTCAGCTGGAAAGGAGCTTAAATTTCATTGCACCTGCAGACTGGTTGATCCCTGCTCTCCTATTATCAGGGCCTATTAACCCATGGGCCACTTGTGGATTGTTTTACCATCAGTTAAGTCAATACACACATATCCCATAGAGCAGCATTTTGTCTGTCACACAAAGGGTTAACAGGCCAGCAGGATGTGCAATGTAAATCTCAACTCATGTGCTACTCCAGAAGGTCAATGCATTGGGAATCAGCTTGGGAAGTAGGGAAGGAACTTCCTTTTGTTCTCCCTCCATTGTTCTCTCTCTGACAGGGGGGTGTTACTGTAGGTGCTTTTAGAACTATCCAATGTGACCTGAGAGATAGTCCATAGATTGTAGGCTTGCCTACCTTAGGCCTAATACTGTTGGGTGTGACTCAGCTAGTACCAAGCACATGCAGGCTTTAGGCAGATAAATGTTTATTCTTCCCTGTTAATCCCTACTTAGGGGATGGGTGGGAAGGGGACCCTTTCTTTGGGAGGCCCAGGGTTTTATGATTATACAGCAGGTTATGTAGGAATGGAGAGAAGTTGAAGTTATACACAACAGCTCAAAGGAATTGGCGGGAAAGGGAAGGAGCTGCAGTTTGAAACTGCGGTATATTTTGTCCAATTCAGCATGATACACTATGCTTTTTAGGCTAAAACATCTTGTTTCATGCTGAACTGGACAAAATATACTGCAGTTTAAAACTTCTTCTTCCCTTCCTTCCCTTCCTTTTCCTATGCCAATTCCTTTGAGCTGTAGTGTACTTGTAAAATGGTACTATGTTGTTCATGTACAGGATGTATATTTCAAGTGTACCTGTATCTTTCTATTGCCAGACATTATTTCAGGGGATTTATGCCTCATTTGGCATTAAGGTTACATATCAGTCTTTGTCTCATAAAGCAATCATATTTATTTCATACCTTGCCTGATTAGGGATTATTATATGCACATGTATTTAAACACATGTTATCATTACGATGTACTGCTAATTCCTGCAGAGTTTCATGACATTTGCAAAAGGGACACACTGTCTTTGTAGTAATCTGTACTAAAGCTTTCCACTAATATTATTTCTCCATGTACACATTACTCGTCTCAGTCCTCTGGCCCTTTTGTGTGTGAGGTGCCAGGGATCTACTACTGGAGTCTAGCAAACATTAACTCATTGTGTGCCATGGTGATTTTTTTTCACAAGTGATATACATTGTATACACAAAAATACCATTGACCAGGCATATATTTAGCAGGCATAGGGTTAAAACAGGGCACATAGCCAAGCAAACTATACTTCTTTTTTGTAAAATAAGCATACACTGTACATTGTATAGTCATTGCACTGAAAGTGCTCTTCCTAATCTAGTTGCCGGTAAAAAGGAAACACCATGATCTATAAATTGATTAATTGCCAAGGCTTTTGCATCAAGAACGTCACATGTAAGTGATACTACATGTATAAGGAAGTCTCTTTTTGAGTAAGCTTACTGTCACCATGGTTTTATTTGTGTTTTTTCGCAAGTGCCTTAACCACCAATTTAGTGTATCATGATAGGACGGTTCTTGTTCCCATTTCACAAGGATGAGTGCAAGGGATTTGTCATGGATTTGAACATGTGTGTATAAATTGAATCGTGAGGTTTTCCTCTTGTCTCTCCCTCTCTTTCCCTCATGGATTTCCTAAAGCCAGGCTCTGATGATCTCATAGCAGCGTTTGACTGACGTATCGAGGCGAGCGTCGCCGGTGTGTAGATGTGCGGGGCTTGAAGGGCTGCAATGCCTGCTGGAGCAGTGTAAGGCCAGCTTTCCTAAGTCCCACGGACACCGCTAGGCTATGCACCGAGTGGGCACCGAGCCTGCATGAACACATGTATACACGTAGGTGTCAAACGCTATCAGTTATAGTGGTAATCCAGGTCGATTTGTGTTTATAGATTGCGTAAGGAGTGGTCACATGAGAAGTATGACTCAAATATCGTGCAGCGTCTAGCCAGGCTGCAGTGAAGCACACAGGAAACGAATACTGCAACTACAACTGTACAAGTCCTCACTCAAATGCTGACTGATACTACATTTGCTATTAAAGGGTTGCTAAATTAGAAAAATAAGTTCCCACTAATCTATGTAAAATTATCCACTAAAAATGAATTTCATATTTGTTTGCCACAATAAAGTCTCATTTTGACGAAAATTTGAAAAAACGCACGCATCCAGTGACGTTTGAGAAGTCAGAATGCCATGTACGGAAGTAAACAATAGACCATTTTCGTAATGTATTCACAACTTTCTCCCTAACTGCGTAGTAACGCGTTATTGCATTCACCTGTATCTTGTCATTCAGATTTAATGGATGGAATGCACTTTGAATCTATTAGTTGTTGCTACTTGGACAAATCTCAGACAAGCTTTGGGGTTCCCATTGGTAACGTATTGTTTGAACGGTGTGAATAAACTACTTTATTCACGCCGTTGGCATTTATAGCATTTTTACTTCTTATGCGTCACTGGAGGCGTGCGTTTTTTCAAATTTTCTTTATTGTGGCAAACGAATGTGAAATTCGTTTTTAGTGGATAATTTTACATAGATAAGTGTCAACTTATTTTTCTAATTTAGTAACCCTTTAAACCCATTTAAACAAATTTGAGGAGTTTTTTTTAACTTCGAGGTCATGCAAGTTGATTGCATTTTGTACAGCTGGCGGTAAGTTCTTTTGACAAGAAGTGCTGGTATATTCATTATGTTACTTTGTTATGAACGCGATTTGCGTCATAAGAACGCTTTTATGAGTGAAAGTTGTACAGTGGCTGGCATCATGCCAATCTATGGCTTTCCTACACTGTATGTGTCATATTTTAAAAGGAATGGGTATATATGTAGACGATACATGTAGTGCTGAGCCTCTCCACCTATTCTAAATCTCCTCTCCTACCAAATTGTAAGGTAAGGGAGTAACATGTAGATAAACTGCTCTAGGCACATTTATGTATCTGCCAACCGTTTTGATTTTGTGGGAACGATTCCTCTTTCCTCACTGATGATCATATATAGATTCCTCCTTCTTTCCATGAAATGCATTGCAACCATGTTCAAAATACATACAGAGCAGTTTGAATTTACTGTCAAACATTCTGGGCCATGTTGCATATGTTTTCAGTAAGTGAAGCTTACCATCAATGGTAAATACCATGGCAACAGCCAATGAGCTCTCATAATTGTACCTGTTGCCATGTTAGTTACCATTTAATGGTGAGTTATAATAGTTGAAAACCCCTGCACCATGGCCCAGAGCCCCTTCATTTGACATTTGGCAGGTATGCATGGAAACTCTAAAACAGGAGGGAAAGAGAAGAAACTAGTGAGAGGAAGGAACTAGGAAGATATTTATGGACGGTCATCGGGGAAAGAGGGAAGGAGATCGGGAGACATCGGTAGGCATCGGCAGGAAGAGGCAGTCATGGTGAATCAAGGAGGGAGGGATCACAGTCAAGAGGGCTCTATTTTTAGGAGAGGGGGTTTGCACTCCCACACCTCGGCATCACCACTCTGGCTAATCTGAGTTAATCTGAAGGCAGGGGAACCATTTGGAGTACGGCTTAGCACGCGAGTCGCAAGCGCCTACAGACTCTTCACTGGCATATAATTTCATGACATCATACCATTTTCTTTTGGTACAGACCAACATTTGGTATGGGTCATCGTACAAAAACGACTTGACATGCTGGAATACTAAGGATTTCAGAATCTTTGCTGGCATCTATATTTGATAACCTAATACTTTTTTTCTTTCAATTGATACAGGCCATCATTGGGTACAGTACATCATAGGCAAACCTCTTGATTTGCTGGAATACTAAGGATTGCAGAATCTTCACTGGCATGTATTTGATAACCGTGTGTCTTAAAAAAGTGTCTCCCTTTTGATTGATACAGGCCACCATTTGGTACGGGACACTGTAGGAACCACTCAACTTGCTGGAATATTAAGGATTACATCGTACAGCCATCACAAGGTTTGATGCCAAGGAATGAGTATATTGGAGTCGTATCTTAAGTGGACATGTAGCAAAGAGTGAGACGGTGGTTGTGATAAAAAAAATCAACTTGTGAGGAATATTTTCATCGAGGAACGCTTGAGCGGCCATAGATTTGAATTAGTGACTTTTGTGAAACGAGTTCTTTTGGCGAGATGGCGCTAACGGGGACCAAAGCGCTACAGGCGTGGTGCGCCAATGTGACGGCGGGCTACCCACACGTGAAGGTGGAGAATATGACCAAATCTTGGAAGGATGGTCTCGCCTTCTGTGCTATCATACACCACTACAAACCAGAGCTAATGTGAGTAGCCACAGTTTCTTTTCCTTCATCATTTGTTACATGTAATGAGTTTACTAATTATTCTTCCACTTTGCGATAGTATTTTTTTTTTGTAATTATCATCATGATACTTGTTATTGCAGTGATAGCTACAGAGAAAAATGCTCATAGAAGAAAGAATTATGAGATCTTAGTATTTAAGCAGTTGGTCTTTTGTACATGTTACTTTCAAACAGATTTCAAAGAGAAACATTGTTTTTTTATTGTATTTATGTGGGCATTATGAATTCATGGTCTTTCTGTACAGGTATACTAGCTAGAGCAGGCCATGAATTCCATGTTATTGTTAACATCCTGATGATGATTATCATATCATGTATGTTATCATCATTATGTTTATCATTACAACTATAATGCTGATGATGTTAGTTGTTGTTGCTGTTATTCCTGTCCACTGTTTACTAGCACTTTGAACATGGTCTTTTGTTTCATGGACAAAATTGGAAAGGGGCCCTTTGAAATGTCCGCATGACAAAAAAGAATTTTCATAGTATCTGTGTTGACAGGTTGTTCTCCTAGCGTGACATGTCTGAAGAAAATGTCACAATAAAAGTTGAAGTGAAAAACAGAGAATATACTTTAGACAAGTAAAGTAAGAAACAAGAGAGTCATGAAAGGCATTCAGGAAAAGATGGAGAGGAGGAAAGGAGGAGGAAGAAGAGGATGCAAACCACTCTCACAAACTTGGCCTGTTGTTGTGCAACAATGATGTTGACATTTATTCATAGCATAATGTACCCCAAGCAAGAAGAACAACATTGGCAAGTACAACAATGATACATACAATGCTTCAAAGACAAGGGGGATTAATCCATCATGTAAACAAGCAACAGTTGCAGTCCAAGGCTATTGTATTTTTGTGAATTCAATAATGCAGTGGAATGTCATTGTGTAACATGTTTTTTGCCTTACAAGGCCCTTACCTGGGGCGCTAAAACCTGAAGCATACTATAGTTTATATGCAGGCCTAATGTACAGTGGCACAAATCTCTGTTCAAATGTTGGCAACATCATACATCATCTGCTGTGCATATTTTAGACCAAAGTATTTTTTGGTAATTTCTGATTTTAAGTATTGAGGAGAGCAGGGCATGCGAAGTTGTTGTGTTTGTGGCTTTCTCCAAAAGGGCTTGGTTTTGAATGAGTCATATAAGATAAGGAGAAATTGCCCAGCACACCTGGGTGAATCGGTCAAGTCAGAATTGGGCTAAAATTAGAGGAGGAACAATTTCGGCACTTCCTCCCAGTGGTCTGTGAGTCAAGTTCAGATCAAAAGTTTCCCAAAATCAAGGAGAGCTGCTGGACCAGATGTTGACAGTGGATATGGTGTCACGATTGTGAAATGCATGATTGAGGCAGAGAGCGAGAGAAAGAGAGACAGACAGAGGAGGGGGGAGACAGAGAGGGGAGGGGGGACAGAGAGGGGGGGGGGGAAGAGAGAGAGAGAGAGAGAGAGAGAGAGAGAGAGAGAGAGAGAGAGAGAGAGAGAGAGAAAGAGAGAGAACGAGAGAGAGAGTGAAAAAGGGGGGGGGGGTTAAAGGGAGAGAAAGAGAGGGAGAAAGAGAGGGAGTGGGAGGGAGAGAGGAAGCTTCAGTAGGTAAAGGGGGTAAAGAGAGCAACTTAGAGAGAGAGAGAGAGAGAGAGAGAGAGAGAGAGAGAAAGAGAGAGAGAGAAAGAGAGAGAGAGAGAGAGTGAGAGACAGAGTGAGATAGAGAGAGGTACGGGGATTAAAGGGAGAGAAAGAGAGAGAGAGAAAGAGGGAGAGTGGAAGGGAGATAGGAATGCTGTATACGCCATATATTTCGCTGGGTTTTTATTTTCGCGAATTTTGCGAATCGGGTGCTATTCGCGATTTTAACATCACACAAAATTTGAATACGACATGTACTAGTATTGGTACTCCACGATTGCAAATATAACCTCTCTCAAAGAAGTCCTGATTTGCAAAAAATAGACTCGCGAAATAAATGGCAGATACAGTGGAATGAGAAAGGGAGGAGAGAGAGAGGGAGAGAGAGAGAGGGGGGGGGGGGGCGAGAGAAGGGGAAAGACGGACAATGGACTATGTGGGAGTCAGACAGACTAGAGAGAAGGAATGGAAGAGGGAGACAAGAGACAGACATATTTGTAACACATTAAATGACACATTAAGTTGCACATGCTTCCAATTACAGTGTTTGCACCACTACAGATATGAGTCACATTTATTCTCAACTTGTTAGACTTATAGTATTGTTGCAAAGAAATGTGTGCCTTAATGTTATGCTGATGAAACCCATGTCACACGACACAAAAAAGGGAGGTCCTTCTCCCATTGTATTGTATTATTGATTAGAGCTGTGTCATAATTTAGAGTTGTAGAGGAATAAGTGTGAAATTAGATCTGACAGAAAACCTAAATTTATGAAGCTTTGCAATACATGTATATGTATTGTATAACTGCCAGATATATTTTTCATGACCTCATCTGCAAATCATATAATAGAAATCCATGGTATAAAATTGCATAACATGTTATGAAAATGTGGAAATGCTGAACTTTCGTAGTAATGACATGCATATATATACACATGTACAATTAATTTTTTAAGTGATTGGCATGTCAAACTGCTCTAAATAATTTTAAATTCTCCACATGTCTTGATATTTTGTTACTATCAAATTGGCAAGCACTGTTAACTTCCAATATTTAGTGTGTATTGCGTGTAAACCTTATTAATATTTTATTTTTGATTTTTCCTTGCAGAGACTTTAGTGCACTTTCAAAGAAGAATGTACGGGAAAACTGCACCCTGGTAAGTACTTTTTTGTTTGATTGAATTCCATAGCAACCAGATTCACTAATACACCAAAAACCTGATTTCATTATAATTTGTTTGCATCTTCTATGGGTCGACATGAATGGACCATTAAATGGATCGCACCAAATCTAATTTTCAATGTTTCCCGTTCTCAATTTGCTTGTGTTGATAGGTGTCCTGTCAAATGCTAACCCCTCTCTCTGCTTGCCTGGCTGTCAGGCTTTGGGATGTTTTTTTAATTCAAACTTTAAAAGATAAAGTCTAGCATTCACAAAACTACCTACTCTTTCATTATTCTCTTGTGTGCCTCCGCCCCGAGCCGAAGAAGAAAGGGAGAATGATTAGTCTACTGCAGGTAGACCCGTTTATTGATTTTTGTAGTTTGGATTTAAACTGCCCAACAGCCTGGAGACCAGACTATCTCACTACGTCGGTCCCTACAGTCAGTATGTCTCTGACCCCGTAGTACCCTCAGCGCACGACAGCTCTGTCACCCAAAGACGTCCGCTGTGGCAGGAGGGCTGATTCGAGCCTTCCGGTCCGAAGTGTAAACCCTCTAACGGGTGCTTCCCACGTCCTCTTGACGTTGCTCTGTCAGGCAGACTGGGCTGGGGAGGGCTTTGTCAGTATCCATGGTATCGTGATTTTGCGGCTGGAGCAAACTAACAAATTCATTCATCAACCAAATTTGTGAACTAGAAATAGCTTGAAGGTTAAGTTGCTACCCGGAAAACAGTAGATTACAGGTTCCAATACTTCTGGTCTAGAGATTTGTTGAAGTAAAAAACAGCAAAATTGTGTATTAAAAAACACAAAAAATGGAAGAAAACACAGTACATAGAAATTCCATCCAAATAAATAGAACTGGAAATTAATTTTGAGTGGAATTATATGGATCACTAGATTTCAAGGAGTTTTTTTTTTGTGTGGCGTGTGCAAAACCTCCCAGTTGTTGTAGCCTAGATACTAGAGACTGTTGTCCACTATGTTTCACACCACAATGCATATGTTCAATGTGTTTCAAACGTAAACGAGGATAGTCTTTTCCTAAAAAGGTAATGATTATTTCATAAACGTTATATACATGTAGTCAGTGCATACTGCTGATTCCTGCTGGGTTTCATGACTTTTGCAAATGAACTTCCCTATGAATAGGATGAAGTGAGAAATGAATAAGACTGCATAGAGCAGAGTCTTTTCTTTGAGGGCTAGCAGTGAAAAGATACATGTAACCAGCATCTGAGTGCACAGGAAAAACTAACATTGGAAATAAAAATTAAAACTCATTCTAAAAAAAATTGTTTGCCGTCAAATTTAGCTAGAGTTTAAGCAACGCATGCATTTGTGGTGTGTACATGTATTTCATATACAGTACATACATGTGCATGTACTATTGTATCTGTACAAATATGTTTCTGGTGTGATTCAGAGTTGGCAGTTTAACAACAGAATTAACACATGTAAAACTTTGAGTGCTGTGAGACATAGGAGAATTAAGGGAAACAACCAATTAAAAATATATATGAAAAAATATCACATAACACAAGTACTTACATTTACATTATATCGTAGAGCAGTGCAACATACATTTCTGATTGCTCTTGGGGAAAAGGGTACTTCCACTTTGGCATCAGTTTCATGCCAGCATAAAACAAATATATGTAAATATAGTACAGTGAATGTGCTGGAAATATCCTGGATTAAGACTGTAAGCATCATTGCTCATCACAGTACATTTTGGGACAATTCGCTGTGTATAATTTGAACTGTTTATTGACCCGTGGCTGACACATGAAATTTGTATGAAGATTGACATGTTGCATTCCAAAGGTTTATAGACATCCCCTGAAAATACATTAAAATGTTATTGCCTGCTGCTTTCCTGACCTAAAGAAATGAGCCCACTGAATCATGCCATGCATTATATTCCATTGAACAAAATTAATCACCTGATGGTGCTCTATTGTTGTCATTTATGGAGACTTTTTTTTTTTTCATTTTGGCACTTTGGATCACAAATTGCCTTCGGCCCACATCATATTTGCCCCCTGATACATAATGCATGATTTACCATTTTTTTTTGTTATCGATGAACTTGAATGGTGAACACTGCCTAATATAGATCTATCTAGCAACAACATATGTGACTTCCCACCCACCCACCCCCATCCCCTACAAACAGTTATAATAGAATGTGAAATCTGTCAAGTGTAATGTACAGTTTATATGATATTGTTTACCACATGTTTTTATATTGATGATCTTGAATTGTGAATAAACTGCCTTTCTTAGATCTAGCTAGCAACAACATGTTTGACGCCTCTCCCCCCCCCCCTTCCTACAAAAAGTTATACTGTACTAGCATGTAAAAACTGTAGAATGTAATACAGATTGCATGATATTGTAAATGAGTCTTTAAAGGGCATATACTGTACTGGGAAGGCAAAAAAGCCTTCAAAATGTAATTGTTAGCAATCTTCTTGCCAATGGTCTTAAATTCATGTATTGTCTATTTTAGATGCTTGCTGAAAGTTATTTGCCCTCAAATGATCTACATTTTGAGTAATGAGTGATTAAATCACAAATCCTCAAAATGTTCGGGCCGAACATTTTGAGGATTTGATATTTAAGGCACAGAGGAGAAGTGGAAGGACCAAAATCTGGCTCAAGAGCTTTCTGTTTCATTCTACATGTAGTACTTCCATTTTCTAGAGCTACTGTAATGTTATTTTCAATGTGAAACTGAAGTAAGAGCTGTTGATGTTTGAAATCTACATGTACCAACAAATTATGCAAGATTATGGTAAAGCTGTACATGTGCATAAATGTATGCTGCGATGTAGTAGACTTCTTTAATACTCCTGACTCTGTGATTACTTAGGCTTAATTTAATTTTAATTTAGCTTAAATTCATCTAAATTCAACTAAAGCAGCTCACTTCATACATTTACTGCACACCTCATCGATAGGTACAGTACTCTCTGAGTAATTTTGGAAAGTTGAAAATTCTTTCCACTGCTACCTATTACCGAGTTTTATGACTTTTGAAAATGGGCTACCCTGTCTTTAAGTCTTAGTACTCCCGATAGGAAATATTACTCCTGTTCAATATGGCCTCACCATCCCTCATGTGAGGCTTAATGGAGACTTAAGGACTGATCTGAAGTAATCAGGTTACTGTGACGTCAAATTATGAGGCCTTTCTGCCCACCTTCTCTTTTCCTGAAGTACATACAACTGTACACTGTAGTGCACCATGTACTGTCAAAATGTATACACTGTACCTGTACAAGTAGTATTATGGACTCTACATGTATGCCAAGTATGATGTGTATGATCTGTGCAGTATAGTTATTACTCATCCTGCAATGATTTATCGAATCATAATGTTCTGGCCTCCTTTCCAAAGGATGTCATCATTTTGATTGTGGTTTGTATAAACCCTTTGTGTGCTAGACCAACTGCTCCCTCTACAGGACTTGTGCGTGTTAAGAGTGAAATACACAAGTGGCATGTTGAGGCTTAAATACAAGAACTTGTATGTGCAGTATGTATGTAGTCCACTTATACTTGATAGGAAGTCATAATACTGTCTCATGTAGAGTTTGAGAGCTGGAGAGATAAGAAAAGAGTGGAACTTGAGGGAGAGAGAGAGAGAAAGAGAGAGAGAGAGAGAGAGAGAGAGAGGGGGGGGTAGGGGTAGGGGGAGAGAGAAGGGGAATAAGGGAGACAGAGATTTAAACACTTTCAGTATCAGGGAGACACAGAGAAACCTCTAGAAATTTAAGAGAGCTCCCAATAGGAAAAAAGCAAGAGACAGAGAGAGCGATGTTGTGGAAGTAAGGGGGGGGGGGGGGGGGTGGTTGAGGTTGTGGCTGTGACATTTGGTCCTATCCCACCGGGGGTCATTCCTCCAAGTTCAAGGAACGCCCAGGTGACCCAGCTCTCTGCATACCAAATAGCCTGGTTACCAGGCTGTTGGTCATTTCTAAACCAAACTATTCAATGAAGGGGTCTGGCTGCAGTAGACTAATCATTCTCAAATTTGTCTCCAGCTCCCTCTTCTCTGAGAAAAGAGGAGAATGATACAGTGACTAGTCTTAGAATATCATCTAGACTCTATTATTCAGTTTAGATCAGAAATATCCAACAGCCTTGGTAGCCAAGCTAAATTACTGGTACACGTAGATATGTGCATGCAGATGTACAGATGAAAACACAATACTGACATTGATGTAGGGAAAACTTTGTTCACTGTGTTTCTATGACCACTTGTTGAAGAAATTACATTCACAAATTAAGGAAAGTCCTGAGTAGGAATTAAACTTAGTTCTAAGTATTAAAAAAATCATGTGCGTGTGTACATGTACATGTGAAGTGTGACATGTTGATACATGGTTAGTAAACAAATAAACAAATGCTGAACATTTCCTGAATATTCTACTCATGAAATGATATTTTTTTCAAGATTTTTCATACACAGAAGTCCCATCGAGGGCTGTTATATCTGGTACACGAAAGGGTTAATGTGTTTCAATGAACATACTGTACCACGCAAAAGAGTCATACTTGGTATCTTAATAGACTTTGGTAACAACATGTACGTATATTGTGCATACATGTTCATGTGTACCTTGCACTGTATGTATACAATATACACTTCCTGTATATATTGTAGTACAACTAACAATAACATGCAATAAATATGCAGTTTGCTACGTGCAGTAGTCCACTGCTTTGCATTCTGGGTAGGTTGAGGGGGAGAAATAACAGGAGGGGAAAGGAGGGTGAGGGAGGTGGGGTGAGGAGGAAGAAGGAGGAGGAAGAAGGAGGAGGAGGAGGGAGAAGGTGGAGGGGGAAGAAGTAGGGAGAAGGAGGAGGGAGAAGGAGGAGAGGGGGAAGGAAGAGGGAGAAGAAGTAGGGGGGAAGGAAGAGGGAAGGAGGATTGGAAGGAAGAGGGGGAAGAAGAAGGGGGAAGGAGGAGGAGGAGGAGGAAGGAGTAGGGGGAAGGAGGAGGAGGAGAAGGAGGAAGGAGTAGGGGGAAGGAGGAGGAGGAGGAGGAGGAAGGAGTAGGGGGAAGGAGGAGGAGGAGGAGGAAGGAGTAGGGGGAAGGAGGAGGAGGAGGAGGAGGAGGAGGAGGAGGAGGAGGAGGAGGAGGAGGAGGAAGGAGTAGGGGGAAGGAGGAGGAGGAGAAGGAGGAGGAGGGAGAAGATGGAGGGGGAGGGGGAAGGGGGAGGGGAAGGAAAAGGAGTTTAGAAGGAGGGAATTTACAGGACTTCCCTTAGTGCTCTGCATGGACAGGCTGCATGAATGATAATTCAAGCTATTTCACTCCACTAAGATAGTGTACCAAGTAACCTGTGTATGTACAGCACATGATTTTGGCTTCCTTGTTCAGAAGTGCACTCTAATTTATTTAACAATACTGTCAAGTACCTCTTATCTTGAGTGACTCAATATATCAACTTCCCCTTAACCCTGTGGCAAATTTGCACGTACCATGAATATAAAACTAACAATGTGTGGGGAAATTAAAGGCTAAGCTTAAAAAATTATGGCCAAATAAAGTTGCCATTTATCTGATGTATAAACATAAATTTGTGAACTTTAACTTGTGCTGTGCATCTGTGCATATTAATACAGTTCTTGATAAAAGTAAAATATCACTGTGCGTGGCACGCTAGCACCTTTTGGATTTGGGGCTTGTAAAGTGGTGAACTGCACTTCTGTTTATATTAGAAGGTCAGCGCAAGGATCGCACTACCATTAAACTTTCCTGGTAACCCACTTTCCTAAAGAAATTTGTCCTTATTTTTGCTTCTATGTTGTAATATAGGGAGTTTGTATGCAATAATTCAGAAGATGACTACTGTGAAGTATCTTGACTAAAAGAGGGATTGCTTGCACTGACGCAAAACACTATGTGTTGGACTACAAGACTAGAAAGTATATAGGCCAACAAAATTGGCTGAAAAGCTGATAATGCCACATATGGTGATATTGTATTGTTATTTGTGATAGTGACAATTAATGAACATACACAGTGGGTGCTTTCATGAATAAGGATACCACTTTTTTTATTTAGGTTGCAAATAGGATACTAACATGTACTGTACCAATTTCTTTATCTATATGACCCGATATATTTTTGTTTTGGATTGTATCTAAATTACCTACTGTCCATAATAACAGAGTTTCAGGCAGCATAAATTGGATGTCCACCAAAAAAAAAATGTCTTACACGAGCAGTGTTATTTATGGCATCGCCCAAGTATCTGGTATTCATTTGACCTCACCCTGTATGTATAGTTCTTTTATATTGGAATGTACATGTACGTGTAGGCAAGAAACTTGTATTTGCCCCACTGTGGAATGTATTTTGAATTTGGACTATACACTTAATATAGCAGAGCTAGAGTGTATATTTGTACAGCAGTTGACACACAGCATATAAGGAAAAACAAAGTCCTATTGTGTCCTGTGTCAAATTTTTAGCTTAGTTGGGATTCAAGTTTTACTGCCTGTCAATATTGACAGCAGTAGTCTACACACAGGTCGAGGTCTCATCTTTCCAGAAAATCAGTGATTTTGATGTACTTTGTATGAGTAACCTATATTGTAGATTAAAACAGAGATAATGACTCATTCTACTATAGGGACAATACCGTGTTCATGTTAGTGCCTGCATCTATGTCTAACATTAGCTCACAAATGTTTGTTTTAATTGCCCATATTCTCGTAAACTAACCATAACATTTAAGCACAATGCTGGTCTAAAAATAAATCACTCTCAATAAAAGCAGAATGCTCTTCTCTCCTTACATGCCATATGTACATGTTAATGTATTCACAAATAATACACACAAATCCTATAGAGCTTCTTTTTGCATGTCTTCGAAAAAGTTTAGAATCAGAACAAGAAAAGTTTGAGGGAAAGCGGGCAAATGAAGAAAAACTATGACAGTTTTAATCCAAAGTTTGTTCTATTTTAGAGGCAAAGTGGCAACTGTGTCATGACCTTAAGAAGTTATAATCTAGTTACTAGGGATTTTTTGGACTTGTAGCTCCTTTAATTTTTCTTGTTATGATATGTTTCAGTTACAATGCAATTTCATGCCACAGTACCACATACTTGACTGAAATGTTTTTATCCTTTTCTGAGTATCTTGTACACATAGACCTTTTGAGGTAGCTGAGAATGAGCTTGGAATCCATACTCTCCTAGATCCTAATGACATGGTTTCCACAGACAAGCTTAGCATCATAGTACTACAAAGATCTACCTCAATATGTTTCACTTCTCTCTCTCTCTCTCTCTCTCTCTCTCTCTCTCTCTCTCTCTCTCTGTCATGTGGGCCTTTGAGGTAGCTGAAAGGGAGCTAGGAATCCCTGCTCTCCTAGATCCTGAAGACATGGTAACAATGGCCTCCCCAGACAACAGCTCAGCAGCCTCACATATCTCTCATAGTACTAAGATCTACCTCAATGATACATTTCCCTTCTCTCTCTCTCTCTCTCTCTCTCTCTCTCTCTCTTTCTCTCTGTCATATAGGCCTTTGAGGTTGCTGAAAGGGAGCTAGGAATCCCCGCTCTCCTAGATCCTGAAGACATGGTAACGATGGCCTCCCCAGACAAGCTCAGCATCTTGACATATCTCTCACAGTACTACAACTACTTCAAGGATAAGAAACCAGGTAAGAAAGCTTGAACTTTCAGTTAAAAAAAAGAAATATTACATTGGTTAGAATGTTCCAACATAACCCTCTTTGGTGCACTAGTATTATTTCACAGTGTCAGAAAATATTTTCCTGTTTAACATTATTTTACATTGTATGTGAAATTAATGAACATCATAGCTGCCATAGCAGGCAAACCTTTTCTGGAGAATGCAGTGCATATAGTAGGTACTACATACGTAGATGTCAGACAGCATGGAGTCTACCTATTCAACCAACTCAACCAGGAAGACCATTTGATACTTGATGGAGTAATCCGTGGCAGCAGCTCTTGCAGGAAGCTACATGTACATACTGGGATGGTGAAGTGTACAAACACAAAGCTGCAGTGTATGTTTTACATTACATTCACAGATAACAAGATGTACAAAAGCATACCTGTTCCTGCGTTAATTCCGAAGTTAAAAGTGCAAGTGAACTAGTAAAAGTGTACTAGCTCCTATAGTCTGCAGATGTGTTGTCAGTGTACATTATTTAAATTTTTTAAAAACTTCTGCAGAATACTGCAGGGTGTCCTCTAGGCCCAGGGCCAGTTTCCAGGAGCTTGTCTGCTGCCCTCTTTTGTCTGCCTCATACCTCACTTTGAAAGTTGTAATCCATGATGTATGGAGCCTGGTTTCCAGTCATTCAGTCCTTTCTAATCCAAATTGAAAAAAATAAACAACATACACTACAGCTCAAAGGAATTGGCATAGGGAAAGGGAAGAAAGGGAAGGGGTCACAGTTTTAAACCACAGTATATTGTGTCCAGTTCAGCATGAAACACCTAAAAAAGCCTAAAAAGCATCATGTTTCATGCTGAACTGGACAAAATATATCACGGTTTAAAACTGAGGCCCCTTCCCTTTCTTTACTTTCCCTTTCCCTATACCAATTCCTATGAGCTGTAGTGTACAGGTAAAATATACAAATTAATTCAGAAGTTGTTGTTGACAGGAGCCCATCACACAAAAACAGTTTGAATTAGGGAACTGCATGTTTCACATCCATTTTATGGACTGTTATGGCAAACAGTATTATAAACCTCATACATAGATTCCTCTCATCTGATTGGTTAAAAGTAGAGTCATCGAAATAGCTGTGCCCCCGTTTTTAACAAGATGACGTCAAAATTAACTGTGCCCGGGGCATGGCAATCGACTGTGCCCGGAAAATAATAAGACAACCTCAACACCGCGCGATATCGCTCGTGTGTGCGCAATCCCTGTACGCGCAATGAGTGTTGATTTACATGCCTATTACATGCTATCTTGTAGGCCTTGTCAGTTCAGGAAATCTTTTAACCAATCGATGAGAAGAATCTATACATTCGGTTTATAAAACAAATATTGACTGCTTAATATTCGGGGCACAGTTAAAATCATAGGCCCTCGGTGATGTCAAAACCATGACTATGCCCTCAGCTTCGCTTCGGGCATAGTCATGGTTTTGACATCATCTTGGGCTTATAATTTTAACTGTGCCCCTCATAGCAGTCAATATTTGTATACTGTAAGCCTTAATTCTGTAGTTTCCTTTGGCTATAAATGCAATTTTAATTGATTTTGTTGAACATTACCTTCAATGGTGCTCTGGTTTCTCCTAGCCCTACCAATACATAGTGTACAAGCCTAAGGCCCTAATTTCACAATTTTTTTAGGTGTAAAGGTAGCATTAATTTGGAAAGATATTTAGCACACGGTGATGTGTATATGCGAGAGAGATATTTTGTGCATGAAACACAAGGAACTAGAATTAGCTAGAAAGTGATAAGATATATAAAAATATCTAACCCGTAACTGACCGGTCATGCTATGCTACCTGGTATCACCTCAAAGTGACTTCTCATAGTTTGATAAGTACCGGGCCTTCTTCCTGTCTGACTGAGTTATACAACAGCTGTCATCATGTGAACTTAAATAGTTTGTGGGCTGCAGAATAGATGATTACAAAGCACTACATGTATGTACAGTGTTCATTTTTTTGATGGATACACAACTACAATTCATCGCTATCAGTTAGGCTGACTTCCAGGGGTGTGTGTGGGGGGGGGGGGGGGGTGGGGTGGGGGGAATTATTTATTTGTACGAACTACTCTTTAAAGATAGCCCGTCCCTTTTTCAGATCACCACAAAACCATCGAAACATTGGCAAAACATATAGAGAAGTGTTAGCAAGCTGCATATTCATAATTTGAAACTGATACGTAGTGTAAAATTAAAAAAATGCACATAAAAAACGTCTGATTAATAGTCTTTACCTCAGGCTCTTAGCAGTTTGTGTTGAAATATCTGCTTTATTAATCTGTTTATTAGATTATAAAACACATTATGAAAAAAATTGTTCTATAGAAGGAATCATCTCCAAAGTTTGGTAATTACTCATAAAATTAGGATTTCACACATGCATAATAACCACATAGATACTGTAACCAAGACTAATACTTTTTTCGTAGTACGAAAAAAGTTGGTTTGAAATTTAACGGCTGAAATTTTTACATATACAGAAAGCTTCAACATGCTATATTCTTAGAAATGGTCTTGAACCACACTTTCTTCAATTTACGATCGTGATAGACGATTTCAAATTTTAAGCTTGCAAAAGGGACGGACAATCTTTAAGCCTGATGTCATGAAGGAAACACCCTGTCCATTATAACCTATGAGAAAAATGGAACTTTTACAGCAGAACTGTTGTCCATTGGGGCTTTCTTTGTTTTTGTTTTGTGGTGGCTAAATATACCTAAGCCTCCTGTGTTTAATTGTGTTCTTTTTGTAAATTTCTGATAAAACATGACATAAAATAAATCCAGACACTCATAACTGCCCGATGACTATTGATGTTGCTGAAACTTGGGAGTAGTTTTAGGTGTACATTAGCACACAGTTTACGTACTACTGACAATCAAAATTATGTTGGGGGTACTTGTACATGACAATAATGTTAGGAAATTATCGATTAAGAATAGTTAATGCAGATATATGTTAGGTACCCATTGCCAGTAAATCAATTTTACATTTAAGTAGTAAAGTTAGGGTAGTGGCAACCAAATAAATATAGAGTTATTAAGATTAGACTTGAGCTTGTGATGATGTTTTCCTGCTATTTTGAAGACACATGAACATCCATGCCAAATAGTACTCCCAGAAAATTAAAAATAGAAAATTAAAATAGATTTGAAACAAATGTGCCAATTGATATATTTGGTAAGCACTCTTGATGGATTTGATTGAAATTAAATTAACATATAATCATGGCTGTGCAACAGATGGTTTCAACACAATACAGTTTCTGTTTAACAATAGCTGAATCTGTGCCAGTTGTAACAATTAGAGATAATCAAAATTATTGAATATATGCAACAACGAAAAAGCAACATTTACATTTTATCTGTCAGATCCAATTCAATGCACACTCTTCATGTAGGTCCCTGGTGAATCAAATATATTGAAACATTGAAATAAGACATGATAGATATATTGATTAGATTTAGATTAGGCATATATAATCCTTCATTCCTTGAGTAAAAAGAAATAGGTTGGTTGATTGATGAAGTCAGTGAAGCAACCGATACAAGTTTCAACATGTATTTAGACATAAAGATCTTAAAAACAACTTGTTCACGTCATGTTCACACTAACTGTACCTACGCACATACTACAAATATCATTTGGATTCAATGTTTTTCACATATTGTTTGTTTATTACTGTATCATTCAAAATATAACACAAAGGAACATTGTTCAAGTATTAGAGAAGAGGTTTTCACTTTTCACAGCATCTGTTCAAGGATGTTGTTTTGAACGTGTTCTTGTTTTATTTTGTAAACCTTTCAAAATTGGTATAGAACATAATTGTTGGAGTATTTGAAATTCAGGACATTAAGAAATCAAGTACTATTCCCTGGACATTAAACATCGTTTTTTTCTTTCACAACGTGACACAAATGATCGCTGCACAAATTTTCAGATCATGACCTACAGTATGCAAGCAATATCCCTTGTTCGTAAACATGTTCTCAAGATTATGGAATAAAGAGGGAAGCTTTCTCAAGGGAGTAGGAGGTACTGAGAAGAGAAGGAGGGGGAAGGGGGGGGGGGGGTGAGTTGTCACCATCAGGAAGTGAGTAAGAGTCATTTGCAGACTGGAGCCATGAAGCCATCCATGAAGCACTTACAAACAGCCGCATTTATTTTCCATGCAGCGAGCAATCTGATTCATGAGACGTGGGGGTTACACCAGATGTGTTCACATTCGTCTTTAATACAAAACTGTACTGACTGTACAATGTATACACTGTACATATTTCACAGTGGTGTGATATTTGTCGGCTTGTCAAACGTATATCCGGCTGAGAAAACACAAGGAATACATGAGTCTGACCAGGAACGATGTAACCACTAGCAAAGTAATAACATTAAATTCATATTTGCGAATATCTTTCTCAACAATAGAATGTGGTGTACATGTTGTAAGAGCTTTAGAACAAAGAGTATTTATATTTGTAGTGTGAACAATGATGGACGTTTTTTGGAAACGAGTAAGAATCGACTTGCAGTATTTCCCATGTAAGCAAACAAATGCAAGTAAAGGTAGAAGTTCAGTCTTTTAAAGGGACATACAACTGAGAGCTTTTGTGGTGCGATAGCGTTTCTAGAGGGCGCTGCAATCGATGACGTTCAGTGGTCTTATCATCCCCACCCCAGTGCCGGCACTGCCCCACCCTCAAGATCTGCAAATCTGTGTTAGTAGTGATCTCGTGCTAGTGTGCTACTAGCAACAGCTTTTGACATGCTATGGTGCTTGTACACAAAATAAGCACATATCACATGTAAAGTCACCCATATCACTGCAATTGTGTGCTTGTTTGCCAAAGTTATACGGAGATTCCCAAATATTAACCGAGCCGGGCCACACTCAGGAACACCACGATTTGCGACAAATGTTACCGAGCCAGGCCACGCTCCAGCTCGATTGCAGCGCCCTCTACAAGCGATATCGCGCCACATCAGCTCAGTTGTATGTCTCTTTGAATACATCTCCAGAGAAAAGTTGGCAAATGTTATTATAAACAAAATAATTTCCATCACAGTATTTGTTTGGATATAACTTAGAGTGTGAACTTGCCTGTGGAGGAAGTCCATATAGCTGACCTGGGGGTTCCCAAGAGTAGTTTTTGGCTCCAGGAGGGGGGATTTCCCCAGAGTGGGGATGCTAATGGCTCTGAGAGTTCAAACGGGCCGAGGGGAAGTCGTCTTTCCCCATCGCCTGTCAGCAAACCTCTTAGCTTAGAGTAGTCTAGGCTCTAATTATGCATGTAAACAGAGCCTAATTTCTCATAGCCTGTCAACAGACTTCTTAGAGGAGGAAGGTAGGCACTAATTATACAGGTAAACCGACCCTAATTCACTGAGCGTGGTTGATGAGTTTCGGACGGACATTGGGGATATGAATCCTGAGATATGGCACTGTCAATTGAAAAGGTCAGGCTGTCTGGGTCACACTATTACAGTTTTAAAGGGAATGTACTGTACTGGGAAGACAACAAGCCTTCAATAGGGTGATCATGAGCAATCTTCTTACCAATGGCCTTTAATTCATGTATTGCCCATTTTTAGAAACTTGTTGAAAGTTATTTACCCTCAAATGATCCCCATTTGGAGTAATGAGTGATTACTCAAGATGTTCGGCCCGAACATTTTGTGAATTTGTGATTTAATCACGTATTACTCCAAATGTACATCATTTGAGGGCAAATCACTTTCAGCAAGTTTCTAAAATGGACAATACATGAATGAAGGACCATTGGTAAGAAGATTGCTAACGATAACCCCTTTGAAGGCTTTTTGTCTTCCCAGTACAGTATATTCCCATCAATCCTCCCATTTCCATAGCTGCATGGGATATGTTATAAACCAATGTGTATTTCTTGGTTTGGGACTGAGCTGATTAACCTCACCTGTGTCAGGTGAAAAGCTGCTCAAAGGGATTTCTGTACATTATTTGTAATGCACAGCGGGTGGTTTGGCAGACAAAGGGCGTGTTTATCAACTCTTTTTTTTGGTAGAATTAAGGTTTCCAAAGAGAAGCGAGATAAACGCAAAGCTGTTTTGAAACGACTTTAAACCACGTGTTTCTGATTTCTCAAAACACGCGCGCCACGCCAAGAAAACACATCGATTGCACACTATTGTACTACAGTGCATGTGTAACGGCGCAGTAGAGCTGCGCAGTGACAAGGCCGGTTTTCGACCTGGGCGATTGAGTTTGATAAACGCACCATTTTTTTAAACCCGTTTGGAAACGCATTCGTAAAGGCCTTTGGAAACGCGTTTCAAATTCTGAAAAGATATAATAAACACGCCGAAACAGATAAATGTAAGGGGTAGAAGTGGGAATGTCTGGGTCGCAATGTCACAGTTTTAAGCTTTCTTATGCCAGGTGAAATGCTGCTCAATGGGATTTCAGTGCATTAGTGCTGACAAAATACACAATGTATGGCAGTCTGGTACACAAAGAGTGAAAGGTCAGGGGTAGAAGTGGTATTGAGTATTGGCCATAATCAAGGCAGAAGTGTTCTGCTGCCATCTGTTCGAGTTTTTGTTCTATTATGGGGATTAATTTTGAGATGATTCCTTCCTGGTTACGTGGTGTGATATTTCCACAATAAAATTGCCAAGTGTCGAGACATACAATGATGTACAGTAGATATTTATGTCTTTTTAAAATGACTTGGGATAGGAAACAAGGAAATGATCTATGAATGAATAAAGACAAAAATCTTGACAAGTTTGGATACAAATTGTCCATGTTCTGTGTTGCAAATACATTTATTATACAGCTAGGCCAACCACTTGATCAATGGATCTTAAAATGAATTAATATAAAATAAAATTCATGAGCAAATAATCAGATGAATTAACTACTAAATCGATGAGTAAAAATTGTACAATGAATGAATTCATTTACAAACTATGCAAAGTAAGAATGTTCTTGAATGATGACAAAAAGATAAAATGATAAGGACCTGGATACTTAACAATGACCATGAGAATTATATATGAAAGAAAAGATTATCAAACGTAGGTTGTGCTAAACTTGGAAAATATTTCAAATATGTTATAATGTATGTAGAGGACAGAGCAAAAAAGAGCTCAAACAGCAAGATACCTCAAACAGTAGAGCGCCCTCTTGTGTTGAATGTTTTGATGAACCAAGCTGTTATAAACAGGCTCTGTCTGTGTTATAGATTTGTATGCATCATATCCAGGATGTTTACAAATGTTTGGTCAGGTAACATGTCACTTAATGCGTGTATTAGATATACAGTTGTATTTTTTCTTTTGTCTTTTTTTCCCCCCAAATTGCCACTATGAACCATGACTCAATGAAATGTGTTTAAGACAGCCCTGTAAGTAACTGTTAGTAATATGAAGGACTACTTTATGGATGGTAAACCTACAAAAACAAGGGTGTCGTGTCATCCATATCTTTTGCTGAAGGTTCAAGTGTTGAAATCTTTGCAACACACAAAGTGAAAAAGTCACTGGATATCTTCGGGAGCTGCCTGACAGAAGGTCGGAATCTGGACAGACAGACAGACAAACCCAAAACATTAATGTCATGAGTGATGTATTGAGGCAAGCAAGGCAATGTTAACCGGTCTGATACGGTTCATGAATGCGAGCTACATGGTTGTAATGAAACGGGGCATAACAAATGTAAACAAGGATAATTTTTCCCTTTTTTCTGGAGAGCTTCATGAAGTTACATATATGAATGTGAGATTGCATGTGTGTTATAGTTAGTGTATACTGCAGATCCGTACAGAGCTTCATGAGAGTTGTAAAAGGGCTACCGGTAGCCTGTCTTTGATATCTTAAGGAATGACTCAGCAGACAGGATTCAAAACAAGACAGCCCCCTTCCTCCAGCTCATTCTGGAGAAGCGCAAGACATCCCCCCCCAAAAAAAAAAAAAAATTAAACATACCAGAGCTTTAAAATGATCCATATCAGAGACCTTCAAGACGTGAGTGATCTCACATCCACGGTATCCAAGGAATTGCAGGAGTAAGCCTGCACCTGGTGCAACCACGTGCAGAAACATGCACGACCGGTTATAGATATCAAACCCAGTCATTGATTATGTAAAGTGCTCAGTAAGTTTTAAGAGCTGCAGTCAAAGTGGGAATTTTAAACTAAAGTATGAGCTCAATGTCATTATTTTGATTAGTATCTCTTCGGTTATAAAATGATATCATGCTTTTTTTTTAAAGTATTGTACTAAAAATTTCACCCTTTTAGCGTGATGTCGTACTATTTTACTGAAATTTGTCAATGGAGGCATTTGTTCAATTAGACTTAACATGCATGTAGGAAGTCATGGTAATACTTTAATCACAGTTGGGTATGTGCCAGGTTGTGACAAGAGGGTCTTTGCCCAAGATATATGTACATGTATGCGTTTTCACCCCCATGATCAACGCTCCCCTCCTTCCCCTAGTCCCACCTGTCTGATTCTAAGTTGCAGAGCACCCCTGCATGATATACCCCCTATTAGTGAAGATTCATCATTCTCAGAGCCCCCCAGGATGGCAGTATCAATGAGATTTGAAGGTGTCTGTGCCTCCCATTCTCATTAACTCTTAACATGGTGATTATTTGTAAGACACACAAATCTCATAGAGCTTGAGCATGTCTGGCGGCCGAAGGGTTAATAAACCATGATTTGAGCCTCATACAGACAGGGTGGCCCATTTGAACATGTTATGAAACTCAGCAGGAATCAGCAAGGTACCCTGATGAAATCTCTGTTCTAGCTGCATAAACCTTTTAAGGAAAAGTGATTTTTTTTTTCTGTTTTTTGGTACGAAATCAAACAAACATAGTCTGTATTCATAATTGTATTGCCCCTGTCAGTGAGTGTGCAATGCGCGTGGCAGCGGGCGTTGCTCCCATTAAACGCATTTACTGTGGTGTGGACCACAGCGGACAGCGTTCTCCGGTTTGTAGTCTACAAGAAATCTAGCAATCGCTACAATTCTGTTTAAAGTCACTTTCCACAGATCTATGATTGGGAGGGAGGTTCTTATGTGTATGCAGGATATCCTTCCATGTCCCATGGTTTTTGGACAATTTTATTGTTTTGATCTGCAACAGGGCTACTTTAAGTGTTGTGTCTGATCTCGCCTATGGATCATTCTTCCTCTGAACCCCCCTTACCCTATTCCCAAAAGGCCGATGCATGGATATTGCCAAGCCTACTCTTCTCTGCAGGGTTTGAGATTTGCAGGGCCCTTTCCTTTCTCCCCCATGTTCTTTAAAGGGAGTATACTGTACTGGGAGGACAAAAAGAACTTCAAAAGGTGATCATGAGCAATCTTCTGTGCCAATGGTCTTAAATTCATGTATTGTCCATTGTAGAAACTTGCTGAAAGTTATTTGCCCTCATATGATCCACATATGGAGTAATTAGTGATCAATCACAAATCTTCAAATTGTTCGGGCCGAACATTTCAAGGATTTGTGATTGAATCACTGACTTCTCAAAATTTGGATCATATGAGGGCAAATAACTTTCAGCAAGTTTCTAAAATGGACAGTACATGAATTTAAGACCATTAGCAAGAAGATGGCTCATAATCACCTTTTGAAGGTCTTTTTGTCTTCCCAGTACAGTATAGGCCCTTTAACCCTTTGTGTGCCAGACAAAATGCTGCTTGCAGCGATTTGTGCTGATTGATGGTGGGATAATCCACCAGTTCATGGCTATTGAGAGGAGTGCCATGGATTGATTGAGTCTCATGGGTTTGGAGGATTTTTTGGCCAGGGTGTCTAGGGTGCTTGTTGATCATGGGTCATACTTCCTCTGTAAAGGTCTCCCGGCCCACCCTGCCCACAAGCCAATGTACTTGAAGCATCCATCTCCAAGGTTCTCCAGCTCTGATATGGCAGGCAGAATTAAAGTAATGTGGCAGCCCTGCACCCCTATCCCTGTCCCCACTTTCCCCCTCCCTTCCCGCTCTTCCCCCAACTCCCCTCCAGAGATTAAATGTTGGAGTCTCACTGGATTGGAGGGGGTTATGTCATCATCAGTCATCGCAGCAACTTTCCGCCAAGTGCTGTAATGTAGGAATCTGCGAGTAGAACTCGTCATCGCAAGGGGGAATTCGCAATCCCCCTCCACTACCCCAACTCTTACCCTCATAACATTCTCTCCTTCCTCCAAAGGCTCTGTCTACCTTCCCTCTCCTCCGTTCTTCGCCTTGCGCACTGAGATCGTCTAAAACACTGACTCAGTCGGCAACGCGTCTCTCACGATTAGTGGAGACTTCCATCGCTGCAGCGGCTAGTGTTGAAACAAATCCACGATGCAGGATTGTCGTCGCTGAAACTTTTGGAATAGCTACATGTAGCTAGCAGCGCTGCTTCAGAGTTTGTTTACAGTCGACAGGAAGTACTTGGAAATTAATCAACGTCATCACTGGATGGGACGCTGGAGGGTGGGCTTGTCTTAGGTCAGGCTCTCTGGGGAGGTTGAAGGGGGTTGTTCCAGTCAGTGATTAGTGGAATGTGAATTTGTATGAATCGTTCCTGATCAATTCTTGAGATAAGACGGCTGTCTTGGAGGGGGTTGTGCCAATTGTTGATTAGTGGAAAATAAATTTCTGAATTGCTCCTGATTGATTCTTGAGATAAGACGCTGTCTTGGAGGGGGTTGTGCCAATTGTCGATTAGTGGAAAATGAATTTCTGAATTGCTCCTGATTGATTCTTGAGATATGATGCTGTCTACGTACTAGGTCAGCTGCAGGTATGTAGAATGATTGTTTGTCAACAGTTAGTGATGATTCTGATGACAGAAGAAGGTCAGCGCAGGCAGAGAATTTGGAAGTTTATATAACCGTCCATGAATATTTGTCTGTACTTCAAAGTTTGGACTAAAAATGTAGACTTAAACAAAACTATGATGTCGAACTTTTGACAGGAGCTTTAAGTTTTAAACTGAGGTGGTGGAAGAAGCAGAGCTTTGTTCTAGTTATCAGCTAGCTTGTGGATTTTCTTTTCATGCGTTCATGTGCTTGTCCTGGTGATCCTTAAGAGGTCATCAGGAACCCTGCTGTGGAAATAGTAACAACTCTCCCGTCAAGTGAGTGGCAGGAATGGAACATTGATTGATTGATTGATTGGGTATTTGGAGCAAGAGAGAAAGAGGGAATCAGAATGGAAAAGGATAAAGACGCAGACTCACCCCTTGTCTTCACTGTAAGATTGGATTTCAGGAAAGTTGATGTCCGAAGGTTGTTTGGTAAGTACCCACCCTTATAGAAAAATCTGCAAGCTTGCTGCAAGCTTGCAGAGTGAGCTTGCCGCAAGCTAGTTGCAAGCTTGCCGCAAGCTTGCCGCTAGCTTGCATGGTTCCAAAAATGCAAATGAGATAACTTATTAGCCAATCAGGGCAAAGAATATAGCGCGTAACCTGCAACCTTGCTGCAAGCTAGTAAGCTTGCAACCTGCAACCTTGCTGCAAGCGAGCTTGTAACCTGCAACCTTGCCGCAAGCTTACCAGTAGAAACTAGTAGAATACCTACTGGAGCCATCAGGAGACCAATATGAAAAATATCAAAATTAAAAATATTGATGAAATATCGATTTAAATTTAATATATGATAATACGAATTATGGCATATTTCTTTATCGTTTTAACTTAATCCTATTCTATCCTATATTTATTCCTATTCTATCCTATACCTATCCTAATTCCTGGGGGGCATTTCATCAAAGGAGTTGTCGGACGTTTTATCCGACAAACTGTTATAAGCTACTGAAATGCTTGCATCTTATTGGCCGAGAGCAAACTTGTCGGATAAAATATCCGACAAGTCCTTTGATGAAATGCCCCCCTGGTCTTTCCTTCACAGACTTTCATATATATAGCAGTACGGTTATAAGGTTCATAAGATATTGGTTACTACAACTTACATTTAAGAAGATCATTTTTGTTGTTATTATCATTATTGTCTTCACTTAAGTAGGTGACATTCACTATTTTATGTTTAAACTTGAAATCATTACTTGGTAAAATTCCTTTTATCTGGTTAGGGGGAGGTTATCTATTTAAAAGTACAAAATTAGGACACGTAAATACATGTATGAATATTCATGAGCATCTCTATTTCTATTGGTTTCTATTGGTTTCTATTGGTCTCCATTACCAGTAGAATTCACTGGTCTCTAATGGTTTCTACTGGTTTGACTTAGTATTTTTCACACTCCTTTTCAAACCATTAGATCTCACTGGTTTCTATTGGTTTTTACTGGTTTGACTTTGTATTTTTCATACTCCTTTTCAAAACATTATATCTCACTAGTTTCTATTGGTTTCTACTGATCTCCAATACCAGGAGAATTCACTGGTCTCTAATGGGCTCTACTGGTTTGATTTTGTATTTTTCACACTCCTTTTCAAACCATTAGATCTCACTGGTTTCTATTGGTTTCTACTGGTTTGACTTTGAATTTTTGGCACTCCTTTTCAAACCATTAGGTCTTACTGGTTTCTATTGGTTTATACTGGTCTCCACCAGTAGAATTCACTGGTCTCTAATGGTTTCTACTGGTTCGACTCTGAATTTTTCACACCCCTTTTCAAACCATTAGGTTTCACTGGTCTCTAATGGTTTCTCCTGGTTTGACTTTGAATTTTTCAAACTCCTTTTCAAAACATTTTATCTCACTAGTTTCTATTAGTAATGATTTCTCCTGGTTTGACTTTGAATTTTTCACACTCCTTTTTAAAACATTATATCTCACTAGTTTCTATTAGTGTCAAACCAGTTGAAACCATTAGAGACCAGTGGATTCTAATGGTATTGAAGACCAGTAGAAACCAATAGAAACCAGTGAGATCTTATGGTTTGAAAAGGAGTGTAAAAAAACAAAGTCAAACCAGTAGAAACCATTAGAGACCAGTGGATTCTAATGGTATTGAAGACCAGTAGAAACCAATAGAAACCATTGAGATCTAGTGGTTTGAGAAGGAGTGTGAAAAAAACAAAATCAAACCAGTAGAAACCATTAGAGACCAGTGGATTCTAATGGTTTCTACTGGTCTTCAATACCATTAGAATCCACTGGTCTCTAATGGTTTCTACTGGTTTGACTTTGTTTTTTCACACTCCTTCTCAAACCATTAGATCTCACTGGTTTCTATTGGTTTCTACTGGTCTTCAACACATTAGACTCTACTGGTTTCTACTGGTTTCTACTGGTTTGATTTCGTAGTTCCTCTTCAGACCAGTAGACTCTACTGGACCAGTAGAAACCAGTAGACGGTCTCTACTGGTTTCTACTGGTTCTATGGGAATTTCGACCTGGGTGGCCACAACAAACAATAATGGATCTTGATTTGGACCACAATGGTAATGTACACTGAAATGTAAACTGAATACAGGCAAAAATATATCAACATTATCTTTAATGCAATAATTGTTTACCTTTTGGTCTTGGTCGGCATCTAGGCATGCACTTGTCATATATTAATGTTAAGTTCCATGTCACTTACATGTGACCTCTATCTAAATGAAGATAATTAGAATATTTTCAAAACTGCATATCTATGGCAAGGGATGGATATCAGATGAATATCTGTTTTAACTCAGCTATATAGGTGATGTTGAGTTCTGGCAAGGGTCAGAACAATAAGTTGTTAGTGTCTGTATATTGTCTAGTTTCATTATTAAAACACTAAAGATTTGGTGAAGATTTAAAAAGGAAGGGGCTTGAAATGATTAAATAGGATTTGACACTTTTGGGGCGTATGCATGAATTAGTGTCATGTGCTAACATTTATCAAGTAATGTACTGTGTTAAT
>OZ022579.1:4580881-4665881 GCA_963669155.1 Arbacia lixula
GTGGTGTGCCATTATCTAAAACATTGTATCACTAAAATATTGTTTTTGGAGTGTTTGGGGCAAGTACAATTTACCTGTATGAATGGAATGAACGGTGACATGAAATCTTAACAGAATTATGCTTCATGAGAAATATATTGGAATACTTTAACACTATCTCTTCCAGGAAAAACTGTTCCATGCATCTTCATTCATGTTTCTACATGAACATGTTTCACATCTTGACATTGTCTTACATATTTTTCTGATTGTATGTCTTGTAATTTCATATACTTGTTGACTTTTTTCCTATGACTGTTTTTTCTCCACTACGTTCATATCATAATCCTCTTTCCTCATATCATATTATTGGGAATAATGTCATAGTATTGAGAAATTATTACTCATGTCATGTTATTGGGAAAATATTCCTCATGTCATATGACTGGGAAAATATTCTTCCTCATATCATATCATTGTGGAACTTTTCCTTATATCATATTATTGAGCATATTTCTCTGTGCTCTTTATACACCTCAGAGTCTGCTAATCATTTAAGTGGTGTTTAAATGTCAAGGCAACATTTGTTTATAAATGGGCAGAAATTAACCCATAAAATTGTCGCTAAAAAAGAAGTACACGTAGGAGCCAGATTTCTTAAGTGGTGGGCACACATATGGCTTTGATGCGTTAGGCTGATGGGGTGTCAAAAATAGCTTCTTTTGACAGCCTTGCTTTCCCCCAAATTGATGAAATTAGACTCAAATCACTTGTAGTGAGTTGCAAAGCCATAGCAGATCTTGCCTGTACACGTATAACATACAATGACATTTCCCTCAGGAAATGTTTACATCAATAAGCTAGGAGGTAAATTAGGTTTTGTCATCTTCTTGACACACACTGAAAAATCAAATGAAAAGTTAAAATGAAGACAAAGCAAATTGATATAGCCACAAAGTTAGATAGGGAGATAAAAAAGATACATGTTGTGTGTTAAATGACAGATCGATATGTATACAGTACATACATTGTATGTTGAATGACAGCTGGTAAGGTGATGTCTCATATACAATCTAATGAACTTGATGAAGAAGTAAAATTATTTTACATTATATGTATCTTACTTAAATCTATTGTAATTAAGATGATGATGATTAAAGGAATGTGATGTTAGCAGTCATGCATGAATCACAAATGTTTGTTTTATTAGAACTGCATGATAGTCGAGGTAAGACAGGCTTGGAAAACTAAGGTGTCATAAAAAAGATGAACATTTGGGAGTCGTAAGTACTAGTTTTCATTTTTTGGGGGGGTCAACGAGTGTGAACTAAAGAAAATGAAGTGTCCATACATGTACATAGTTGTCAATTAAGGCTGATAGTCTGATCTTGATGTACAGACACATGCTTTGATTCATTTCCACAATTGAGTCTGTGTCAGTAGACTACACATACATTGTCATTTATGAGTACATCAATATTAGTCTGTGGTGAAGTAGGCACAATTGGCCTTGCAGCACTCGGTTAAAAATGTCTAGTCTTGTCTGTCTTCCGATTATTTTTGGCCGAGGCTGAGTGAATATAAACCTTGACCTTCAAGCATGGAAGTGCATGTCTTTTCAAAGAGTCACACATGGTATCAGTGATGACCAGGCGTATCCTTAATATAGATGGCTTAGCATCCAGGGTGTTGGGCATTTCTTTTACAAATTATTCAAAAGCAGGTCTGAATGCAGCAGACTAACCGTTCTCTCCTTCTTCTGCGATGTGCCTAAGGAGACTAAGAATAGGAAAGAATCGAAAAGTGACTTGTCTCGTAGGAACGAGCCCTTATTTTACAGCTTGGGTTATAAATAAAAAAATATCCAACAGTCTGGAAGCCAGACAAGGCTCTAGTCTACACTCAGCTCAATATATTTTTGAGATTGCCCTTTTCGAGATTGTATGGTCAAAATATTGTTAAGATTGAAGTGTAGCACAAACATGCAAGTCATTCGCATTAATGGCTTACTTCTCAGATCTCCGATAAAGAAGAAATGGAATTGCACACTTCCTGTTTGATTTTCCATCTAAGTTGTGAATTTCTTTTCATGATAGAGGTGAAGGATGTTCAGATTTGTCTGAGACGATATTTAATTCTAAACAAACATTGCAATTGGATCAGGCATTTCTCGCTGTACAGTGGGTACAAATATATGTTGTAGTTTTTGACGGTATTGTCATGGGAGCTGGTCTTTTCTTTAATTTACAGTGTAGTTCTGTCTGTTAAAATTATAAATGGGCTTTAATGTGGTTTTAACCCTATGTGTGTCAGACAAGATGCTGGATGGGATGAGTGAGTATTGATAGTGAAATAATCCATAAGTGGCATGTTGAGGGTTTATATACCACTGCCATGGGGCCAGGAGCAGGTGCGGGTGTTAATGGAAGCTGTCATCATCTCTCCCCATCTCGGAGGTACCTGGCCCCTCAGGGGAGATTCAAGGTAGTCAGGTATTAATTATCTCTCTCCCCTTAAATTAGGTAATCGTGGATATATACAGTACCGTTGTGCTTATATATTACATTGTTTTTTAAGCACCTTTTAATGACAAGGATATTATGCAAGATGTGCCCCTTTCGTACATATTAGGTTGTTATGTAAGGGAGTTGTTGATGATGATGCTGTTAAGGAGAGGGGTAGAATAAAGAGGTAGTATGACTTGGAAATATGTGAAAAATTGAAAATTTCATGCATGGACATGATTTCAATTTTAAGTGAATCACCAGGGACAACTGAATTGGACAACTCATATCTCAACAATTAGGAGGCATTATATTTAATTTTGAATACATTATGGAAGAGAGTTCTTATGGAGCTTCATGGGTAATCTAAATTTATCTGAGAGTTCCTGCCAAGGTTAATGTGTCCTACCACTGATGGGGGCCACATTTGGCAATGGAGGCCCCCAAAAAGCTTTAGGGCCCATTACAATATTAAGTATTACTCAAGCAATACATTCAAATGCTCAAGGTGACTATTTATTCGTCATAAATTCAATATTTCCTGAAACACTGCTGACGTGTAGACCTCCATATTATAGGCATTTAGTACCGGTACATGATGAAATTTGCAGGATATCAAACGGCCAAAAGATGAGTTGCATGCACATGATATTTCATGGCAAATGGAATGATGAATTTGTCATCTGCCCTCTTTTCCAACAGTGATGACTCTTTACCTCTCGTAACACAGGCATTGCTTACATTATAGAGTTGCCCAAGTAGATAAGGACTCATCAGGATTTATGATGAGTCTGGTCCAGCTGACAGCTTGGAAATGTCAAGAGGGAATTAAGGGAACTTCTGTCATAATTGATATCTGAGTGTTTGAGTTGAGAATTAAATCACTTATGTGGTATGATGGACCAGACTTGTCCCGCCTCGCTTCAAGTTGATTGCGTTACTACGTGTCTGTTCCCCCCTTCCTCTCTTTGGGGGTAACCCACTTCAGAAAGTACTAATCAGGAAGAGGAAAGAGGTACAGTAGGGGGGAACCATGACCCCCCTCCCAGAGTTCCCTCACCCACGCCCACATCCACGCTCTGTCAAGTTTGCTTCGCTCCGCGGCTATAGTCTGTAGCCATGGTTTCGAGGCAGGGCTTGTCGCGGAGGATGGCGATGGTTTTACGGCAGGTTTTTTTCATAGAGGAAGGATGATGAGGATGCTATATGTATTTTCAGCAGTGCTTGAGGGAAGTTAGTTTGGATCACCAGCAAAGTTAACTCTCCTAGTCCCATAGGTGATAAACGGTGTTGAAATTGACATAGAACTGTGATTAGCTAGTCCTGAGAGGGTTTAGTCACTGTGTCATGTCTGGCAAATTCCTCTTTCCATCCTCAAAGCCCCCTAGCATAGGATTATCCCTTGTATGAGGTTAACAAGGTCTGTGACATTTTGGAATATAGTGTGCTCATAGACTTACCCGTGATATTTCGAAGGAATTTTGATTTATGTTGTGAGCATTTGAAGGGTATTTCCTTGGTTGAAGATGGAAGGATATTTATTTCTTTAATTGAATGAATCTTCTGTCTGAAATCGATGTAAAAACATTTCTCTTCATTCATTTGTGATATCAAAAGATAAAATGTGTATTAACCAAGTATCTTCACAAACTTTGAAGTGTATTTATTTGGTTTAAGATTAAAGGAAATTGAGGAATTAAACTGAATGATATTCTTTTGCCTTAAATATTTAACAGTCAGTCCAGAAGATATGAAAGCTAAAATGAAAAGTTCTTTTTATTTTTTCAGCAATTCTATCATTTCATTAATTAAAAGTCGAGAGAAAAAAATAAGATGTCATGTAGGTTAAATCCAGTCAGTGCTGATATCTTTTTTTCATGATTTTGGTTTAATTTTCTATGGTTGCTAGAACTATGTCTGCCATGAAGATAATTGGAAATTATTCCTGTCTTCAAGCGGAAATTTGATAACGCAGTATAAAACATGGGAAACGGAGCAGGAAAGATTAATGTGTTAGAATAACTTGGTGACAAGGGGATCAGGCCGCAATGTTCTATCATAAACGGGATCAAGGAAATTGGATCTGTCCGCGGCTTCTGATATCGTTGTAGAATTAGGTCAGGGACAAAATCTGTTAGGGGCGTTCATGTAATTTTTTATCCGTTCTGTCTGCATGCCACAGTCGATTAACATAGTCATGCTCTTAATGGACATTCATGTTCTGAATATACATGTATGTTCAATATATATGGGTACTAATTTTCAGTCATTGAAGAGAGAATTACTAGTATTTGTGTCTCGTGTAAATTCATGTCACTGTGTTCAGAGTATGCGTAATGTTATTGCATACATTTCATTTGTGTTGTATTGTTACCATTGTCTTTCCGTAGTGACCATTATTAAGTCACATTTGCTCAATTTTTGTGTGCATGTATGTGTTGCTTGCCATTGGTGGATTGAATTAATTTTCACCCTCTGTACATAATCAATAGCCAAACCTGTCTATAGAAACCACCACGAGAGAAACAGACTAAAGTAGTATTTACAAGTAAGTATGGAGAGGTACAAGTATATGTTAACTGCTTTGACTACTTTAACTGCTTTGAGGGGAATCAAGTTAAGTATTTTTTTGTACAGACACTCATATTTTACGGACTGGTGGTCTCTATAGACAGGTACTAATACAACCACAACTAATGCAAACTGATGTGAAGCAAAGTGTTTTTTTGAACAGACAGGTGATCTGAATGAGCATGAATAGTCTTTTTAAAGCAGGTTGGCTGTACTTTTACTCTATTGAGTGCGAGCCAAGAAAGAGATTGGTTTGTCAGCTATCAATGGATCAACCTTCTGTTTCTGCAATTCTTTTAAAATAGATCTATAGTCTGTATTTCCTGCCTCTCATCTGCTTTGCTTCTCTCCATGAAGTGTGTGTAAGTCATAGTTGACCATAATCAACACAACCTGAATCACTCTTTCCTTTCAAAGACAAACTTCAAACACCAAGAGTATCGTGCGAGAAACAAAACTAATCCCAAGCCTGCCTCTTTTTAATGTATAACTAGTCTAGCTTTCAGGCATTTCATTTTAATAGCAAATTTTTTTATTGATATCCCAATAGTTTTAAGAGATTGTGATTGATGTGTTATTTCTTTTTTTTTGTTTACATTTGCAAAATTACAATAAAAACAGAAAAAAAATACTAATATCCCTCAACTACTACAGTATTCACTGGTTTATTTGTAACATGATAATGACTGTCCAGAACTTACTGGGGGAAGAATGAAGTCAGAGGCCTGAAATTAAAACTAGTTGATAGTATGTGATAACTATTTAAAGATATGAATGTATAAAAGCATGAAATGGAGAGGAAAGGGAAAGCTTTTCATCTGTATTGCACGCAATGCTGATGAAAGTTGTCGAGGCAGGCGTGCAGCTGTTGGCTGTACTTCCGCTTGTAATATGTCAAAACAGTTGTGGGGTGACACAACTCATGATGATCATTCTTCTAGAACACCATGAGGATTATTGGGGTAATGGGTAGTGCAGAGCTGCCAATTTCTACTGATTTTCAGTATTTTATACTAAAATGTGAGAAGAATACTGAGGATTTCATACAGAATACTGATTTCATACTGAGTTCTAGTTCATGGGTTGTTGTATTGTCTTCATTTGGAAATACTAATTTTTTTTCCCAAAACTACTGATTTTTTTTTTTAAATACTGATTTTCAGCCTTTAGAATACTGAAATTATCTGATTAAGGGTGGCGCACCTGTTAGTGGAACAGGGGAGGGTCAGGGGAGGAGGGGGAGGGGTGAGTGCGTGGTGGTAGAGGCTAATGTGCCACAAATTCATCAATTTCTCTGGAGATTACCAAATGTCAAGCAGTGTCCTCTGCAAAAATTAGTTTTCATATGAAAATGTGGAACGTGTGTATTCCCCAAACGTATCTCTCTGTGTGCGTTCTTTCTATCGGTGTAATTAAAGTGTGATCTTTATTGAGCTAGCGCTCTAAACCTTTGCACTAATTAGTCCTCCAAAAATAACCCACATTGATTTAATTATAACCCCATGCCGCTAGTCACTTATAGGGACCTGCAAGGTCTACAGGTATTGAATTAGGGTCCTTTATGCTAAATGCTTGTACACGCAACACTCACTGCACTAAGCTATGTTAACATGATTAGCCCCGCTTGTCTCAAGAATTATAATCTCTTGAAGGAAAATCTATGACATTTATTGGTTACGTCATTGCTGGGGGCCTGCTATACCTGCATTATGTTTGGCCAACTTAACAGACCGTAATGTGCTGAATAATGATTGACATATATTATACTGATTGTTGTTGATGCAATGTGTTAGTTTTGAGGCACACTTGTGTGACAAATGATAAAAACATAAATTAGTTCAGTGTGATAAGTGTGGGACTGGACATGAAAATATGATAGTTTCCTATTTATTTCTATTCTCCCTCTCTCTCTGACTCTCTCGTTTTCTCTGACTTTCTCTCCCTCTGTTCTCTCCCTCTCTATTTCACACACAGTTCATACATGTAATTTCTACACAATACTCTTATTTTAGGTGATTTTGGACCAATTTTAAACAGTCATTACTTTAGAAATTAAAATTTATAATTGTTTTTGTTTTGAAATTATAATTATTTGTGATTTTGGTTATTAGTGATTTTGGAGAAAACATGCCCTTGAGCTTAACAAGAAAAGTTAACCCTCATTAACACAATTTCACCTCTGAATGCCAAAGCGTCTCTAATACCAGAATAAGCTGCTGTGGCGTACATATCCGTCACAAATAATCCATTCCGAGTAGTGAAATGTCAGGAGTGTTGAGCTTAAGTTCAAGTTCAATTGAATAATCCCTTGTTTATTTGGCTTAATGGCAATCCCCCCCCCCCCCTAGAGGTTCAAAGACCTCCCAGCTGTCGTTGTTTACTTCTGTATCTGATGTTGTCACTGATTTCTCAACATTGCATGAGACCAGAGGTGGAGGAGAGGGAATGGGGTGGGGCATTATGGGAAATACAAAACATAATGTTATTATGGACACTTCAAAATTAACAATTATTTCCTCTTTTGATTATATTCATAATGAAAGTTAGGTGATACTTTTTGTTCCAGACCTGAAAGTCAGTGATTAGACAAACATTCCATGTCTTTCATCAGACAACTGATGTTTTCTTCCTTACTGCCTTGTTCTGTATATTTTTATTGTATTTTTTTTGTAAGCGCTTTGTTATCTTTATGTGGAATTATATGTACATTATCCCTGACAAGGCACATTTTCCCTATCTAATATATCTGTAACTTTGATCACTTTACATATTTCATTTCAATGATTGCACCCACCAGTAGCTGGTTGGTAACACTGTAATTTGCACAGTGGCACGGACTGTTCATAGTACATTGCTTTCATGGTGTTTTGCTTTTATTAATGTACTTTCTTGAATTGCTTGATGGAAGATAATTTTTCTTTGTACCCATGTTGTGGAAAATGTATGCTTTTACAAACTGAGCATGTACGTTGTGTGAGTAGAAATCACGATATTACATATGTTTGAGTCTATAAATGTATATTTGTTGCTATGCTGGATATTAGATCTTGGATTTGTATCCTCTCGTGGTTGTTTCTTCACATGTGTGCAATTTGTGTAAGGTGTAGATAAAGTGGTTTCCTAAACCATGTTTTTGTTCTTCTCTCTCCTTATCTGCTCCATTGTGGTATCTTCCCTGCTCTCTACCCGTCACTTTCTCCTACCTCTGCACTTATCTGTCCATCTATTTATCCTCCTTTCTTTCTACCTTCTCTCTCTCCACCCATTTATACTTCCACCCACCCATCCATCCCCTCATCTTTCTGATCTCTCTCCACCTACCTGTCAATGTATCCATTCTCCTCTCATTCTACCATCTCTCACTCCTCTCATGCATACTTCCACCAATCTATCCTTCCACTCATTTTTCCATCCACTCATCTTTCTGATCTCTCTCCACCCACCTGTAAATTTATCCATTCTCTCCTCCTTCTACCTTTGTCTCTCTCCACTCACAAAATACTTCAACCCACCGATCAACATACCCATCCTCCTCTACTGCTGTCTCTGTATCTCTTTCCATCTACCCCTCCACCCATCCTTGTGCCCCGTGCAGCTAAAGATGTGGGCGTCTCGGAGAAGGGGAAGGAGTTCCGGAGGAGGAGTCTCAAGAAAGCCAAGGACAAGGAGAACAAAGCGGTGAGTAACTGTCACATCATCTTGACTATGTCTTGACTGTATTTTGTCCTATTCACCTTGTATGCCCTCTACAATGACCCACAACTTGGTAGCTGAATGCCTGACGCACCTAGTTTGTGGTTTAAAAGGGTAGTGAATCACAGGGAATTGTGACAAACTTACCTAAGTACGTAGTATGTAGACATGCCATAGGCCGTGACAAGTCGAGATATTGTCTCACACAGTCAGCACAAGGTAGTGTACCCTTTTGCAGAATATGCAAAGTCCTTCATTTTCATGAGCAAGAAAACAACATAGACCCCTCAAAAAAGTTCTGTAACTCAGGTTTGACGGGTCATATATTGCTTCATTATCGTAAATAAGTGGGGTATCATAAGCTTGAATATTTATCTTTACAAATGATGTATCGTTTGTAATGCATAATGTAATCATGGAATGCGCAGACCTTCTGAATATGCAGCATTGTCAAAAATGAAATGTTGCAAATTTCTGTGTTTTCTGTTTGTCTTGCACATGATATGAGTTTGAATTTTGTTGATATGGCGATGCATGAACGTTCATTGTTCATTGAAAACACATGTCATTTTCAAAAGAAATATCGCCTTCAATGTTAAAAACAATGCATTTTGCAACATTTAATTTGTGTCTTTGCCCCATATTCCGGAATTCTGCACATTCCATGATTTTAAAATCATAACAAATGCCTCACCAATGTGAAGAGAAATAGTCAAGCTTTCTAATGATAGCCCAGTCACATAGGATAATGAAGAAACAAGTGATATATTACCCCGCAAACTTGAGTTGCAGAACTTTTTTAAAGGAATTTATATACAATGCAGGACCACTTTTAAACATTTGATTCCAGTATACACAAATGTCACTCACTCCCAGCTTAATTGCATTAACTTGTATATTACTTGTAAGCCATTATTTGTTATTGCTATAAACAGATCATTGTAACTGGTAGGGTGGTGTGTTTAACCGGGTAACCATATTTGTAACAACTTGATCTTAATTTTGTTCAATATACTTGTGTACACCTGCTAAACTGATCATTGGTGACCAAAACTCTGAATAAATTATGAAATATATTTCAAAACATAACTGATGTTTTTATGTGTGTGAGTTCTTTTCCAAACTATCCATACACACCACTAAGCATGTCAAGGTAAGATATGAACAATTTTGAAAATAAACAATGCTTGCCTGACTTTAAGTCCTTGAATTTCAATTACTTTCTAATGATTTCTTACTCAACCTCTTTTCTGGGAGTGATTAGATTTTTGCTCATTAAGCCTCAAATTAACCATCAAATAGTTGAACATTTAGTCAAAGCAAAAATATAAACTAATGAATCTCTAGATGATTTTCACACCTAAAAGCCTTGAAGTATGGTTTACACAGTAATTTTAGTTTAATGTCTGTTTCTTTTATTTTTTAGAGGAGAATAAACAGTCACATACATGAACATATGGGACATCTTTTCATGGTCTTATTCATATGGTATTAAATTCTTCATATTATTATCATATCATTAACAAGTAGATTCATACTGTTACTGCCAAAATATTGTTAACTTGTCCTTTTTAAGAAAATTGCATTAATTCAAGATAGAAAATTATTAATTTTGATGATTTTATTTCCTTTAGAGATTACCATGGCTTTAGGGACCAGTGATTTCTATAAAAAAAATCTGAAACATTTTCTATTTCTAAAATAGACAATATGTGAAGTAAAGGCCACTGATAGGAAGATTGCTCAAGATCATCCTTTTGAAGGCTTTTTGTCATCCCAGTACAGTATACTCCCTTTAAGCAAAATTAGGCTTGTATGTTTAGTAGTCATGCCAGAAAAAATATGCAATAAACAAATGGCTTCTATTCACTTATGTTTAGCTTCTATAAGGTAGAAATGTATCTGCTGTGATAGGCCTGTCTGACAAAAAACACCTCTTGCATCTTCATGTTTATGTACAAATGTTTCCCTATGCAGTGCAGTTTCTTCTTGCATAACCGTTGCAGCCTAATAAACTGCAGGGAAAATGCCAATGCATAGGCACTGTCTTTTTCAAAATGTGTTTTTTTTTTCAAATTGTGAAATATATTATTGTTGAATCCCATGAGTTAGAGGATATGATTTGAAAAGACTGAAAAAGTTGGCAATTGTGGGAAAGCTAATACAATATGCAAATTTGCAAATTTTGTAGGGTTCCTAAAACAGATTGCTATAAGTATGGCTTCTTTCATTTTGCTATATAATATATTTCTAAAACAACTAATGATAATTAGATTTAACTTAAAAATATTAACAAAGATTAGAAACTAGGCTTCATAGAAGAAGTTCTGAATGCAAAAGTGGCAATAAAATGAGCATTACTATTCAAATCCTTTGCAGTCAATGGCTTTCATAGTAATACTCAGTTTTTGTGTGTAACTGATTGACAGAGGCAGTTGGTGCTTTATGATGTAAGACAAACCTAACATTGTTCATTGCTTATGTTATAATTATAGTTCCTGTAGTTCTTGCAAACATATTATGTTAGTGCAATGCATTTGGCTCACCTTAAAACAACTTTAGGCAATATAAACTCTCTTGTTTCAATTGTGTAATCCATTAAATCATGTTTTGTTTATATTAGTAATGTTGTAATTACTATTTTTTTTCCTGTATTAATCAGTTGTCAGCAGACCATTAATTGAGGGGACATGTCACAAGTTTGAAACATAGATATGACAGGTGGAGGAATGTGTGCTGTATCACTATTTTGTGGCTTCATTTTTTACATGAGATACTTCATATGTCCTTCATTCTCCATCAAACTTATCATCACTTTACATCTTTTGATCTATACCTGTCTCTACTTCACCAAATAATTTTACTTTTCAATATTGATTTAAGTCAAACCTGTCTATAAGAAGTATCTTAAGGGAGATATGTAGGTCTTAATCGACAGGTGATTTTCTTTTTAATAAAGAAGTGCAATATCATGAAACTGCTCTAAAGTTGAGTGGTCTTAACAGACAGGCAGTGTCTATATGCAGCTTTGACTCCATGTATGTTTTCTAAGGGTTTTCAAAATAAGGGGGACTTTACAATAAGCGGCAATTCACATTGGAACAGCAAACAAGCTTGAGTACATTTGCTGTTGTTATGTTACATACAAGTTGTATGTGATAAAGCCAAAATATCACTTGGTCCTAAAGCTTTTCAAAAAAGGATCCAAGTGTTATTTTTAACATGTCTTAATATCACTAGATATCACTTGGTTCTACATGTAAATATGATTTTAAGCAAAGATAACAAAATACATAGAGGACCCAGAATTTATTTTTGGTGATATTTTTCTTGATTTTGAAATACCTTTCCACATGAATGTACATTCCACATGTATTGCGCCTGTATCCAACAGTCTACCACACGGTGAACCGTGAAACTTATTTCAAACCATGCAATAACCTTTCTTTGAGATACATACAAACTTTTCTTTTTTGACGATTCCATCCTTCATTTTTCTCGTTTGTGCAGGCGGAGAGCGGGCCACTGCCAGCCAAGATCTCCCTGAAGAGTGACAAATGTGAGATCTGCAACAAGCGAGTTTACCTGGTGGAGCGGCAGGTGGTGGACGGGCGGCTCTTCCACCGCAACTGCTTCCGCTGCACCAAGTGCCGCAGCACCCTGCGCCCGGACTCCTACAAACTCACCAAGGATCCCCGGAAGTTTGAGTGCATGTGCCACAGTGACGGCGATATATGGAACCTCCGGATGAACATCTCAAACCGGGCCGGTGCTAGGCTGGCTGGGGCGGAAGACAGGGGTACCTTATGGCAGAGCAGAACCACGCCCCAGGCGACGCCAAACCGAACGCCAAATTCAACGCCACTGCTTCCACCTAAACAGTCTTCCCCGGAAAAGTTGGCGAAACAGCCTGGACCGGTGGTGGAAGGAAGCTCAGAGAAACCGGCAGTGGCATCCGCCAAGCCTCCCTTCCCTGGCGCCGTCCCGATGATGCACCCGCATCTGATGATGTCTGCTGCAAGAGCACGGTTTAATCCAGCGGGTGGGAGTCCTATGGGAAGCCCTCAGCTTCAGAGACAGGCGGTCAACGGATCAGCCACATCGCTTGCAACACAGCAGGACAAGGCTGCATCTCAAGAATCCCTGGACCAGACTCCAGCAGATTCTACGGCCAGACCGGTCCCTCTACCAAGGTCTGGAAAGGGCCAAGAAAATGGCACAAAACCATCAGAACCATCAAAGGACACAGATGCAGACAAGCCAGCTGTTGATGACAGCAGTGAGGCACCTAAAGATAGTGCAGCAGCGAGAGAAGCAGCTATGTTTTCTACGGACGACGAATCAAAGACTTCTTCCGACGTCCGAAGCCTTCAGGAGGGAGAGTCCCTGGGCTTTGAGAGTAGCGAGGCAGACAACATTGGAGACAGCAACGAACCACTGTTTTCAGATGAGGTTATGTCATCCTCAGATGAGCCTGCAATCAACGTTCTAGTCCCTGCAGTGAGGCAGGTCACAATTCCAGAAGCTGACGAGACGAAGGAGGCAGAGGAAACAACCCAAGAGGATGAAGCAAAGGACCTGAATGAAAACGCTGAGGAATCAAAGAACGATGAAGACACTCTGAACAAAGTCAATGATGTCATAGGGAAAGAACAGGGAAAGACTGATGTAGACATAGTTGCGACTGATGTGACAAATAAATCAGTGGAAGAAGGAAGCAGTGGTGATAGTGCATTATGGGATACCAAGGCAGAACTGTCAGATTCGTTCCAAGAAGAGCCCAGTGAGGCAAAGAAACCAGATGAAGATGTTAGCAATGTTCAAATTGATGAGATTAGTGTAGTAGATAATACAAATGCAAAAGCTGTTGAAGATGCAGATGAGAATAAGTCAGAACTCAAAACCGAAACGCCAGGCACTATTACTGATGGGAACACGAAAGTCCAAGATGCTCCAGTAACTATTAATGGGAAAGAAACTAGTCCATCAAAAGAGGACAACTATGATGACTCCTTGAATCCATTCGGAAGTGAGGAAGAATTGGAAGAAGAAAAGAAAGAAGTTGTTGCGGCGCCAGCTAACATTAATAAACGACAATCCCTTAATCCGTTTGAGAGTGATGAGGATGAGGGGGAGTACGACAACAGTTTGAATCCTTTCGGAGATGATGAAGAGGAGGATGAAGGTCATGAGAGCCACGTCAGCGATGGCAGCGTGAATCCCTTCACAGGCTCTCCCATCGAAGAGACGCCTCTCAGCCTCAAACTTAAGAACGAGACGCGTGCGGCGTCATTCTCGCATTCGAAGAGACCTGAGAGACCCCCGCCACCGATTCTTAGCTCCGGATCTTACTCGGTGAAAACGCGATCACAGATTTTGGATGAGCTGAAACGGGATCGGGAGACCCTGAAGAAGAGGAGCGCACCTACACCACCTGGAAGCGGCATCAAAGCTCCGTCCAGGAAGAGCCGTAGGGCACCACAGCCGCCGCAGGACAGTCCTGCAAAGGCAAAGGATGGGGATACTCCAGTGAAGGCACCTACTCCGTCCCCAAGGGTTGGGGCACCGGCAGACGCTACGGAGGCTGGTACCAAGGTCAACCCTGTGCCTTCACCAAGGGTGAAGAAAGCGCATAAGGTGGGTCTGAGGCTTCCGGTAGCCAATGATGGACAGCTGAAAACAGTCCAGCTCCGGAAAGTGAAGAAGCCAGAGGATAAGGAGGATGATAGAGATAGGGACGGGGATGATGAAATGGAAGATGAGGGTGTGTGGAGAAAGATGAAGGATGATATTAACTCTGTGAAGGATGGGAAACAGAATTCAATTGCAGCTGACAAGAGTGAGAAGGAAAGTGTCTTGTGTGTTGGTGAGGTGGGGACACGTCCGTGTGATAGTGATAAAGATCTTGTGAAGAGAAAGGAAAAGTTTGAAGTTGAGGAGTGTGAGAAGGAAAAGCCAGAAGCAAGTGTGAAGGATCTTGTACAGGAGAGTTATGAGAAAGCAGTGGCAGCATGTCTCTCAGAGGAAAAGGATATGACACAAAAACAAAGGAGATATGTGAAGAGGGATGGAAAGAGGGCCACAAGGGATGAAGACACAAAGGTGTCAGGTGAACCAAAAGAGTCTGAAGGGGAGAACAAATATAAGAGTGTTCAGGATATTGGTCAAGAAGATCAAGTAAAAACTCCTAAAGAGGATGAGCTATCAGTTAAGAGCGAAGATCCTCCTGATGTGGACGCTGTTTCCAGTGCAGAAACAGACAACTTAGAGGACATCATGAAAAATGTCATGGCATTTCTGAATCTGGACCTTGAATTTGAATTAGAAAACGCAAAGGAAAATAAGATTAACGATGTTGAGACCAGCCTTGTGGGTGATGCGGATTTAAATTTAGGGAAGGGGAAGATGCAGCTGAAAGATGAGAAAGTTGAGTCGCCAGTGAAAGATCTTCGGAGTAAGGAACCAAAACCTCTCTCAGAAGGAGAGGAGATAGATAAGGGGGGTGTTGTCAGACCATTGAAGAAGACGCCCTCTAAGTTGAGGAAGAAGAAGGAGGAGGACCCCCTAAGCGACGAGGAGGGGGCGCAACCTGTTCCCGCTCCCCGCAAGAAGAGGTACCACCGGCGCCACAGCAGGAAATCAGGCGACTCCATCATCAGTCAGACCTCCTCGGTCATGGAGATTGAGGTGCGTGTCTGCACCCCTGGCCTGCGCCTGATACAAGCAACGACTGGAGGATGACCGCATAGAAGGCATGGCATGACAAAAGCAAGTGTAGGCAGTGCATGTTGTCTGAGACCAGCGGTGGTATTCTGAAAATGAAGTAACATTTTTACTTGAGTCTCGACTTAACTTTCCTAAAATCCTAAACTATGATTGGCTGGTTGGTGTAGATTTTGACTTCATTCAGTTTTCAGAATACCAACTGACTTCACAGCTCAGACAGTTTTGGACTTCAAGTTTCTTTCAAAATACAACCTTAGGTTGAGAGGGCTTGACCCAAGAAATATATGGGAAGGAGGGTTTAAGTCGTGAGGCTGTTTGAATCTAGGGAAAGCAAGTGACTAAGAAGTATAAACTCCTTCTTCAGGCTCATAAGAAATATATAATGGGAGAAGATTTTAGATTGTGAGGTTGTTTGAATCTAGGAAAGCCTTGTGGCCAAGAATCATGAACTCTCCTGCTTTAGGTGCCTAAAGAAAAGTACTACATGGGAGATGGTACTAGGCTGTAAGGTTTTCTGGATCTAGGGGAAAATCTAGTGACCAAAAGGCATGAACTCCTACTTTAGACTCCTGAAGAAACATGAGGGGGGAAGGTTTTAGGTTGTGAGGTTGTTCGAATCTAGGGAATGGCTTGTGATTAAGAAGTATAAAATCTCCATTATTAGGAACAAGTACTTTGAGGGTTCCTTAAGTTTGATCTAAGTTTGATCTTTGCATTGAACATCCTGTAGAGTCCATTACAAACAAAATGCAAAAAAGAAGCAGATAAGATTGGTCAGTTTTGAGCATTATGAAAATGTCCCCCATTTCCACTTGGAATTAAATGTGTAAAGTGGAAAAAATCTACTTCAGCAGAATTAAGAGTGAGAGCATTTAGGGTTTTCTCTATGATACTAGCATAGCATTTTAGTAGATGACATGTGTGACAAAGACCACAAAAGACAAGGGATTTCATATTACTGATCCCTAATTGGAAGACATGGAATATTTGCTCTCAGATAGTAGGTTTCTATTGAATATTCGCTGGCCATACTTTTTTTCACATTTGTCTTTACATAATGATCAGAAAATTGTCTTTAAAAAACTATTGGTGATTGTCTTAACTTGGCATCAGATCTGCTGAAAGTGGACCCACCTATTTAATAACAAACTCTGTGTTATGTCATGTGAAAGACAGTATCTTGCAAGACCAATAGCCCATGTCTTACCCACCCTTTCTCCCATGGGCATACCCCCAAGATTCCTTTACGAAGATGAAACCATTGATAACCCCCTGCTAATTGTATATATTATTCTTGCTTCCTGTTCATCATTGTTCATCTCTGAATGAGGATACAATCTCCATTCCAAGAGGTGCGTAAAGGAAATCAGTTGCCAAGTTCTGTTCACTGTTAACCATCTCAGTACCACAGGTGCACAAGATTGTATAATAAGTGGAAGGTGCTTAACTACCTAGGTACTGAAGGAGCTAAACCCTTGTTGGAATACAGTCTTGTGTTACACTTTTATCACTCAACATTTAAGAATAGTCAATATCCCCCTTTTTGAGTAGAAGAACGATACTTTTCCCCTCTCTTCCTGCACGTTACCATGACGATAACAGTGCAACATAATGCATTGATGAGAAAGCAAAATTCCTGTTCTGCTGCATCTTCTGTCTGCATGTGCATGTTCTGGAAGAACTCTTGAAGAAACCATACGCATGTCCTGTAGTTTCTCACTATCTTCCAGTCCCTTGCCATAAAAGCATTTTCTTCTTTGCATCAACCCTTCTGCACCCTGCATCGTCAGAATTTTATGCATCTTGTACATGCTGCAATACACCAATTTATGAGGACTATGCACAGAGAATAACGAGAATTATTAGTATTATTCATTTTCTTGGGGGGGGGGGGGGTAGGGGGAGTATAAGAAGTGTAGAGAAAATTATTTTCAAAAGTGTAAAAATGTTAAGGATACTGGTACAGATCAACATTAACAGGAGTTAGGGCTTTGGAGAAGAAAAAAGATACATTTAAGATGAAGGTTGTCTGATTTTCTGTTTTAATTAGTGGCAATGTGACAATGCAATGAGTCATGGTTCCTTTTCTGTCTAAATTGCTCATTAAGAGAAATTAATTAATCTCTACTGGCATAAACTTTAATAAACACCATTCTTGCTGCTTAATAGGACATTGCAAACAAGCTTATATATGACGTTAGAATGAAAAAAAGTCAGATGGGGGGGGGGGGCATGTATAGTACATATGTTGTAAAGGTTGCTTGGCAAAGGTTGATGGGAAAGATAGTTGGGCAAGAAAGCAGGGGGAGAAGGAGGAGGATTACTTCTATAAGCAGCCTGACCCACTGGTTATCAGAGCAGGGGGCTGTTTACCATGATGTGGAGCTGATACAAAGGGCTCAGCACAGAGAGTTGTTGCACTCAATGAGTGCGTTCATCACAGGATATGGCACTTTCATTAACAGATGGGACATGCATATATTACCGCAGCAAAGATGGAAGAGTGGCAGAGAAGGAGATAATTGATTATCTTCTGTTTCTTATGAGGAGGTTCAACGGTTATCTTCCCTTCTTTAATTGCATTGTACTCGGCTAATTGGAGTCCTGGAACCTTTCTTGTGACATTCTCCAGTACCAGTTCCTCCACGTTCTCTGTTTAACCCCGACAGGTTGTTTACTGGCTCTCATTAACTCATTGTCCCGCCTGGCATGCAACTACTGTACACCATCAGCAAGACTTGGCATGCAGACCGACTGTATGTGAGTCAATGGGGCTTGTTCCATAAGCACATTGATGCCTTTTGACAATCGTGTCTGTCAGCTAGGATAATGTCTTTGACCTCTGGGTCTGCCAAATTCCCCATTCATTAATTCAGTCAGTTTGAATACAATCTCTGAGATAATGTGACTTTTTTAATTAGCATGTCATGACCGAGTGAAGTTTCTCTTCTCGATTGTCAAAACTGTTGGAAAGATGTCAATATTTTGTCATTAGTATTTAAAGAAAAAAAAACAACAGTTTGTCATTGGGGATGTATCGAAGTTGAAGGATAGAGATAGGAGAGATGTACAGGTACGTGAATTGGTAGTGACAGGTATTTTCCCAAACTCATACTGTATTTATTGATATTTTTATGATGTGGGGGAGGGGCCCAGCCTGCCAAGTACAGTAGTTTGGTAACAAATGTGTTATTAAAATGGTGTTTACTTACTAGATTATTTATTGTACTTTAGAGTAAAAATGATGAATTAATACCATGGTTCCAAATGAGGGTAAGGAAGCAATTCTGAAGAAACATTATCTCAAAGAAATTGATGCAGTGAATTACAAGTATATTAAATCTTGTGCTCTATGGGATTTGTGTGTAGTACTTGTGAAAAACAGTGCACGTTGCACCCAAATTGTTAAACAGTTATAATGCTTTTCTTTAAGACAGTCATAGTTGCCAGTCATACATCTTGAAATTCCAAGAAATAGAGCAATAGACAATTGTCAACAAGTGATCTCACAGACAATGGTAACCATGGCTTCCCACCCCTTTCAATCTTGCATTTTGTAAAGTTTTTGTATATTTATGCATCCAATTATGTAATTGTTTGTCTTCCCGTGCTTCATATGCCTGCTATCTGACTCTCTAACAACCTCCTAATGTGTGGGTTATCTTCTTATGATGTGGCCTCTAAATTGAATCCGTCTTTTCCGAGTGAGATTGAATTGAGATCCTAGTGCATCTGCCCTGTCTAGTATCCCTTGTGTTTTCTTGACTCCGTCTGTGATGTACTGATCATGCTTCCTGATGGCTGAGCTCAGTGTTGCCAAGTTGTTATTGCAATGATTTTAGGATGGCATTCTGGAAACGACCTGAAGTTAAGACATAAGTGCCATGTGATTACTAGGATTTGCTGTTTGCTGTTTGACTAATTTTTTTTTTTTTTTTTTTTTAGAATACCTACATACTCTCTTAGCTAAGACAGTTTGGGTCTTAAGTTTCTTCCAGAATATCACCCATGTTTCCTCTGTAGTTGATGCTGTAATATACTTCCCTACAGTGGGATTAAATATTCGTTCTGAAATATCTCTGTGTTGTAAAATCTTTGTGATTATGACATTGGTGCACAGTTGGGGGGGGGGGGGGGGGTACAAGGGGGTCCGGCTAATGATCCTCTGCTCATTTCTTGTAGCACTAGAAGCTCTCTGCTTACCAACACCTGTAGCTTGCTGTAGACACCCAACCAGGGGATTTTCCTTCTTCTTGTCTTTTCCATGGGGGCTCATATGTGGACTTAGGGGGACTAACTTGCCCTGAGCCACCGCATATTTTTTTCACCGTCCCCTTAATGTGTCAAACATCTGTGCCCAGGCACCCTTTTCCCCTCACTTAAAATGTCTAGTAAGTGCACGACCTTCAAAACTTCCTCCATCCTCAACACAGCGTAGACATCCAACCAGGTTTTTTTTTAAAGGATTTTTTTTATAGCATGAGGGCTCTTCTATGCATTTAGGGGGCTATATTACTCTGATTGCTCCATTTCTTCATTTCCTCCTACGTGTGTCAAACGTCGCTGCCCTCATGCCCTTTTCTTCTCACTCAAACCATCTTGAAAGGGCTTGACCTTCAAAACTTCCTCCTTTCTCAAGACAGTCTAAAAAATTGAAACATTTCGTCAAGTGAGGGACTTTAGGAATTGAATCAATCCGTATTGATTTCCATAAAGCTCTCTATAGATTATCCTACGAGATGGGATGCAACTTACTCCCATTCAAAGCCAGTTTGGGATTTAGTGGGATTGGCGATTTCTTTAACACGTTGTGAGTCATCTTGTTATCTTTGATTCTGATTTCTTGTATCTATGTTCCTCAAGGGATAGAGTCTTATAGAGAGCTAAATTCTTTCTCCCATCTCTACAGTCTCAAGTCTCTCTCTCTCCCTTTATCCATCTCTGATCCTTTGATACATTCTGTCTCTCACCCTCTAGTCACCTTATCTGTTTCTGTCATTCATGTTACTTTCTTCCTCCTTATATTTCTTTTGTATTTCCTTAGATCTTTCTGTTTTTTCTTTCATTGTCTCTCCCTATCTTCTCCATTCCCCTTTTCTCCCCCTTCCCCCTCTCTCGTCTCTGTCCCCCCCTCCTCCCTCATTTCTCCCCGTCTCATTGCCAGTATTGCAAATGAAACTGCCTTGTTAAATCTCTAGTTCTCTCTTGTTCTCTCTAGTACTTTCCAAACTCCTGTTCCAAGTATAATCAACTATGTCTCGAGACAAGTGCAAGGTGTATTGCCACCTGTTGAACAATGTGCATTTTGAATTGTTCAGTGTAACAATGGGCATTCAAAATTCAATCACATCATTCAGTCAGTCTCCTATTTGTCTTTAGAACTTGAAAAACAATGCATTCTCATAGAAACACATTTCTCCTTTATTTTTGTTAAATGTCATTTTACATCTCTCTATGCCTCACTCTCAATCTTTCTCTCTCTCTCTTATTGTCTCTCTCTCCCTTTCTCTCTCTCACTCTCTCACTCTCACTCTCTCTATCTCCCCCTCTCCATATCTCTCTCTCCCCCTCTCTCCCCTTTCTTTCCTCCATTTCACCCCCCTCTCTCTCTCAGCCCTTTCCCCCTGCTTTCTCCTCTCTATGTTCTATAAAGTAACCTAAACTAGACCTTGAAACAAGTACAAGACAATTGCCAGCTGAGACTTGCAGCTTGTATTGTTTAATGTATGAATGTGAAAATGTTATCCCAAATATAATGAATTGAGGTGGCCATTATATGAGAAATTGCATGCCTTTTGGGCATTGTATCTTCTTGTTGTTTTTCATCTTCTCTCTGTCGGTTTCCTCTGTCTTCTCATTCGTCCTTCTATTTTTCTTTTTCTGATCTTGCTGTCTTCATTCTTATACAAGTTTTTTTTTTTTTTTATTCTTGTTCTTGTATGTGTACTTCTTGTCCCTCTACTTGTTCTCCATATCTATGACTCGCCCGTTTCCTTTAAAATTCCATATTGTTTTTGAGTATGTCCTAGCGGTTTGTACAGTCCTTTTTACAACTGTGTCCATACTTCAATATATTGAATTTGATAATCGGCAATTAAAAAATTGTCAACTCACCATCTGTCAAACTGTAGTATGGGCATTGGGTCATATCTTGATAGTTTTAATTGACTTCATTAAAAGTTAAACCCCAATGACAGGAGTTGTGGCCTGGCAGCTTTGTTCGTGACTGGTTTGTTTCAATTACTGTATCGCATCCTAGTTAGGTATCTGTCTCTTCCTTTGGCTTCATCTCAAACTCATTCAATTAAAACATACACAAATTGTTTTGGAAATCCCGCTACCCAGCAAAACCACACATCGTTTTTTTTTTAAACTGTGTATTAAATGTTGGCAGGATGAGGTAGAATTATATGCAAATATGCAAGACCCAAACTCTTTTCAGCTTTGGAGTTTTCAGTGCTAGATACACGCAATGGGCATTTGGAAAATAAGTTGGCCCAAGTTGAGTGATTCTGTGTTGTCTTTCTAAGTCTTCTTTCCTGTATGTCGTTATTGGAGCCTGCCCTCGCTGTGATTGCTTTTGCAGATTACGTTTTTTTGTTGTTCTATTGATGTCTTGATTTGACAAGTTTGATAAGACATCTGTGAAGAAGTCTGTGAGAGCATCTTTGAGATCATGAGGCTCTCACAGAGCAGTTTTAGTTGTTAGAATTTCTCTTGGATGCTTAATTCTCCGTTCGTCTGATCTGTTGTGTGAACCATGAAGTTTGAGCTGGAATACAGCATGCCGTTCTTCTTGTACGAACCATTCGAGTTTGAAGACATCTTGGCCAATTTCCACATTGGTAAACCATCCTACTTCTGCTATGAGCTGGAGGTAAGGTCATAGGTCAAAGGTTATATGGTCATGTTCTTTTATCATGATTTACTTAATGGGAGATATTGATGCAACACACGGAAAGTTGCATGACTGTTTTTCTACTCTTTCATGTGCAGCCCACCATATATATTACATCGTAAATAACCAACATAAAGGTATGTTGTGGTTTGGTTATCACAGCAAATTGATTGGGAATGTGTTGCTCTTTTTGTAGAAAGTTTAGGTTTCTATGTTTTCAGAGTTGTGGCATAACATTTCACTTTGAAAGTTTGCGAGGAAATCGGTTTGCAGTGCGGTAAGGGATGTTTCCGCTGTTGTAGGCTTGATTTTCTCCCCAGACTCTCCCCCAAGAGGTGATATGAATCATAAATGTCAGCCCCTTGCCAGAAAGATACTATACGTGCAGCATGGAACGGAGGAAAATTCCATGTGTATAATTCACACCATGGTATGTCCTTCATCAAGGATACTATATGGGCTCAGCATCTGTGTCTACTTCTAGCATTAACAAATTAGATAGTTTTTCAAATATTTGCCAGAAACATGCAGTAGTGTATTATTATGAAGGGATCATGTATCATTTTCACTGTGATGTATCTATCATCGCAGGTTACTCTTTGAACTATTTAGTGATTCTATTTATATCTATAATTGAGAAGATGAGGCATTCTTCCATCTTCCGTAGGTTGAAAGGGATTCCCAGACTTGAGACACTGCAGCGCTAGGTTACAGTCACAAACCAGGAATACTGATATGGAAGGATATGAATCAGCCTTCTTTCTTTGAACCCATGCTCAACACCGCAGAAAATTATGTTTTCTCAAAAGATATCGTATTTGTCTGTTTATTCATCATTGTCCAATCCTTTAGAAGAAAGCTGAGTGCAGGATCTTAAATGGTGTTGCCTTAACTACCTTGAAATTAGACACAAAATGTGCTAAGAAACATAGCTTTGAGAGACAACATGAGGAATTCAAAATCTTTCTTTCAAAGATGGCATTCGCTAAATGTCGTTGCTGAGCATCGCACATGAAAACATTGTCATGATTGTGGAATGCTTTCTTTCATTCATTAGCACACTTAAATATCCTTGCAGATGTTTGCATGTATTTTGCTCAAGTTTCTTCTCCTTCCTAACACCTCCCTGCACAAACCCTTGTCAGTCAGTCAGCCAGTCAGTCAGAGAATCTGTATCAATGAATCTGAAATGGCAGAGAATAGCTCTCTCATATTTGTGAATGTACATTCGTGCCATCACAAGTGTAACCTGGCTTCCAGTCTGTTTAATATTTCTGATCCAAACAGAAAATAAGAGTCTGATATTCTCAGACTAGTCCATGGAGTCTATGGAGTCTTTGCTCATAGACTACTGTAGCACACTGAGGAGGTATGTCGGCCCTGAAAAATTCTTTACCTGGTTGCCACGGGGATTGGAAATTCAGCCTCCTAGAAACACGGCTAAGACATTACTCACAATGATTGGAATATATTAACTATAATGTTTAGCCTTTTTTGTCACTCCTTTTAAAGGTACGGTATCCCTTTGCAGGTCAAAATTAAAATTGTGTTAATACCAAGGGAAATGGGAGAAAACAATGTATTCAAACTTATCTCATAGTATTAGACCTAGAAAGTGAACTTTTGCAGAATAATGTTGATCGCTCGATTTCAAGCTGATTTTTGTATTGGTCGTATTTGATGTAAACAAGGTTTGTTTGTCACGCTTGCTGAAAATTTTTATGAAGCTATGACTGAGCTTTCATCCAAGTTATCATAAGAGTATACCGCTGATCCATGCTGAGTTTTATGACTTCTATACAAGGGCTACACTTCCTTTCAAGGATCTACATAATTAAGTATTTTGCTCTGTACAGCTCTTGAAAAGTGCATCTAAAATTGATTAATCCCATTCTATGGCATTCATAAGTTCAGTTTTAATGATAAAAACATTTTGGGAGAATTGGGAGTGTCCCGACCTGCTCTGAATCATGGAACCCTTATTACATGGATCGCTGCAATGTGAAAAATCTTTTATTAGATTGAAGTCTCATTTGAATCATGACTCGTCTTGGCAACACTCTTTAGTTGATTTTGATGACGATCTAAAGATGATGAAGAAACAAAACGAGAGGCATTATGGAGATACGAGAGAGAGAGAGAGATGGGGGTTGGGGATGATGAAAGAGAAAAAAAGTGGGTAGGGGTGGGGATGGGAAAGAGAGGAAATGAGGAGAAAGTAAGACTAACATAAAAGGAAAATACTTTATTCACAGAGAGTTAAAGAGGGAGAAAAAGTAAAAAATAAGTGTAGATTGAGAGAGAGAGAGAGAGAGAGAGAGAGAAGGGGGAGGGAGAGAGGGGGTGGGAGGCAGGGGGATAATGAGAGAGAGCAAGTCTAGACTAACATAAAAAGGGAAAATACATGATTCATGGAGAGCAAAGGAGGTAGTGAGAGAGCCAGGGAAATAAATAAATTGAGAGAGATAGAAGGAGGTAAGATGGAGAAAGGAGGGACAGAGTGAGAGGGGAGAAGGAGAAATAAAGAAAGAAGGGAGGGGGAAGAAGGGGTAATAGGTATGGAACAAGACTACCATGAAAAGGAAAAACATTTATATTCACAAAGAGTAAAGGGGTGAATGAAAGTGATAGGGAAATATAGATTTAAAGGGGGCGGGGCAAGATGGATAGAGAAAGGGAGAGAAGAGGAGCGAGATAGAATTTAAAGCTCTTAAGCTCTTAAGAGAGGGGGTGTAATACATTAGAGAGAAAGAGAGATGGGGGGGGGGGGCGGGGTAGTGAGAAAGGTACGGAGAGAGAAACCTATGTGTTCTTTGCCAAGTTTAAGCTCACATTGTGAGTCATCCCAGGGTTGGTTTGGCTTTCAAACCCCTCAGGATTCACAGAGGAAGCTGTCATAATCGGTCCACTTCATCTCGAGACGACCAACATGAAAGTTTCTTTACCTCTAGTGCACTGCTCTCAAACCATGTTCTGTAAAATCTTTATTGAATACTTTCTACGCAAAGTAGTGAGTTATTGTGTGTGTGGGAGTATGTTTGCTTAGTGCTGAGCTAGTTTTGAATATTTCTTTATGGTATTTGAAAAAAAGATAGAGCAAATGATCCAACTTTTAAACTTGATATTACAATTCAATGTTTAATTCAAACTTTGGCAATGAGCCAGCTGGGAGTGGTCATTGTGGAAACCGCTGTAAGAAAAGGATATGTTTTGGATGAAACAACCTCAAATTTTCCTATAGAAGTGGGCAATGCTCTTATACATGTATAGTGCATGACCCCTCATTCACCCTAGTTACACTTTTTCATTTGTGTTTTATCTCCTTGATATTACATTTTTACTTTTTAATCATGTGAAACATGATTAACAGTGAACAAAATAATAGATTCTTTTTATTAGCAACATATCCTGTGGAAATATTTTAGATGGAACTGTAAAGAACTGAAGCAACGCACATCAAATTTATCTAAATGCTGAATTATCACATTATTTATTTTCACTTCTGTGATAATGAATTGGATCTATAGACCAAGAAAATCACATCCTGAAATGGGAACCTTAATATATAGCAGTTGTTTGCTGTGCTTAATGCAAAAGGTGGAACAAACATGGAGAGGCTGTATGAAGGTTAGGAATCTGAAATGAACATCACAACAGGATGACAGGTGTTTAGACATTCCTTGTAGTAACTTCAACAATGCATTCCTTCTTGTTGACAGAGCATAAGTAAGTTTCAGTTCCTATAATGTACAAGCTCTTTAGTTTTTAAATGCAAACAATTCTAAGTGTATGTATTTCAAATTTTCATTTAGACGAATGAGTTGCAATTAAAGAAAAGGTGCATATTCACATATGAAATAAAATATGAAATCAAATGAATTAATAACATTGAATGAATAAAATTCATCGTACAGAAATATGATATAGACTCAAATGAAAACATTGTCTACACCCCCCCCCCCCCCCCCCAGTCCTCTCGGTAGAGCAGTCTGTTTCTGAAACAACATCCTCATGTAAATACAAAATGAAATGAGTTAATAACATTGAATGAATGAAATCAGTCGTAGAAATATGATATAGATTCAAATGAAAATGAAATGGAAAATGTATCCTGTGACACTAATCCAACAGATGGATGGGAGACAGGAAGTACTCATAGACATTGCATTAAGTTATCAAGATGAATGTTACGATTAAATCACGCCCAATGGCTTTCAGCCTACATCTAGTGTTTCTCTGACACGACAGTCCAAACTCTCGCAGTCTATACAGTCTGTGGTCCACAAATGGTCTGCTTTTTTGTAATGGGAGCTGAATGTTTTTGTACGCAGATCAGCAAGGAGCGATTTTCCTTTTGGAAAAAGTTGTCTGCCGTGTATTCCTCTTCATTAAGTCCAAGAGACAGAGAATTTGGTGAAAAATTCTTTCATATCAAAAAATCATTAATCCCACCATAATAGATGACGGATACAACATCCTTAGCAATGAATCACTTCTTATAAGAGACTGCGGAGGGAGAGGATTTATTTTCACGTATCTCTGAATCAATTAAGTGACTCAATTTAAGATAAGGGTAATGAATACTTGTGATTTTTTTTTTTTTACAAATTTGGCATTTCACAAGAAATATGAGATTGTTGCATGGGTTTTTGTCTTATTCCTGTGTGAGAAGAGCGGTCATATTTATGCTAAGATTCATTTAATCTTGACTCGTATGCCACCATGGTCCAGATGGGAGGGAATCCGTTCTCTGAGTTTTATGAAATCGACTTGGGTGTAAGCATCTTTACCTTTTCTCTCGCACCTCTTTGTGATTATCTCACAAGCAAATTTCAGTCAGAAATAGTTAATGGTCTTTATGATTTTAGCATATAGCTTTTATTCATGTTGTTTATCTTGTAATCAGTAAGTATGCATCACTTTTTAAAAAAAATATTTGTTGTCTAATGATATTATTTTTCATGGTGATCACTGATGACAAGTTTAGCAAATTTCATGATTCTCAGTTCACATATTATTTGTTGATGATACATTAAGTATCAGTCAATGTCTAGACTCTGTGCTGACTAAGGGAGAGTTATGAGTGAAAAATGATGATTTCAAGGCCTGGCCTGGCCCCTGGTTATCAACTGTCTTTGGTTGCTGGGTTGTGGTAAGTCGTCTTTTGCACGGGCATGTTCAGGCAGTGAGTCAGACTGTGTATGTGAACAGAATGTGAGATGCTGTTTAATGCATTGGCATGATACTGAAAGAATGTTGATGAAGGGTAAGTATCCATTGTTAACCCACTGTCAGACATATAAACTGCTGCTCTATGGGATTTGTGTGTATTACATGTACTTATGCAAAAGGCGCATATAACACATAAAGAGTTTACCCTTGCAATACATCGGCTCAGACATTTAAATGAACTGAGTGGCCTTGTATGAAGTGGTACTGAAAATGTTGATAGTTAAAATGGAAACATTAGTTTCTGAGTAATCATAATGCCATGCCGTCTTTATGTGTATTGATTGTATTGTGCTCTGATGGAAACAGACGCGCTCTCTTTGAGTGAAGACAAGCAAAGGTTATGAAGAAGTTCATTAGATTTGTGGCTGCTACCAGAGAGCACAAGAATTAATGATGAGACACTGGATACAGTGTGAATATTCATTGATAAGTCAAGGTGTGAACTCTCTCCACAGAGAAGAAAAGGGGGAGAAAAGACATTAAATCTTTCAGTGCCAGGGACAATGCTTCTCTATGGGATTTGTGTGTAGTACTTGGGGAAAAACTACATCAATGGCTGATAAACAGCTAATGTGAAATTAATCAAGTATTGGTAGACATAATTATTGCCGGGAGAGACTGAAAAGTCAGAAAATGAAGCATTAGAAGTAGACATTGATTAATATTTGATCCTTTGAGAGTTGACCTTTAACCTTTTGACTGTTGACCTTTAACTCTTTTGAACCCACAGCCAGAGAGGCCCAAGCTCGCTCCGCCACCCAGGCCACCTTCCATGAGCAAGAGGAGGGCCCCTGCCCCACCAGCAGTCAAACGAGAGGTAAGCTGTGCATTTTGATAAACTGATATAATAGAGAGTTTTATATCAACACAACATGGACATAAATATGCCCTTTTTGAGTTGGTAGGAACACCCCACTATTGTCCAGTGCTGTAATGACTTAATCATCATAGTCATCACAGCGTGCGAGATTTGGAGTGGACAAGGATTATTTTGCAGGCAAATACCCATGTCGTTCATATCGTGCATGAAGTAGAGTCTGTGCTATGAGACTACATTAGGCCATATACTGTAGTTGTCAGATTTTGAAACAGTCAGGAGTGGTCTTTACTGAAGGCACAATAAATTGTATTGAAGAGTCAAATTAAAGTCTGTGCATGTAGACTGGACAAGGGTGAGGCATTCCTGCTGAGCTTGAAAATAACATGTCCATGTCCGTGTTGTGACATTAGTGACATTAGTGAGGTTTCGATCAATGTTTTGACCTTGGCCAGAATCCCAACCTTCACTAATTAGTGATATCGACCAGGTCAATATCATACTTTGAGAGTGATTTTATTTTGTGAATAGACGTAATATGTGAACCAGGGCATATGCATTGCACTCACAAAGATTGTTGCACTTGCTGACTTGTGAGATTTTTCCAACTTGTGTATGCATGTGTGCAAGAATTGGTGAGGTTTTGACTGGGGTTAGGATCTCACTCATTCTTGTGTGTGAATGTACCTATTGTCAACATACAATAGTGTGATGGTTTTTTGTAGGTTAGGAAGAGAATTGCTATCTCCCATTTCTTAAAGAATTCAAGGAAACATTGTGAATATGGGATGCTATGATGTTTCTTTGTAGGTGGGCAGGACCACATAGAGCGGTCACTTTCTATCTCTCATTTCTTAATTGTGAACATGCGACGCTGTGATGTTTCTCTGTAGGTTGGGAAGGACCATATAGACCAGTCCCTGATCCAGAATGAGCTGATAGAGATCGAGCGCAGACAGAGAGAACTGGAGGAGGTCGGAGTAGATCTGGAGAAGAAGCTCCGACAAGACACAGACGGTAAGTGAGCCACCTGCAATGTCAGTCCAAACTTGGGTTATGTGCTTTAGGGTATCTAACAATAGGTGCATCAGGTAGAATAGCATGTACACAACAGCTCAAAGGAATTGGCATAGGGAAAAGGAAAGGGTAGATAAGGAAGGACCTGCGGTTTTAAACCACAGTATATTTTGTCCATTTCAGCATGAAACACAATGCATTTTAGGCTAAAGCAAATATACCGCGGTTTAAAACTGCGGCTCCTTCCCATTCTTCCCTGTCCCTATGCCAATTCCTTTGAGCTGTAGTGTAGTACGCCAGGCATACCTATGGAGGAGGTTGGGCAGTCAATGTAAACAGCAATGGGGATGATATACAGGCTTACCTGTAGAGTAGGTCAAAGTGGATCTTGATAAGTAGCCACATCACGACACTGATGATAAGTGGGCTGTCTGTATCAATATGCCTTAGGGTGTCTAACACTAGGTGCATGTAGTACAATAGCCGTTGATATGCCAGACTTACCTCTGGAATTTGCCACGTTAGTCGTCAGAGGGAACTCTGGCAAAGAACCTGGTTTATGGTATCTAAAATACTACACATCTGGATCTGGGGAATAAGGTATTAGTTGAGAGTTAAGTATACAGATGATTAGATTCTGCAATGAAAATGTGAGTGTGGACAGTTTGTCATGGTGGCACACATTATAAATCTTGAGCAGGAGAGATTCCCTAGATGAACAAGATCATATTTACTAATAAATAATTGAAGCTTCAGTGACGCTAATAATGCAGCAAAAGGGGGAAGGAAATGAGGAGAGATGGATTTGTATTAATTTCATAACACTTACACAATAGTTTAAGTTTTTGGTGGTTAAACTGAAAATGAATGATCATATTTCTATGCATGTGACGATGGTATATGTTTGTGTACTTTTGTCTGCTTTGTAGATGATGCTGCCCATGACGATGAGATGCTGACCGAGTGGTTTGATGTGGTCAACAAGAAAAACAAGCTGGTCAGGAGAGAAGGGGAGCTCATTGCACAGTGAGTAGCCCCATCCTGGGAACCTCAGAGAGGGTAGTGGGAGGGGTTAGTGCCCCTGTCCTCAAGTGCAGTATATAGAGTGACACCTGTACTTAAAGACTGCTCAAAGGAGACTAGAAATGTGGTCTGCATAGGCAGGTGGTCTTCCTTTACAGGCTGTCACTAAAGTAGGTATCACTGTACTAGCAATGACAAAGATGTGTTATACAGTGAACAAGTTTGGTTTACCAACAGGCTATTGAAGAATGTTGTTTTTGTACAATGAGTAGATACAAATTATTTAACCTGGAAGTTAGGAGGGGTGGGGTGGGTGAGGGATGGGGAAGGGGGAAGGGAGAACAGGGGTTTGCACTCTTATCCACTATTGTGGTTTTCAATCAATGACAATAATTAGGGGCTTCTTCATTAGCCCGATGTGGGCGAAATAGCGAGCTTGTTCTGATCGGGTTAGCTAGCCAGATCACGAAATAGCTAGCTATTTGCATCTTCATTAGCCAGATCAGGCAAAATAGCTCGCTATTTGGTCAAGAAAATTTCCCAAGAAATCTTGGGCTAGATGGAACTAGCTTGAGCAAGTTCGTGAAATAGCTCGAGCTAGCTCGGAGCGTCTTCATTAGCCCAAAAATTTTCCGACCCCGGCACGCAGCGCGCACGAGGCATTGTTTACGTTAGGTTTTTATATGTGCGTGAATGCGAGCTCACAACGGAAGCCACGCGGTCGTGGCCTATTCCCGTCGCACACTGCGCATGTGCGAGTATCGGGATAATTTATGCATCCCGAGTTTCGAGCTTACGTATCCTGAGTTTCGAGCTAATGAAGACGCAATTGCAACTTCAGGCTAGTTCCCCGGATCAGCGAAATAGCTCGCTATTTCGTCTGATCAGGCTAATGAAGACGCACCTAATGTGTTACTGTATCAGATAGACTGGAGAGCACATTAGAGAAACTTCTGTTGAGCAGCTCGGTAGGAATGTCTACAAGACACAGCAGATAGCCACACCTGGTGCCCTTGGGAGAAAGCAGGTGCCTCGTGCCCAATCCTGGAGAACAGTTTGTCACTATGACTGTCGGACGTATCATTAAAGGCCACCGCAGCCGACACATTTTCTGACGCGATTCTGCAGACGTTAAAGGGACTACGGCTGGAAATGTGACGTCACCTGCTTGCACAAATCCAATGACCAGGTCCTATGATTCATGACTGATTGGATTGTGTCATCTGTGGTGTCATTTATGATGGAAGTAGTCTGGCTTCCAGGCTGTTTCAAAACCAAAATCTTCAAGAAAGGAGTCTGGCTACAGTAGACTAATCATTCTCACTTTCTTCTCAGCTCCATGAGTGGAACGGCGAATGATGAGAATGATACCCTGACTAGTCTTAGAGTACTAGACTCTATTTGTCAGTTTAGATCAATAATGCCCACAGCCTGGAAACCAGGCTAACATACAGACAGTATTTTTGAGTATTTAATCCCCTCCCATAACAAAAAATAACAGGTAAAAAAATAGCAACAAACTGAATGAACCCAAAATACCCATCATGTAGACATCTTGCTTAATTCCTGTTATAATGTTGTTATTATGTGTGTCGCCAAGCATGACATCGCATGTCGTGGAGATAATCTGGGTACTATTGATAGGTTTTAGCAAAAAAGAGAAGTAAAAGATTTGATGGGGCTTAGCAGGAGCCTGAGAAACCTGTATAGAGCCTAATGAGCTAGGTGGATTTGGGTGAATGGCTTAGATTAAGTGTAGGATTTAAGTGCAAGGTTACCCAAGTAAGCGTGCAACGTGCTAATCGTCGATCAACGTGTCCTTGGTCATGGCTTTTTAGTCACTTTTCCATTGCCCATTTCTACTGTAAACTTAAAAACAAGGTGTAATACTCACAAAACTAGTAGAGATAGAGATATTATTTTCCATTGCCCATTTCTAAGGCAAACTTCTCAATAGGTCTTGTTCCTCACAAGACGATTTAAATGGGCATTTCCAATCCACTTTGTTCAATAGCGTCTATCTTCACAATACTGGACACAATTCCTGTACTAGATAATTGGAACGTATATTCCATTGCACATACAAATAACATCAACAAAGGAAATTTAAAGCAATAACTGCTAATTTGAAGAGTAAAAGTGTGACATAAACATTTCCAGCATTTTGCCAATTTGGGGGATTTAGTGATCATCTCTTTATTTTGCTTGTGAAAAAAACATTACAATGGTAGGCCATGTTCCTATTATTCAACACCCAAAATGAGACACATCTTGTGGAGATATTTATGCTTTATTTAATTGGACGCTTTTTAAAATATAAATAATACTGGTATTTCATCAAAGTTATAATGCCAACCACATATTTATGGTGCTCGGTTCCGAATTGGTTAGTATATAGAGTTCATCGAGGAGCTAAGTCAAGAGGGCCCTGCTTTCGAGACTAGGAACATCGTATCCAGCTCTCATCCCCCCATGGTATTAAAGGGATCAGGATGTTGTACCTGGGAAGGATTGTGTGTTCTCTAGCCTTGAGGATTCAGTGCAGTCATGCTAGTCTGGCTTCAAGGCTTTGGGACATTTCTAATCCCAACTGACAAATAGAGTCTAGTACTCTAAGACTAGTCACTGTATCATTCTCGTCTTTTCTCAGTCCGTCTCCAGAGAAGGAATTGAGACTGATTAGTCTACTGCAGCCAGACCTGTTTATGGAAATGTGTAGTTTGGATTGAAAATGCCTAAACAGCCTGGAAGCAAGGTTATAACTACCCAAGTCTTATATGGCACCTGCTGAGCCTGCTGTCTATTTATGGCACGTATGCGTAAGTGTGAGTGTGTGTGCGTCATTGTGCGTGCATATGCATTACAATAGGGAGATGATTATATGTGTTTGTGTACTTGTTTATTTGTATAACACAAGTCTCTAAGCATACATGTAGTTGCTTAAATGTAAGTGTGATTTCATTGAGTATGTATGAATGGATCATAGAAGGGAGCTGTTTGTGTATGTGTGTGCTTGCATAACAATTTGTGTGTGTGTTCGATGTGTACAGTGTACATTTACATGTGTGTGTGCTTAAAGTATGTGTTAATGTTTGTGTACATAACTCCTTCTGCTAGACTTTATGGAAATGACATGTATTACTCGGGCAAATATACCTCAATGGTGCATAAACAGTTAAACCAGTTTCTCATGCCTGATTGTAAAAAAAAAGGTAGCCTGAGTGTCTCTATTAAACTGTTTATTGAGAACTTTTGGAGTAAAATGAAGGCTCATGTGCTTGCCAAATCAAAACTAGAATCATGTGATCTAACCCTATACTGTACATGACACAAGGAAAACTGTAACAAGAAGATGTTCATTGTACTTTGTTTCGTCAATCACGCAGACCCTTATTTCAATGGAGTTGTCACAAAGTCTTTATTTTCTCTAAAGTGGGCTCAGTTCGTTCGCTTCCATTTTCCCCCATCAAAGGGGAATAATGACTTCAATCTATCTCAGCAAATCAAGTTTTGAGTCTTAACTTGCATCAACTTGTCATGTCAGCTGTGTTCTGGTAGCCAGCATGGAAGAGGACCAAAAGGCAATGCATGCCCTCCCGACACCAATCATTACAAGTTTGGCTCGGCTCGCAATTAAACTCTGTGTGGCTTCATCCACATTGGCCTTAACCCACCCAATTAAGCTCTTGGCTCAAAAGACGCCGTCACGTCGTCATTGGGTCATTTATATTACGCTTGCAGTCATTCGGAATTGTGTAAAAAGTGCAAGTTGCCAAGTGTTTTTGAGTGAATGCTTCATACTGCTAATGAATCGGATTTGATAGGCCATTATCTAGTGCTGTAATTCAGTGTCATCCAGTGGTTTCTGTTCAAAAGCGAGCTTGCCTCTGATGAATGTGCCAAGTTGTCAATGCTATGTCAACGTATGTCAATGCTAAGCTGGCAGAGTACTCCAAAGGACTTGGCATCTCCATACCCTTCTTATTCTCTTCCCCCCTTCCCCTTGCTTTCTCCTCTTGTCACCCACAAATAATTACAACACAGAATGAAAAACATCCAATGAAAAACATCCAATGAAAAACATCCAATGAAAAACATCCAACAACAAACAAGCAGAAATAACAGAAAACACTACCATGAAACATCTTGCACCTGCAGAGAGAGCTTCAGATTTTTGAAATTGAGATTGATCTCTGAGTAATCCCGGGCATACTGTACATTGAGTGGAACAACAAATAGACCTGCCAAAATAGTTTGATTCACCTTATTTCTTTGCTTCACCTAGTGCCTGAGAGCAGCCGCTAGAGCTCCCGCATGCTGAGATTGAGTTTGATGTTTTGGTACGAGCTCCCGGTGATCATGCAGATACTGTGGAATGAAACAATAATCCAAACAAAAGAAAATGTCAAAACAGGCACTTGAATGACTATTTGCTACTGTTTGCGTTGCTCCACCCAGAGCCCAACAGCAGGAGCTAGAGCTCCGGCATAGTGAGATGGAGTTTGAGCTCCTGGTGATCCGGCAGGTTCATAAAATGGGAACAATGAACAAAGTGTGGAAATGCAAATTTAAGCAATTTTTAATTTCTTCTCTTTTCTCCCAGAGCCCAACAGCAGGAGCTAGAACTCCAGCATGCTGAGATTGAGTATGAGCTCCGGGTGATCCTGCAGAAGCAGGAGCACGAGCGGATTGACGCGGACGCTCAGCGGGAGGAGCAGCTCCTGGAGATGCTGGTGGATGTGGTCTCCAGGAGGAACCAGATCGTGGAGCGGCTGGAAGAGGACAGACTGAGGGAGGAGGCAGAGGACAGGGACATAGAAGCTCTCATTCGCACCAGCAGTAAGTCACTCATCCATATATCAATTAAAGGGCATATACTGTACTGGGAAGACAAAAAACTTTCTAAGGGTGATCGTGAGCAATCTTCTTGCCAATGGTCTTAAATTCATGTATTGCCCATTTTAGAAACTTGCCGAAAGTTATTTGCCCTCAAATGATCCATATTTTAGTTATTAGTGATTAAATCATAAATCCCCCAAATGTTTGGGCCAAACATTTGGAGAATTTCACTAATAAACATTAATTACTCCAAATGTGGATCATTTGAGGGCAAATAACTTTCAGCAAGTTTCTAAAATGGGCAATACATGAATTTAAGACCATTGGCGAGAAGATTGCTCACGATCACCTTTTGAAGGCTTTTTGTCTTCCCAGTACAGTATATGCCCTTTAAGAAATATCTATTCGAGAGCGAAAGCATAATGTGACAGGAGAAGATCGGATGTGAAGAACTGTAATAGCATTATATGCAGATTTTTTTTTTATTGTGATCCAGCTCCACCAATATGGAGATTTAATTGCTGCCTACACCATACTACATTTTCACTGAGAATTTCTGAATACTTTGACATTCACTGAGGAAGCATATCTGATCACCAAATGTTTACGTGGGTGCGGAACAGAGTCCTCATTGAAGAGGCAGAAGTAAGTTTTGTGCAGTGGATGACAGAGTTATATTCATATGTATTTCTGTGTTTATGTTCTTTTAGACCCTGACAAGAAGAAAGATGGCAAGGAGAAGAAGCATAAGAAGAAGAGCAAATTGGGTCTCATCAGGTGAAGACTGGTCCACAACCCCATCTCAGTAGAAAACACCACTCTAAAACATGAGCACCAGTCTTCCCACTGAGCAGGAGAAGAAGGGCAGATTGGGTCTAATCAGGTGAAGACTGGTTCCACGACCCTATCTCAGTAGAAAACACAACTCTAGATGAGCAGGCCACCAGCACTAAAACATGAGCACCAGTCTTCCACTGAGCATCAAGGAGAAGAAGAGCAGATTGGGTCTGATCAGGTGAAGACTGGTCCACGACCCTATCTCGGTAGAAAACATCACTCTAGATGAGCAGGCCACCAGCACTAAAACATGAGCACCAGTCTTCACACTGAGCAGCAAGGAGAAGGGTAGATTGGGTCTGATCAGGTGAAGACTGGTCCACGACCCCATCTCAGTAGATAGACCATTCTAGATCAACAGTTTACCCACACTAAAACATGGATATCAGTTCTCACAACGGGATTGGCCATGAAAGACTGTTCTCAAGTGCTACCCATGATGTTTGTGACTGATTCAGAATACACACTGAAAGTAGCGCCTGCTTTAAACTTTTTGAATTCAACCTTGACAGATTATTTTGCAAGTGTATATTTGTGGTCAATAAATTAGTGGATGCATTCAATGTTATATACACTGACAATGCAATTAAGTACATATATTCATGTATTACTCATACAGTATTTATGTTCAAGGATGCATTTTCACACTTCACAAAACTTAATATATTGTAGCATATATTACAAAAGATAGTATGCTTAACTGCAAAATGTTATATATATTTTACTGTACTGAAGTAGCATGAATATATTATCATCATGTAAATATTCTTTGTAGCATGATGCCCAAGACAAGCAAATGTAAAAAAAAAATGCTAGGTTGTATATTGGTTAAGATTTTTGTATATACAGGCTCTTAGTAATATATAATCCCTACATATTGATCTTTGAGAGGGTAGCTGAATACTTCTAAAACAATACAAATAACTGAAAGTAAGCTTGGTTGGTGTTGGAGCTTCAAGTGTATGAATAACATAATGAATTGTTCAGAAACATGTTTATACACGGTATGAATTGAGTACAACAAATTACATGTAGTATTTCTCATCCTTTTAAACAGAAGACATGTGAGTTGATATCTTGGAAGTAAATAATTAAGAGATAGCATCTTGTATGTAATACACCTGGAGACTTGTTTTTTACAGAAATTATATGTAACCTTTCTCCTGTCAAAGCACATATACATGTATGTGAGTGTATGTACAAAAATAATTTACATTAACACAAGTTCCCATTTTGAGAGTGTGATGAAAAGGGGTCTGTGATGCCTTGCATATATTGAGCCGTATTCATAAGAATGCATCAGGCACAAGCAATTGCTAATGAAGCAGATCACCAACCCCAGGCAATTGCTTCAATTTATATGCTTAACACATTTACTTGGAATGGGTTCAAATCTCTTGCTTGCCTTCGACTTATCAGTTGCGTATGATTTCAATAAACAAAGCATTACCAAAAAGCTGTGTTGCAAAAGATTTAAACAACTCAAGTTAGCAGCTCTTTTTAGAGGTCTTTCCAGAATTAATACTTTAAGTCTCACTTCTAGCCCTCTCCACCTCCACCTCACCTTCTTTCTTTTCTCACTTTCTGATTGAGTAGCTCTTTTTCAGATTATAAACCATCAAACCCTTTGAAGGACTAAAACAGGGTACACCATGACACTCGTCATGTAGCAAAAGCCTTGTTATATGCATACAATTAAAAAAAAAAAATGCTTGAACTACAGATATTGCTTTCAAGTAATTACTACATGTAATTTAAACAAATATCCATTTTGTTGACACAGAGCTTCAAGACAACTGTAATATCAACAGTGAGGAAAGCCTTGTATGTGAGCCTGCATACCATTCATATTTCTGTGCTTCCAGTTTGTTTGGATATTGTGTGTGTGTATTTTCACCAAAAAATTAAGAAAGAAGATACTGAACACATTGTAGAGTAGATATAGAACTGAAATGCTTTTACATCCTTTGGTGCTTCTTGGTTGTTGTTTTCTTAAATATTTTTCAATCTTCTTTCCTTGTATGTACCTTCACTATAATGTAAATTCTCCCCATTTGATGATGCCAATGTGTAACATTTGCATAGTCATGTTTCAATTCCTTGTCTTGGTGTGTTCTTTTATATCAGCCACATAAACAGAAAATGGCATCTTAGGATAAAGCCAAGTTGACACTTTAATACCTTTCATGCCTTTAATATTTGAAATTGGTTAAATACAGTTTGTATAGATGCATTCGTGTACATTATATGTAAATTATGCCTTTTATTGGTGTATTTCATGGACTTTCTGCATACACAAGATAAAGTATAGATTGATATTATGTACTCTAAGAGTATATGTACTAATTCATGCAAAACATTTTGCTCTCTTCCATACCTGCCCTAGTTGTGCATAATCATTGAATAAAGACGTTAATAAGAAATGAATAGTCCAAACATTTATCCCCTTTGTGTTAACCTTTATATTGGGGTCAGAATAGAAATTAAAACCTTTAAAAAAAAGACTGATGTGGTATTATACCAAATTGAGTTTTGACAAATTTGTTAACATTTTGAAAATTCTGCAAAGTTCACACTTATTCATCTACACATTTGTGCGCACTCCCATAGATACTCCATGTGTACTTGGTAAATTATTGTATGCCACCGTCCATGCCATGGTATGATAATGAACCATTATGTTCAAGTGTCAGGCTAATAATGCGGTAACTGAGAGCACAGGTACAGTATATCAGAGACGTGCCGCAATACCCAGCTTGTGCATTAAGTACAGTAACTGTGATGATATACCAGGCATCTACTAGGGGTTGAAACAAAATTTTGACACATTTGATTAAAAAAACTGAACTCAAGTCAAGTTGAAATTGACACATCATAAAGTCAAAGGATGTCAATATTTTTATGAGGGGAGCAGGTTTTGTGACATTCCATCAATATTCTTGTGAATCATTTTTAAATATTGAATCAGAAATAAACTTTCTGACATATCAAGACCAAAAAAGAAGTTGTTCACATCAGATCATTTATTCAGAACACAACAACATGCATCACAAAGGTCTTCTTCTACCAGAAGCATCATGAATTATCAATGACAATGTGATGGCAGTTGCTAGTGGGTTGACAAGTGTGCTGCACAGTAAGCATTGTTGTGTTCTGAATCGGTTGTTTGATACACACAAAATTATTTGGTCCTAATTTGTTAAAAACTTAATCTACAAGAATATTAATTGATGAAATATCACTGTACCTGCTTCCAAGAAAATTTGATATTGTTTTATGTGTACGATTTAGCTTGATTTGATGTGATCCTTTTTTGTTCTTCATTTTCAAAAGTGTCAAATATTTGTTTTATGTATACCCAGTATTTGTATCAAAGAACACAAAGGCTGAATGCTGTTATTGACCACACAGCAGTTAATGTGCCTGGGACTACATGACGTGCCTTATTTTGATCAATGGTCATTTTGAGTGAATGGAACACTTTTGCTGAAGCCACATGATGTTCCATGAACCTGCCTGTAAAGTCCACTATATATACAGACCACCTGTCTTTAAAGACCATACACCTTGCATCCCTTCTGAGCACTTCACACGTTCACCTGTCTATAAAGACTACAAGAAGACATCTCTTTCTGTTTCCCATGGGATGGTTTTTATTGATGGGTTAGACTGTATCTCTGTGTTTGAGAATGTTAACGGATAAGAGGGAAGATGCACCTTGAAGGTTTAAGAAATTAACTTCCCATATGCCTCCATACAGTGAAACCTGCCTGTAAAGACAACATAATTAAGACAAGAATCATGGTCTCATGAGTAGGTAGTCTTCATAAAGAGGTTGCTTCAATACAGGTTTTAATGATAAATATTTTTTCCAGGATGACCCAAATTGTTGTCTTTATTGTCAAGTGGTCTTTCTATACAGGTGGCCTCTAACGTGGGTTTCACTGTATTTGGATGAGCAGAGTTTTACGCACGACATACATCAAATATTCATTTTTAAAAGTAGAAAGTATCCATTTTTAGTCCTTTTCCATTATTTTGGAACAAGTGTTTAACACATCCATTGCAGGTAATAATGTGTGTCTCTGCCTTTTATTGCGTATTAGTTTGTTTTATTTGATAAAAATGCAATAACCTGTTACTCTATTATATCACCAAACTCATAAAGTTTGTACAGGTGTACTATAAACCTGTTCTAATATGCATGTGTGTTTTATTTTGTTGTAATTATTTCTATTCTCTATCATAGCGAACCTTATTTATGAGATATATGAATGCTTCCAATAGTTTAATCTGTTGCTAACAATATGCCTTCTGTCTGCATTTTATGTTCATTGTTATATTATACTCTGTTGAATTAAGGGTCCAGGTTTATATGTGTATATGGCAATTAAGACTTTAGAATGACTATTTCTGTCTGCCTTGATATTTTATGTATTAAATGCTTTTTTTATGCGTATGGTTATTATTCTCATGTAGATATTCATGTATGCAATAAACTTTATAGAGCTGCTTCACTCGTGATACACCAAAATGTTTGTCTTGTATTTTAACTGGAGGAAATACAGTGGATGCTTTTAAATATATTGTGTAAATATATGTAGTACAGTATGTCACATGAGTATGTGTGATAAGTGTACATAGTGGTTTGGGGAAGTTTGTAATATTGGAGAATGAAAAAGAGTTTGTCAGCCTTATTGTGAGATTACTTGGATGTAATCATTTTGATGCACTTCACAAGGTAGGGTTTCTTCAAGTGAGCAACAAGAAGGAACCTGTTGAGGGAAATTTCTTCTTGCTTTAAATATAGAATGCTCCAGCTCTACTAACATTGTAACATTAATTCAACCATGATCAGCTGTCAGTTGGCAACAGTCCCTTCATCACCCTTTGTGAGTTGATCATGAAACCTGAAATATGTCTATGGTATAGGACAGACTGCTGACTGCTCTGTTGTACGTACCCATCTGTGGGGGAGCGTTTCATAAAAGTTGTCAGCACTGACTAAAATAGTCAGTGCCAACAATTTCAGTGAAATCCTCGGTTTTGATTGGCTGAGAGGCATTAGCCTCTGACAGTTACTATGGTAACTGTCGGAGAAAGACAATTTGTCAGTGCTGACAACTGTCATGAAACGCTCCCCAGATATCCGAGAAATATACTCAACAATAACTTTTACTGAATACATGAGTGGAATATTTAGATTTTTGCCTATACTTTTATGTATAGCATGATGGATGTGCCGACTTGGGAACTCTTTAGTTACTCATATGAAATATGTTTAATATCACATTTGAAAAATCTGTTTGGATGACCGGCATTACTATTTCCACAATCCCAACTTATTGGCATTGTTGTGTTCATCTTTTTGTTGATTTGATCTACTCTTTTATGCAATTTATCAGTGTTTTATTGTATCCATGATGCTAGCGGTGATTCCAGTTTGAGCAAAGATGTACTGATACACTCCTGTTGTAGCTCGTTGAATAACCCACAAAATAAAACCTGAAATTGCAAAGAAATGGTATGATGGGTTGATTAGTACTTGTAAATCAGAAGAAAAAAATATGCACTGTTGAAAGTTTTAAGGAAATCAGATGGAGAACTTTTTTTCTTTTTCAGTATCCCTAAAAGCCTGATTGATGGTAAAATGTAAATTTAGATTATCAAATTAAAAAATATTTGTCTCATGAACCTACGATTTCACCAATCTATTTGTTTATTTTTAATTTGTAGTGTTGTCTAATGTTACAATTCTATTGTCAAAATTGTATGTACTGTACTGAGAATTTATGATGTAAAATTGAATATTTAAGCATGTCTTTTTAATGAAAAAAAAAGGAATCTTGCCTGACTGAACATTTGCAAATGAAGAACCGCGAAGTAGCTCTTCATACCTGTATGAAAGTGTATGAAAATGTTGACTAATACAATTAATGCTGTATATGAATGAGGCTTCATAAAACCGAGTTTGATATTTACTAAATCAGCCTTCTGCTAGTGATAAGCAATGTACTTTTGTGTATGCATTTTGGTACATGGCATATTAATGAACTCTAAATAAAAGTTCATATTATTATACATGTAGCAGAGCGAGTGATTACAGAGTGAATTATTTTTTTGTTTCTTTGAGGGATTGTTCATGAGAGGAGATCAAGAGAAAAGAATGAACTTCGCCTTCATGAGGTTTGTTTTTGGTTAATTTAATCACAATATATCACAGTTTACATGATTTTTAATGCATCACTGACATGAATGTCAAATTGGTCTCTTTGTCACATAAATTACATTCAAGGTGCATTTAGCTAGTAACCATCCATCTACATCCATATACGGATTATTAAGTAAATACAATTATTAAATACAATTATTAAGTAAATATTAAGTAAATACAGAAGAAATATGGTAATGGTAACGACAACAAAATCTTAAAGAATCTTTCCCACAAATATGGATAGATTCATACACGGAACAAAATAAACAACCATCTCACAGTATCTTTCCTATAAATATGTGCATACATACATATAATATGTGGTTGAGTATCTTTATGTTTCATACACTAGGCTTAGATTTATATTTGATTCTTAACCACGAACAGTTCTCTCTATTGTGCACAGCTGTTTGAATCCTTACACTCGTGGTGTTTTATTTTTTTTTCGAAGACTGATTAGCTGAAAATGCTAGAAATATTTATTTTGCACCTTTGAGGTATATTGGTTACATGTATGTGCAATACAAATAAGTGCAAAAAAATAAACATACTGTATCACACAATACACTACAGTATTGGTCGTAAGTCAACAAATAAAACTTATATATATCAAACAAAAGAAAATTGGTTCATTAAAGGAAATCAACTATACTCAAAATGGTTGATGGCAGAAACAGAACAAAAGAATGAAATACTAGAAAATTATCACATTCTGCATTGTGTGCAGTGACAAAGCTAGTATAAATAAATTACACAAAGGCTTTTAAGATTACAGAATACAATTTTAAGAACGTTCTGTTATAATTTGTCAAATAGTTGACATTTCAGGTGACTGGTTAATAATAAAGATCTGGAAAATGGGAACTCATCCCAAAAGTTTGTCCTTGGCCTGAAAAATCACTGAAATATAAATAACATTAAACTTAAGGGATAGCAGAGTTAATAATTATGGGCTGTAATCAAGCCAGAACTGTTAATCTCTGGGATCAGAATTTCTTTAAACTTATCATTCCCTCTGGGTTTACTGAAATCAACATAGAATTTGACCCATGTTCAAGGCAGAAAGGCACTCTTCGATTTCAGGGTTCATTGTATTTACCACTACTTTTACCTTTTACCTTTTAGTGCCAGAAAGTGCCATTGATGATATTGCATTGGCATTACAACTGGAATGTTTCACACGAGTGAAAGACATATATTGAACAGCAGTAAGTATATATAAAGGAAATATTTGGAGACATAGGGAAGGGAGTTCACTGGTGCTTGGTAGCTGGCGAGCATTTCACTTCTGGATAATCCCAAATGACTGGCGAGAGAAGATTAGTGTGTGTGTAGCGCAAGTCCAGAGGACTTTTCACATTGGATACTGAAATTATCTACTGTTATTCGGGGGGATTAATTATATGCACAGCATGTAACCAATCAGGAAGGACCCTTGGTCACATGGACATAACTGTTAATTCAGCCTGATCATAATTTCTTGGTCTACACATCTGCAAATGCAATGAATCAATCCTGATACAGCTTCAAATTCATAACTTGTGACTGTTTTTGCCAAGTTCCGCCAACCAAGATAAGAAAGAGGCTCTCTACTCCTTAAAGTTTAGACTTCTCTCGCCAGCCGCATTGAAGAGGGAAATTAAAATGGCTATAAAACAAGGCTTCAAATTGATAATTCATTTGTGTTCTCTCCAACCAAGATACTAAAAGAAGAAGGCTCTCCGCTGCTCGGGATTTGGTATTCTCTCGCCAACCACTTAGAAGAGTTAAATCGCAAGGGCAGTGATACAAGGCTATAGAGTACTGAAGTGGTGTCGTCATATCCATTGTTATGCAGGTTTCTGGTTCTCAACAACATCACTCAAATGAGAGATTTACTCGTCTGACGTCTAGTTGGCTAGTGTCAGGCACTCCCAAGGAGAGTCCCTGCTGTGATCACCGCTGCTTGCTCTACCCAGATAGTTTACAACCAGTTGTCCTGACAATATGCTCAAATAACGTAACACACTTGGGTACTCTATGGTCTGACGGGCAATTGCCTTCGCTCTTTCTGAATACATGTGTTGTTGATTTGCTCCATACATTGTCTCTAAGAGTAGACAGGGATCTACATTTACGATGGCCAGCCCTGGGGTGGGGCTTCTCAGCTGCCTGTCAGCTGTCGCTCCTTCGCTTCTATCGCTTGCTTCAGCTTCTGTGTCCTCTGCTTGTCTATGACTTCCATCTCTCGAACTCTCTGCAGAAAAAAAAGAGAATTAATGGTGAATAATTATTGAAACCTCACTATTCCACTTACATGCACAAGTGTACTCCAAGAGGTTGCCAATTTGACAATATGAAATATATACAATATTTTAAAACAGGGTCCACACACAATACCAATAATAAATTTTCAAAAATAAAAAAGAATCATACAATTTTTCTAATTTGTCTAAATATTTTATTTGTATTTTTTTTTCAAAATTTGAATATGAAAGAGCTCAATAGAGTTAATGCAATGATCACTCTTGCAGTAATTGTGCAAATGTACATGTACACTTTAAACATTACCAAATATAATGTTTTGACATCTTTGCAAAAACAAATCAACAAATCGCCATTGAGGTATCAAAGATGGACTTCATGTGACAATCGCTCTGATTGGTCGTTGTGTGATGTGCAACTGCATACTTCGCAACCGAGTGCAATCTTCTTGGTACATGACTCTTATTGGACAATCAAGGGGCACATTCATGTCAATATTGCAGGTGAATACCAATCATTTGTTTTGTCAGGATACTGAAGAATAAAATGATGAATGACAGAATATCAGAGCTTGACCAAAGCAACAGTAACAATGAAGTGTTTTAAGGGTACCTGTACTGGAAAAGATCTATTACAGAATAAATCACCATTCTCACCTGTGATATCTCGGTATTGATTATGGCTTTGTATTGCTGCTCTTTGCCAAGTTTCCTCATGTCTGCAAGGAAGTCTACTCTCTCCTGGATCTCTGCCTCCACTGTTTGAATGAGAGAGAGAGAGAGAGAGAGAGAGAGAGAGAGAGAGAGAGAGAGAGAGAGAGAGAGAGAGAGAGAGAGGCAAAGACAGATAAAAATACTTGGTCTAAACTACTTTGTCCATAAAAAAAATACAGTTTACGTTAGACAGAATGGATGGCATATGAAGCCTAATAGCCCATACAGTGTTTTATGAGTTGTTTGTATCTGTATGACTATCAATATTATTACTTAGGAAATATAAATCGTCAGTCTCCATACTGATATCATAAAACCTATTTAATGATTGAAAAAGTTGTGAATAAAAATTCAAAGCATAATTGCTTTGTTTAACAAATGAATAATCAAATAATGCATCATAATGGGAGAAGAATATTCGTGTATATTCATGGAACATTCATTCCAATTAAATTAATATTTATTTTTGTATAAAACATAACATAAATTATTACAAGAACAGTGAAATGCTGGGGCTAACCGAGAAGGTGCGAACACCTGTGATGGCCAGTTAACCTGTCATGTAGATATAACATAGCTTACACCATACACAAGTCAATATCTAAATGAATGGATGAATGAATAAAACCCCCAATATGTTAATTGATTTAAGTGAAAAAAAAAAGAAGAAAAAAAAAACAGAGCTACTTACGATCAGCAAATCTGTCTATTTTTGGTTCTGGTTCTGGTGTTCTGAGCAGCTCCTCCCTTCGCTCCTTAGTGATGACTGGTACGTCTTCACCATATGCCATGTAGTGGGCCAGCCTCTCCTTCTCCTTGTCCAGAGACTCTGTGGGTTGGGCAGGAGGCATATAGGAATCACAAAGTGTTGCAGTGGACTCAGAGGCTGTCATAAAACAACACCTCCCAATTTTAACTTTTTTGGAAAAAAGAATAAATGATGGAGCGCACTATCTTTACTCCTAATGGATGTATGCCTACAATTTATTTTCAAAACTTGAATTACCTCAAGAAGCCCTTTCACTAAAGGAAGCCCTTTCACAAATGTCACTAAAATCTAACCTATTTGTTTTACACTGAGACTCTGTGGGTTAAGTATGAGGCCAACAGTAATCACAAAGCGTCGTAGTTGCCTCAAAGACAGTGATATAACAACACCTCACTATTTAATGACAGGGCTTTCTGTGGTCATTTGGTGGGGCTGTTTATTTCTGTTTTTTTTATTATTCATGACAGGATGTAGCTATTCTTACTACTAGGTGTCTGCCTCAAATTTCCTTTCAAATCAAAATACCCTTTCACCCCAACCCTCTTTCACTAATATCTAGCTGAATTGTCCTACTGCGTACTACTGAATATTCACTCTTTACGTGCCAGATAAACTCATTACTTGTAAGTAAATGTCACATGTGACACTCAACGAGTTAAAGAGTCAGAATGAATCAGCACTGAAATGTTTGCTACAATGTCATTGGCCCAAATTCACAACAGACTTTCAGATTTAGCCAACAGTTTCAGCATAGTTTGTGATGTACCTGCATAAGCAAAAGAATGCTCTTGATTTAACCCTCAGATATAAAAAAAGGTCCGATAATGATGGGGCATATTTTTTGCATAGAATGCGAAATTCACACAAGTTACTATGGTTAAGTCCATAGTTAGATCAAATTCATTTAACTAGAGCATAGTCTAAACTATAGTAACTAGCTTGAATCAAGCAGCCTACGCAAAAGGGGCGGGATCATTATTGAGCCTATTTGAAGTGCATACACTAAATTAAGCACAAGTATCTCATTATACGCCATGAAATTTGCGTAAACTACGGTCTAAATTTAAAACTCCTTTGTGAATATGGGCCATTGTGTTTGACTGTATCTTACTTGTGACACCGCCTCGGTACTTCTCTCTCTCGTAGGCGCCCGAGTCCTCAATGACCTCCTTGGTGCGCAGGCCCATGGCGTGGCTCGGGGCAACAATCTTCTTCTTGGGAGGGGCGGGGATCACTGGTTTGGCACTGGTTGTAGGGTGGCACCCCAGGGGTAGAGCACCTCCCTCTGAGACAAGAATTGCAAATTGAAAAATTTAATCAGCATTGCATTAATAGTGCTGTGTCAAATTGTCAAATGGTAATAATCGCAATACAGTGATTCGCTACAACTTAACAGTTGCAAATTAAATTTGCATTACATAGTGGTTTGTCACATTTTGAACATCATGAATAATTTCAATGAGTCTTTAACCCATTCCTTGCTGAGCCTGCATATTCATGTGAAATGGCCCTTCTCCACTCAGATATAAAGCAGCACGACGCCCATAAAATCCGCTGTATGGATATTAGACCACAAGTCAATACCCTATAAGATGCAATTAAACCAATTCCCTCTAGTTACTGCAATTCCATGACATTCTTACTAGACCAGGGTATCTGACTCCCATGTAAAGAGTGTAAACTGGGGCACAGTTGATCCACACCCATTTTGTTACTGCTGTTCAATAGAAAAGTTTGGCATTCTACCTGGACCACGATTCACAAAGTCCACATCTGTAGCCTCATCATGAGTGACAGGTTAAAGGTATTGCAGCCCTTTTGCAGGTAAAAAAAAAGTGTATTGGCACAGAAAATTTGATAAAACTACTGTTTACGAATGAGCTCTCTACCTGGGCACACACAAACTTACCTGATACTGTTTTCTGGAGCTGTCTTGTCTGAAAGTTATTTAGCTTGGATTCCTTCATCATAACTACAAGATAAAAACAAATATCCAATTAGGGCACATTGGCTTGTACAAGATGTGCAACACTCTACTTCTTGATTTCAACAATGCCAAAATTCTACAATGAATATCTTCTCCCTTTCAAAGCAAAACACAAGCAAAATGATACACTGATATCAGGGTAAAGAACACATTTTTTTAATTTAAAAAAAAAAAATAGATCTCCAGCATATAATGTTTAGAACTTAAAAGCAGTTAAAAAAGTAACACTTCAGGCTTTTAAGATTTTAGTTGAATAATAAAAAGAAGAAATCAATTCAGCTGATCATAAATGGCAATCAATCATACTAATTTGCATCCACCCAATTTTGAATTTGCATGATTATTTTCTCTGGTTTGATGTGCCTTAAAAAATCAAAGGGGACTCAATTTGGACATTCTCATTTACCCAGTCTGATTTTCTTTCCCATCAGAATAACACCTTGTTGGTAAAACCACTGTTAATAATAGGTAGACAAAATGCAAATGTGCAGTAAAATGAACAACACAAATTACAAGGCCAAGGCCAAGCCCCATTTCTGTTAATATTATTTGCCATTGAGGGTCTGTCTCCAGAGGCTCTACAGTTCATCAAATCAAAACATAATTTTCACTGTTTTCATCGAAACGATGGGGACAGTGGGGTGTTTCACCAAGCTGTTCGTAAGTTACGAATAACTTTACGAACGACTGGTGATACCTTCTTGTGCTATATCAGATTCTCAATGAACAAAGTGTGGTATCGCATTTAGCACAAGAAGGGATCACCAGTCATTCGTAAAGTCGTTGGTAACTTACGAACAGCTTGGTGAAACACCAAAAAATATGACAAAATATGATGGGGACCGTTCTCGCCGCACTTACGATTTGAGAACAAATACGCATTTTAATATACTCTTACACAAAATCACACTTACTTTGATGCTATGCTGTAAACTTTCAAAATTAAACAACTAGAACATTTTGAGAAAACACTTTCTAAAATAAGGATTTTCCAGTCCAGGGCAAAACTATCAGCCTGTCAATATTTATCGCCGAAAATGTATGTCTCCTTAATCGCCGCAGCATTTACGTGCATTATCAAGATGGGCTTTTCCTGATCGAGATTGTGTTCGATTTCATGGTGACTTGGTGATTTGGGAAAAAAATTGTAATTTGCTTGTTTATGTGATTTACGTTTGAAGTGAACTGTTGCTGGAAGAATTCTATTTTCTTTAAGGCTATCCTAGATGTTTAAAGGAATGAGGTCCGAAAACAGGAGACTGCTATAAATAAGAGAGTCTCCATTTCGATCGTATTTTCTTGGAATGCGCATGATGTAGAGCCGAAGTCATGCACAGCACGATCAAACTGACTACTCTGGTTGGCGACCGAAGCGATCCCGGAGAGGGTGCATGACAGGAATTTTGGAGAAAACGGGCTTTCTGGACGGCATATGATTTTGACATTTGCCGAATACTGTGATTTTTTTGTAGCTTTACATTTCAAAAGACGATAATGTGATGAAACTTCTTCTTTTTTACTTGCAATTGCGTAGCTTGACCCAAACTATTGTGCCGACAGTGATTCTGTAGTCTCACGCGTGATGTACTTACCGTTGCATTCTAATACGCATTTTTGCCAGTCGTCGATTAAGCCAATATAAGGAGACCGCGTTGAGAACACGAGCCATACATGTATTGTAGGGATGCTAAATATTCTTTTGGCATTCAACAAGGGCAAAGCTTAGGTTGTTTGTACTATGTGGATAGATCTGTGTGCAACTGACTTTCAATTGAAGCATGATGCAACTAATAACTAAATAAAAGGGCTAACCTGCACAACTCAAGTCAAGTTAACCAACACTAAATATCACAGGTGGGACACACACAGGCAAAGACAATCACTGCAGCCATTTGTCTTACTTAGAAGTAAAATAGAGCGAACACAGAGGTAAAATACTCTTACATGACAATAAACACTCTCTTAGATTTATAAGGGTATTACTATTAGGACGGAGTGCATTTATAATTTGAAAAGCTTCATTGATTTCCATGACAACACTCGAACCGAGTGTGAGACTGTGTGTGAACAGACATTCCACTCGAGTCGAGAAAGAACATTTTTTTGTACAGAAAATGTGGTCTTAAACAATAAGTCATACCTTTCATCAATTCCTGCGTTTCCTTGGAATATGCCGGAGTTCTTGTGTCCCACATTCCTGAGGGTTTATTGCGCTGTTTTGCCGACATGATACTGACAGTTCGTGGTGACCAAAATGTTTTTCGGATCCGAATCTCTTTGGAATCTCAACTTTTGCATCTGGCGTAGAGCGAGCGTTGAGGGCAGCAAAGTAGTTTGGATGAGGTAATCTACCCTGAAGGCTCACTTGGCACGGGCGAGCGAATTTTTACTTGTTACATGATCATCGGACTTTTGTACTACCATGACTACGGTTTAACCATTTAAGAGATACATCAGGGCCGTCGCCAGGGGGGGGGGGGGGGGGGTGCGGAGGGTGCGAACGCACCCCCCTTCAGAACCAAAAAAAAATATATATATCAAGCTAATATGCATCCCCGGAAAATGGCTTTGGCCAACCTCGTCTATGTTGACCAGTAGGCAGTACATTTGTATGACCATCTAGCAATGGTAAGCCAGTATCCTTCACATACACCGAAACTGAATTGAAGAACAATAGGCATGTTGACCAGTATGTACTTCCTATATCCATTCTGGCCGGCGGGCTATATAACTGCATGAAATTGAGTTAATACGTTGTTTTTTGTGTTTTTGTGTTTTTTTTTCTCATAAAGAGCACCCCCCTAGAAAAAAGCTGGTGACGGCCCTGCTGTACATTACATGCATAGGTAACGGATCTGATCAAATAGGTAGCGTATCTGGTCAGATGGATTAAGCTGATTGTCGGCATTTTCCTTAAGTTACAACTTTTTGTAAGGTTTCTAAATTGTTGGCTGAAAGTGTGAAAAATGTGTCTGAGTGTGGAAGTATTTCTTGGAAATAAATGCTGATTGCCAAAAAATACCCGGCGTTGAGTGTTTTGCACTCTTAAGGTGTCAACGTTTCTGAATTCATTACAATAAAATCAAATCTGTGATATTTCAAAGGTTATCATATAATTGCAAACTTTTTCGGAGAATGGCCGTTTAGTATCATCAGAGAGGTGTAAGGAATGGAGTCAGCACGAAGTGTAATTTATTCCTACAGCAGTCGTGTGCATTGATGTCACAATGGAATATTTTACGCGTTTGGCTCTTTGATCGAGGGAGATCCGCCGCCAAACAAGCATGACAAAATGTAGGATGCATTTTGAGGAATATAATCTGTATGCGCAGAAGATTTCAGAACCACTACATGAACTGAAGTGCATGTGCAGTAGTATTACATCTTATAAAGATACGATTCTGTGAATTTCAGATTATATTGTTGCTTCGTTTTTGTGATAAAATGAGAATACTGTAGAAAACATGCCAGAGAAATGCCTCCATATCACACATTTCCAAATCATATTTCCTTAAAAATATCTTGTAAATCGTTTATTGAGTGTTTCATCTTTCATGGAAAAAACCTCAATTTCGTGTGCGGAGGTGTCCGAAAAAGTTAGGGACCAAATTCTTTCTACAATTTTTTTCAAAGTTTCCCTTCGCTTACCCCAAAACTAATTCACAGTGTGTGTAAAAAGATCAGCAACGAGCTCCCAGCGAAGGCTGAACGGTTGGCAAACTTCTCAAAACAGATTTTCTTTTGTTATTCAGAGGAAGGCACTACCTAATTAGAAATACAGCTAGTTGTTTAAAACACCTGAATGTCTTGGATTTTTATGAGGCGGCGGACCTCATAGATCAAAGGAAGTTTATCCGAGCGCAGTCCATCCATAATAGGTCCATGGTATCATACCATGCGTTGGTGTGAAATTATCGGTTGTAACGAGGTCTGTCTCTAGCTCTCTATATAATATAAGCCTCTCTCCACAACTCTTCCCCGCACATGCACACGTGATCCAGAGCCACCTCTGCAATTTTGACCAGCTCGGTTTCAATAGACCAGTTCGTAATCCTAAGGATGTTTAAGCAGAGAGGTGTAAGGAATGGAGTCAGCACAAAGTGTAATTTATTCCTACAGCAGTCGTGTGCATTGATGTCACAATGGAATATTTTACGCGTTTGGCTCTTTGATCGAGGGAGATCCGCCGCCAAACAAGCATGACAAAATGTAGGATGCATTTTGAGGAATATAATCTGTATGCGCAGAAGATTTCAGAACCACTACATGAACTGAAGTGCATGTGCAGTAGTATTACATCTTATAAAGATACGATTCTGTGAATTTCAGATTATATTGTTGCTTCGTTTTTGTGATAAAATGAGAATACTGTAGAAAACATGCCAGAGAAATGCCTCCATATCACACATTTCCAAATCATATTTCCTTAAAAATATCTTGTAAATCGTTTATTGAGTGTTTCATCTTTCATGGAAAAAACCTCAATTTCGTGTGCGGAGGTGTCCGAAAAAGTTAGGGACCAAATTCTTTCTACAATTTTTTTCAAAGTTTCCCTTCGCTTACCCCAAAACTAATTCACAGTGTGTGTAAAAAGATCAGCAACGAGCTCCCAGCGAAGGCTGAACGGTTGGCAAACTTCTCAAAACAGATTTTCTTTTGTTATTCAGAGGAAGGCACTACCTAATTAGAAATACAGCTAGTTGTTTAAAACACCTGAATGTCTTGGATTTTTATGAGGCGGCGGACCTCATAGATCAAAGGAAGTTTATCCGAGCGCAGTCCATCCATAATAGGTCCATGGTTTAAGTACATGGGGTACCATCAGCCGTTTTATTAATGCAGATGCATTGTACCTACTCTCCTTCTTTTCACACAAGAATGCTTTACAAAGATTTTCTCTTTGATAGATCTCATACTTCAATGCCGCCGATTCTCTGGATGATTTTTGCCTGATTTGACGTATAAACAAAATCGGATGCGCAGAAGAAGTTGGGGAAATATTGCGCAGTTGTGACATAAAAATTATAATACCTACGATGAATATAGAAAGATTCAATCGAGGAATGTTGTTACAATATGGCAAAAAGGCTCTAAACGTCATGAACGTGATTTTAAGTTGCAATTTAAAATTCTCAATCTCACAATGTTCCACTTCATATTACATTAAAAAAATGCATGAAGCGTTACTTTCAAATATTTTCCTTTCAGAAGTAACATGAAAAAACGTGTCCAACCTGTGCCCAAGCTAGTATTTCCATCAAAGTATGAAACTTCGTATTCGCTTGTCCTTATTAACTAATTAACTACATGTATCAAGCACGTTACAAAATTAAAAGTTCAGCCAAAGCTGAAATGTATGCATGTAAAGGAATGTGTATGACCGATTATAAAATCCAGGTGAACGTGACGCAATTGTGTATGTATCATATTGTTAAGAGCAGCTGCTTGTCATGAATGGGATTTTTTCATGAAGCTGTGTTGGATGATGGATGTAAAGACATTTTACAGTGTGCTTGAAACAACAATAGTAGGAGGTGCACATTGTGGAATGTTCTTTCACTACCTTCTCAGAGCTGAATAGCGATAGTGCTATATTTGCATGGTAATAAAGTGAAATGTGGTCGACTGTCTAATGAATTCCCATTTTACTCTGTCAGTAGTAAAATTGACCTGAGGTAATTTTCTACCAGCAACAATCTGCTCATGCGCAAATTATAATTACCAATGATTATTGGGCAAGCAGATCAATGGCAAAATGAAAGACGCTATGATGTGACATATGAAAACCAAGTCGGCCAAACTCTGTGAATATATGCAACTCCGATGTACTCCTAGCAACCTCTCCCTTGCTACCGCTCCATTCTGTTTAACCCCCTCCTTTCTCTCTCTCTCTCTCTCTCTCTCTCTCTCTCTCTCTCTCTCTCTCTCTCGCTCTCTTTCTCTATATCTTTTTTTTATGTCTCACGTAAACACACATACGCACACTTAAACATTAACACAGGAACATACACACGTACAAAATTTCCGTCCACATGCATGCCTTGTTCCTAGGATTCTTGACTAATAATATCTTTTCACATAGTATGTGAAAAGAAAGGTGGTCAAAATATTTCATAATATGTTAAGCCTAGCTATTTAGCAATTAATGCAATAGTTGGTTCTTCTTGTAATTTGTTTATATCTGTGTGATAACCTGATGAGCTGCAGACCGAAAAGCTTCGTTATCCAACAAAGTCATGTTACTTTTTACAAGGATGTTTAAGCACATGGATATCCAACTGCCGTTTAATTAATGCAGATTCATTGTACTCTCCTTCTAGTCACAAAAGAACCCTTCACAAAGATTTTCTCTTTGATCTCGATGTTCAATGCCGCCGATTCTCTGGATGAGTTTTGCTGCATTTGACGTATAAACAAAATCGGATGTGCAGAAGAATTTGGTGAAATATCCTCACCCCATATGCTTGCGCAGTTGTGACATGTAATGCCTACGATGCATCTATGAAGATTCAATCGAGGAACAGTGTTACAATATGGCAAAAAGGCTCTAAACGTGATATCAAGTTGCAGTATAAAAGTCTCAATTTCACAATATTCTGCATCATACCTGCTTACAAAATTGCATGAAACGTTACTTTCCGATATTTTCCTTTCGGACAAGTAACATGAAAAACGTGGCCAACCGCGGCCAAGCTAGTATTTCCATCTCAAAAAGTATCAAATTTCGTATTCGCTTGTCCTTATTAACTACATAATAAGCACTTAGTGACAAAATTAAAAGTTCAGCAGCGAAAGCTGAAATGTATGCATCTTTAGAAATGCGTATGACCTATTATAAAAGGAAGGTGAACGTGATGCAATCGCGTATGCATCATATTGTTGAGAGCAGTTGCTAGTCATGAATATTAAGTGGCGGCATCAAACCTTGTTCAAAGCGATGTATATCCATGTGCTTAAACATCCTTGCTTTTTACAGCAATTTGGAAATTAATGTATATTCTGGAATTCGTAGTGCAGGCTAGGGTAGTTTGGGTTGGTTAATAAAAACTGGTATTGTTTCAGAGTTGAGCTATTCACTATTTTTTTCATGAAAAATATTTGCACCTTCTGGATTAACAACAGGTAAAGAGTTTTCTTGCGGATCGTTAAATAGTGCATTGAAATAACTGTCATCTTAAAAAATAAAATGAAACACAGGCACCAGTACTGCATGAAAAACAGGTGACTATGCATTTTAGAAATCGTTGCTACATAAGTGCACCCAGTTATTTAGAATACATTAACATCAGAATCTACATGTTATAGAGATTTCTTTTTTAAAAAGTTACGACTCGAATTAAGCTGAAATTAATACATCAACAAGTCAAAAGATTTTTGCAAGCAGGTTCCGTGATATTTTATGAATTATCATTTTTGTAATAATCCTTGATATATATTTAAATAAATATATTCATATCTAAAACAAAATATGTGTATCTGATAATTAGTTTAGAACAGAAAAATGATTATTGTGCATCATACATCTCAACCCACAACTTCTTTTCTCCCAGAAGCATCATGAACTATTATTGACATTGTGATGGCATTTGATAGCGGATTGGCAGATGTGATACACAAAGGTCATTGTGTTCTGAATCGGTTATCTCATACACATTAATTTTGAGGTGCAAATATCTCATTTTAATTTTGTATTATTTTTTCAAAAGTGTCAGAAGTTGTTTTTAACACCTAGTATCAATTTCCGTTCAAATGCCTAGTTTCGTAGGATTGCCGACTGATACTTTAAAAGAAAGGTGCTCAAGCATGTCATGTTTTGTTAAGCAGGTAAGAACGTATACCTATGTTCATATAATTCTCAGATGTCAGACACACTTCACAATTTGGTGTTAAAAATAGGCTCATGCAATGTGTAAATGGATGATACGGATGTGTTAAAAAATTTTTTTTTATCAAGACACATATTACTGCATACAACAAGGATGTAGAAAATGGAGTAGATGACGAGAATGAAGAGGTTTCTTATGAAGTAGAAAGTGAAACTGACTTAATGGAGTGAATACGGAGCGTTTGTTGAAGACAGACAGGTAGTAGCTGTACATGTATGAATTACAGCAAGACATTCAATAGCATAATTAATACATGTGCATAATTGTCTTACTTGACCTTTTGTGCCAAACGTGGTACATGTATATTACATAATCACTTATCCCTACATAATCTAACAAGATGATCAAGGTACCGGGCGATATGATACCCAATTAACATAATTATGCATACACAAATGACCAAACCAGGCTTTGATTAGTCTAATCTGAATGAAATATCAAATACCCTTAAACACTGAAGTGGACACTACATTCGCTTTGCCATCCTTTATAGTAATCGTATTTTGGGCCAAACATGGAATTTTGGAAATGGCTGCCCTAATTTCCATATCATAAATATGCAAATGAGCAAATCATTTTGGTTTGGCCTAATCTGAATCAGAGACCCTGAAAAACTGCGGGTAGACACAAAAACATACGTTTATGTTTTCAAATAAGAAAGTTGTGGTCGAATAATGAGATTTCAGTAATGGCCGCACTAATTTACATATTGTCAATGTAGAAATGAGCAAATTATTTTGGCTGGAGCCTAATCTGAATCAGAGACTCTGCAAACCTGGGGGTAGACACAAAAATCATACATTTATCTTTTCAAATGAGGAGGTTATGGTGAAATATTGAAATTTCAATAATGGCCGCCCTAATTTGCATATTATGAATATACAAGTATTAAATCGTTTTAGCTGAGGCCTCATCCGAAACAGAGACCCTGAAAATATAGGTGTGGACACGAAAATCATACGTTTATCTTTTCAAATAAGAAAGTAATATGGTCAAATTAAGATTTTTTTTTAGTAATGGCCGCCCTAATTTACATATTACGCAGATTGCCCAAAGGTGCCAAACTGGCAACATTCGGATATTTAATCTGCAGCACCCCTTAAAGATATAAAATCCGCAAAAAAAAAAAAAAAAATGTGGGGACGTTAAAACCACGTGAAGTACCAAACTACTGGGCTAAATAGCCCTGCTGACGATTGCTCAAAGCCAATGAAAATGAGGAAGGCCGGTCTTAATCTAGTCAGAAAGAATGATTGAAGATGGGCAAACACATTTACCAATAGATCATTTCGTTCTGTATTCAAATGTTATTAACGTCGTTCAAACAATAAGTGACTAATGGTAACCCTACAGCTTGTCTGAGGTTTGTCCGACTAGCAACATGTAATATATTCAGTGTGTGTTCCACCCACTGAAACTGCATTATGAAATACAGGTGGATTAATAACGCGTTGAAAGACATAGTTGTGAGCACATAACGAAAATGGCTTATTCAATATGCATAATTTAGTATGTTAACGAATCTATTGTATACACTATCAACAGAGTCAGATAATAGAGAGGATGGATAGATAACAAGACGGAACATGGTAATATTCTATGATCAATAACAGCTAGGCCAGGGGAAAGATGGAGATGCCTTATTCTTTCAGCGGAATAGTCAAATAAGCTATCATAGTATACACGTAGAGACTACTTTTGCGGGCATGGTTAAAAACTATTGGCGCACACGGTAATCTCAAAACAACACTAGTATCAATCTTCTTTAATTCTTTCGGGCCAAATATACATATCCACAGACAATGGTAAGAAAGATGAATATTGTGGGTACATACCTAGTGTGTACCTCCTGTGCTTTTAGAACATGATAGCCTATAGTGCACAAGTCATGGTATGTGCGAAACTAAGATGTTAATATTGTAACATTATAGTGCTGATAGTCAGCCACTGACGTCAAAGTAGTTACAGTTTGAAGAGGTGATGAAGTCAGACGGGGCACCTGCCTTCGTTGCATTGTTGAGTTGGCACGTCATCATGACGCCATTCTCTGTCAGCACGTTGACCGAAGCACACTGGGCCAACGCCATGCAACGGAACACACACTTCAACACGGATCGTGCCTGAATCTGTGTGATCACGTGGTTACGAAGACAGAAGCCTTTGTCGCTTTCCTTCATCTGTATCAGCAGTGAGTGATGTTTTGCAGTAGCCTTAACTGCAACGTTTGGCATATAGAAACAAAGAAAGGCATAATGAGAAGAGCTCATAATATTGAGGAAGTGTGCATAAACTACACACGCAAGCTTATTGCACACCAATTCTCAATAGGCCTATTTGGTACCGTCCTTCAGCTTCGAAGCACAACATTACTCTTTGTAAGAGCTCTCACTTCTCATTCCACGCGATTACCATCACTTCTAACGGATATAATGGGTGGTATTGGAAAGTGGCAATCAAAACAATCTCGAAATGACCTTAAAAGCCAATCACTGTGAGCTAGTATAATTATCATAATAACAATATTTGAAACTGCATTGAAAATTTAGACACGGACTGCCGCTGAAGCTGAATATATCATCACATATCCATGAGGCAGTAATTAAGTCCTCGCCAACGCTTCTACTTTTATTACTGAGCGCAGTTCAATATCAGTTCGGTCTACCCATATTTTGCCCGATTAACATGTCGTTTAAGGTACTAGAAAGAGTAAGATTTGGGGTAGGACGAAAAGTTAACCTAAGAATTTGGGAAAGGGGATAGGATTATGGTTAGGTGTAATATTTAGAGTTTAGGTTAAACAAAAAGGAACTTATTTAACTGGACTCGTGATTATACACAATGAAAGAGGCGGAATCGTCCAGTGGATGAAATGGAATTAATAACAAATAATGTTAACAAGACTTTTACCTGTTTTTAATTTCACTTGCATTAGTTCACTTTTTGTTGAAGGGTCCATGACTATTTTGTAGCCTCTCTACCTCTCTACTAGCCCTTTCTTTGCGAGATTAATTGCTGCTTTATGGGATTTTTGTACATTACTCGTGCAAAAATCCTCTCAGCGTCAGTTTCATCTTCCATGTCTTCACTTCAAAGTTCCTTGAGTCTTGTTCAGTCTCTCTCTTCCATTTTGATTGCGTCCTGACAAATATGTTCAGGCCCGAAACATTCTAAATGAGATGCATGCCCTCCTGTCTTACTAATTTCCTACTGTCGATTAAAACGCATGTATTGCCCCGATCATTCAAAATCCACGACCATGCACGACTAAGCACGAAGTTTGTTGACATGTCCAAAATGTCCGGGTAGGTAGCCGGACCGTTTCTTCCGAGCGAGCCAGACCAGTCTGAACGGGCTGACCGACTGAATATGCTCGGCAGCGGGAATCTAACATTAATTACCGACGACACCTTCTGTGATCTTTTAGTGGTGTCCTAGACCCTATTACAAAAGTCCTTCCACATCTGGACCCTCAAGTCTAATGAGTAGATCCAAGGCACCTCCGACATGTCCGATATTTAATAGTAACCTAATTTGTTTTTTTGTCCGTTTTCTCATTAATACCATGGGAAACAAAGGTGCATGACTGTGCACTAGTTAAACGTGCTTTTCCCTACTTGGTGCTTCGAGAGTTAAGGGAAGACAGAGGAAGATGGAAGAAGACGCGAATGATTGAAAGTAATCACTCACCGCATCGCACTCCTGCATCTTCTGCATGGACGCAGTTATGTACCCGCCAACCATTGGACGTGCAGTCGTGGAGGGCGGCCTCCTCCCCCGTGCACGCAACGTTGTCCAGCATAATGGGGTCGACACCCTCTCCGAAGTATGCACTATCGGCCAAGTCCGACGGGGAGTAACTCCCCTGTCCGGACGTGAAATACTCATTTCCGAACGCTTCGGCCGAGTCTGATGTGTAGCCGAGCTGTCGGCACACCACTCGAGCATCGTCGTCGTCCCAGTAGTCATCGCATACGGTCCCCCATTCACCGTCGTAGTAGACCTCGACTCTGCCTTCGTTGGTTGTTTGCCCGTTGACCAGTCGCACCGTGACCGCAGGCTCGGTGGGAGCCACGCCAGTAGTCGTGACTGCAGGCACGGTGGGAGCCACGCCAGTAGTCGTAGCCGCAGGCTCGCCAGTAGTCGTGGCCGCAGGCTCAGTGGGAGCCACGCCAGTAGTCGTGACCGCAGGCTCGCCGGTAGTCGTGACCGCAGGCTCGCCGGTAGTCGTGACCGCAGGCTCGCCAGCAGTCGTGGCCGCAGGCTCGGGGGGAGCCACGCCAGTAGTCGTGGTCACAGGCTCTGAGGGAGTCACGCCAGTAGTCGTGGTCACAGGCTCGGAGGGAGCCACGCCAGTAGTCGTGACCGCAGGCACGGTGGGAGCCACGCCAGTAGTCGTGACCGCAGGCTCGGAGGGAGCCACGCCAGTAGTCGTGACCGCAGGCTCGGAGGGAGCCACGCCAGTAGTCGTGACCGCATAACCTACTTGATATACTAGCCCGGCGGCTAGATCCGCCATATACACGATGAGAGACAGATGGAAATGGAGATGGAAATCTTGTGTCATTATGTGTAAAGAGAATCCAACAAAAATCACAAGGAAACTAACAACACTCGTGATATTTCTCACTTCCATACACTGATGGTGCTTTGTAAACATGGCAAAATAACGATTCATCTTTAGGATAATATTTTTTTCGAACCTTGTCGAATCTGCTATGTAGGATGTAATTGCCACTGAATAACTTGTTTCTGTTGCTGTCGGTTAAGTATACATCGTTTCCAACTGATTCTGTCTTTGTATTTTTTTTTTTTATATAAAAACGAGTTTTCACACCAAAAGAGTGTCAGATTCAATATCTCCGATGAAAAATACGTTGGATAAGCCAACGTGTCTTGTAATAGAGAGATCCTTTCATTATAATTCCCAAAAGACGCGATATCGGAACGGATGTTCACACACAATGCACAGTAAGGTACGCCTTTTGGGCCCATGTCATTTTTATCATGGTCCTTTTTCGATAGACCCCATGCAGAATGCGGCATGGGCAGACGTGGTCAACATCGATTCCACCGTGACACTCTTTGATCGTCACCACGGTAACATGAGTAGGGACTCTCAATTTTTGTGTCATTTTAGTATAATGATTATGACCGAAAGCGGCTCGAAGGTTGTTATGACCGTATTAAATTGTCGTAATTAACCTCATGCGCCATTATCAATGAATGGACGGTATGTATTATTTCTTTCCCTTATGTACTCCGTTCTGTTAGCCGAATAGAGACCGCATCTTTTATGGGCTCTACAAGAATGATTATCATTATTAACAAAATGCTGTACACCAAAAAATTATGTTTAAATACCTATGTTGACAAACCGTAGAAGTTATGTGAAGCGATACATTCTTAACTGATTTCTATCACAGTGGCAGATCCCTTTTGCACGCCTAGCCACAAGGTTGTTGCTACTAAGCTTACAGTGTGTTCCTTTAATGTGATCACAGGTGAAGGGACTCAGTCCTTTTGCACGTCAAAAAATAAGTTTGTATAAATACCACGGGAAATCGAAGGAAATATGGTATAAGAGCTTCCTTCAAAATAACTGGAAACACAATAGCATTAAACTAATTTCCTGGAAATGTTCATAAAGCTATAATTGTGAGATTTCATACATCATGCTCGTTTAATGACTTCCGTGAAAAAAAGGGGTCCACTAGTGGAGAGGATTTTACTTAAATGTTATGTTTAAGCCGTTGGAAAATGCGTTGAATCATAATTCCAATATTTTTGGATGGCTCAGTCGCTTCGCTTTACAGTCAAAGCATAATGATAAAATCAACTTTTCATGATAAGATTTGTTTGATAAGATCAACTTGTCATGAATATTCCTGAACAATGAGTGATACCAAAATAGGAAACGATTATAACATGTATAATGGAGAATCAATTGATATGTAAATGGTAACGTGATTAACAAAAATCGTTTAAACCTACAGTTATTAATTCCCTTTTTTCTGGATGCATAAGTGGAATTCCTGAAGCAAAAGTATATTAGCATGAACTATTTTTAGCCTGAAATCGTGTAGGCAGCAATACAAATAAGCTTATGTCTTACATTGAACAGGAACGATAAAAAACGCTGAGAACACGCAGACAGTCACGAGATGCATCGATTTCATTCCCGTAGAAACAAACATGACGTAGCGCGTATGTACTGTATGACCAAAGTAAAAACCAACTATGATGGAATCGACGCAATGTATTGTTTAAAGTTGCATCGTGTGTGGAATCCAACAGGTCGACGCTGGTTAGTGGTTGCGTTTGACAAGATGGTAACTGCAGCAACAGGGGCGTTGATGTGTTCGGCGTGTAGGCCTACACGTCGCGATGGTGTCAGGATCGAAAGAGGCATTTTATCTGTCCCCCCCCCCCCCCCCACACACACACATACACACATACACACATGCGCACGCACACACAAACAAACGAACATACTCGCGACCCTATATATTTTCCTTTTTCATGGGTGCTGGCGATGGCGTGTAATGATTCCTTCAAGCTGCATGATCTGTGTCTCTTTAATACGAGCCCCACCACCATCTTGGTCCATAAGAATAGAAATAAAGAGAGAGAGAGAGAGAGAGAGAGAGAGAGAGAGAGGAGGGGGGGTAGGTGGTGGTAGAGGAGAGAAGAGAGGGATTAAGAGAGAGGGAGAGACTGAGAAGGAAGGGAGGGACGAACGTTATGTGTGTGTGTGTGTGTGTATGTGTGTGTGTGTGTGTGTGTGTGTGTGTGTGTATGTGCGAGAGACAAAATAAGAGGCCATACATTAATTTTTAATAAAATGCCTTTATTGCTGCCAACGCGGCTATGCCGACTTCAACACCAACAACGCTGGGTAAACATTCAATCCACGTTCTCTGTAAATTAACAACAGCGCCACCTATGTCCGTATCAACGATTATCATATTGATCTAGCCAATAGGGTAGAGAGATTAATATGTGCGCTCGTGCGTAATAGTCCAGCGGCATAGCTCGATATAATTACTAAATTATTCACTGTTTTCTAAAAGCTCCAAATCTGGAAAGCATGTAGAGTGATATATTTTACGCAAATTTATATATTAAGCCATCTCAAATTTTGCCCAAGAGAGCCATAGCGGCCACTTAAAAAAATGAACGCTATATGATAAAGTAACACTGACCAATTTCATAGATAACATTTGAATGGCATATTTTCTAACATCATATAAGAAGCCATATTAAAGGAGGTTAAATTTACCGCAAGATGGTGTCAGATTTTGCCGGCTTTCTGGTGATTTTCATGACACATTTAGGCAACTGATATAATCTTTAACAACTGGTGAATTTGCATTAATTACACATTGTCTTAAAAAAAAATCAAAAGTTCGCCTCACTAATAAATATTAACTTGTTGACAATCTGCCAGGATATAATTTTCTTACGTAAAATGATCTTTAAAAAGATTGTCTTTACTTCATGCAGCTCTATAAACTTGATACTTTGACATGACTACAGCATTTTGTACACATTTTATTTGGTTTTATTTGGTCATATAGTCAACACGCAACGGTGCTTATCGGCTCTGCATGCCCTTTGTATACCTCTTGTATCACCTTTTTCTCGCAAAACGCAAGTTACGATTGGCCTTCATCAACAAATCAATATTTGGTACAGAGATGGGTCATCCTAGTGGTGATGAAAATATGTTGGTATGCAAGCCTGACACAGATCAAAAGCGCAAAGTGTGAGACATGCCGCAGTTTACAGGACATAATTATGTATGTACATACGTTTGTACAATTTCATACATTTTATATGCATTATGACATCACAAAAAGCTGCCATCACGAAAACTGACCTCTGTTCTTGAAGGGATGCATTTTCTTTGCTTATTCATTTGTGTCATTTCGATGTTGTGCGTCACTTTAATAAGAAGCAATTGTAAGTCTATCTTCCTGCACCCTTTGACACATCCACATAACATAATCATCTTCATTAACAAATTCTTGCCTGAATGAGAATTTTGCATGGGAACTGCATGCCGATCATCCAGAGAACACTCAAATTGTGATGTTTGCAAGGACAACAAAAACAGTATTTTGTTGTTGTAGTTGAATTTTGTTGAGGATGAATGAGCTGTAGTACAATTAGGTCCACACACACACACGCACACACACACACACGCGCACACACATACACACGCACATACACATACACACGCATAAACACACACACACACGCGCGCACACACATACACACGCACACACACACGCACACACACACACACACACACACACACACACACACACATCACCCTTTCCCAAACTCTCTATGTCTCCCTTTCTTTGTCTTGGCCCCCTTCTTTCTTTCTCTGGCTTCCTGTTTGTTCTCCCTCACTCTCTCCCACGCACCATAACAAAGGCAACAACATACCTACGATTAACTCTTTCATTACCAATGACATGCAGATGTGTAGTAAGCCAATGGGGTTTTCAACGTCTGGTAATGTAAATGTGTTCAAAGTTTAACCAGTTATATGGTATTCTCCTTTGTTCATCATACCCATTTGTTCATAATACACGATTCATGACTTTGAGAAGTAGGCTATATCGATAACGAAAGGGAATGAGAAATCAAATGGAAATGAAAATGATCTGTCAACGATGTTTTGTTGAGCTCCTCGCCCGTTTTTCGCTTCTCAATCATTTTATGTGCATTGATCTCAATTAAGTTGTACGTATCATTCATTTGAAGTAGTGGATGTCCATTACCATGGTTACCAGCTATTAAGTCCTGTTAGGGAGACGTATTAACAGAGCGGAGAGACTTTCCCTCTAATTGCAAATTATGCGATTCAGCTACTGACTGACATATCGAACAAAGGTGAGAAGCTTATTTAGATGTAGATTGGCCTATATAAAACGAGGAATTATCAGTCTCTTCAAGGTGCGTCGATCCTGGCTGCGCATACAGAGTCCAGAACTTTGGAATTGGTCCCCTTGCGTGTTTTCAAGTTTGTGGCTTACCTGGCGAAATAGTAGGCCTGTTATTCTTGCATCAACTCGTTCACTGCCAGACTTATATTGATACGACCCTGCAGTATATGTGTGAATTGCCATTACGAAGTGCCTCATTCGCGCAGTCAACGTTGGTAATCATTTCAGTCTAACGCTGGTAACATTTCTAATTGAGGATGACTTCAACCGTCTTCACCAATGTCAGCATGGTAAGTGAGATTGCTGGCCAATCGCGACCTTCTAATGAGCTGCACCTGGCCCACCAAGGCTCCTGGGAGTTTGAGGTGCACCCCGCTGTCATGTGTGCTACAACTCTACTCTTCATCTCATCCGTCTTTTTCAACATGTACGCCTTCATTTCCCTGGGGAATGATACTTCTTTCAATGAAATCGAGTCGATTCTTTACAGGGTTCTAGCCTTAACCGACTCCCTCATGTCGTCTTTGATCTTCGCCAGACTCGCGGTAGGGTACGGTCTGGGCGCGTCGCATCACATCGCGCAACTAGTCCAGATGTACGGCATGGTTCTTCATATGACTCTCTACACCATAGTCTCCCACGTCATCATCATCCTCAAGATCTACCGATACGTCTTAATCGTGCATCCCATGCTCTTCTACCGGTGGCTAGCGGCGAAAGCTCTTTTCCGTCTGGAACTGATAATTGCACTCGTCTTTAGCAGCGCCGTCATAGGGGCCGTCTCTGCAGTTTTGATTCGGCGTGTCGGTAACGAAAAGTTTCTCTTCACGTGTCCATTTTTCATCGCCCCTATCTTAACCGTCGGCGCCGTCATACAAATGATCACCAGCACGAAAATGTTTTGCATTGGCCGGAAGCAATCACGCAAAATCAACAGCGCAGCGTGTAACGGATTGCCCATAGTGCGGATAAGGGACTCGCTGAGGGCTTACAAGACCACTGTATTGGTTGGTATAGCATTCTGGTTCGCCGTTGTCCCGTGGCTCATGGTGTTTGTCCGCGCCCTCGGTATTTCCAGAGATAACAACCCGGTCGTATTGATCGGTCTGTGCGCAGCTCAGCTGAATAGTTCCTTCAACTTCCTCATCTTTTACCAAACGAACAAAGCATTCAAAGCTGCCGTCACGAAGCAGATGAAGAAACTAAAGGACAAACTTTGCTGTAACTATACTGTACAAGGGTAAAGTTTCACGTTTAATTGAGATTCATTTCTCTCATCATATCTTCATAAAAGAAAAGCGAATATCTCGTATTTCTAAGAGCAGAGTTAAAAAAAATCCTCGCAGAAGCTTATATCGACATCGGCTTCTTTCATTTGTCGAAATACTATTGTTTGACGTTTGCATGAAGGCGTGTGGGCAGAAGGCTGGAGCGCGCTCCGAGCTCAGTGCGCCATTTCTAAAACTGACCTTGTTCTCTCTCTCTCTCTCTCTCCCTCTCTCTCTATTTCGCTCTCCTTCTCCCTCTCACCCCCACCTCTCTCCCTCTCTTTCGCTCTCTCCCTCATTGATTATTACCGTCTTAATATTGTATTACTATAGATATGAGTATGCAGTTGGATAGGTTTTTCTTATTGTACATAATCCAACAAATCTACCATGTTTAAGATGAACTAAACTGATGTTATATAGAGATGAATTGTGTACAACTTCTGTGGATATAGTTTGGTTAGATTATGCGGTACTGATATTCACACATAGTTTATCAATAATAATCATACCTTTTCAGGTTCGCTGCCCAATAACCGACACAAATTTGGGATATTTGAGGAATTTGCATTTCTTAATTTGATGTGCAGAAGAGTTTAGAACCACTGTACGTGCTTATGCAGTAGTGGTAAATCTTCATAATTATACCATTTTTGTGCATTTCGTCTATCATTATCCGCTATAAGAGATGAAGGATGAATGTTGCAAACAAAATGTAAAAAATGCATTAATTTATCCATTACTCGGTCGTATTTTCGAATAAATGTCTGGCAAAACGTCTAATCATCTGTTTAGATTACACGGAACAACCTTCGCTCCGTGCCCGAAAGCGTTGCGAAATATATTTGCCAAATTCTTTTTTTTTTTTAATTTACTTCAAAATGTTAATTTGCTCATTTCTCAAAATAAGTATGAATGCTTGAAATATGAATGGAAAACATTTTCAGCGCACAACTCTTCGATCATAATGGACACGTTCGCATTGTCCTATTAGAAATGGAGGGTATTGCTCAGAGCACCAAAATGTGATGATTGTTATGAGACGGGTGAATCTGCTTGGATCAAAGGGAGTCGTTCGGCTACAATCCATCCATTCTAATACACATGGTCACAAATTGGATGTGCTTTGTAAAGTATATTTAATTATTGGCAAAGTATTTGTTACTCGTGTTAGGTACCTAGTAATAATAGGATGTAAGATCTCATCTTTTATCTTACCTAAGAATTATCATCTCGAATATGCGTCTTTTTTGGGTGATTATTAATTGATTTTATATCAGTAATATCAACATCGATATCATGCGTTTCTGCTTATCTCTTTTAATTCTGTAAATGCAAGAGGTTCGTGCGATTGGTATCAAAAGTTCGTTGTTTAGAAACCATGTTGTTGATACTTTCTTGTCGCCCATCATCGACAACCTTAGTGTCAAGGCCAAACACATCTTTGTGACATTAATATGATTAAACAACTAGTATAGTGTGTCGTCTGCCAGTCATTCCGGTGATTTGTATATGAGAACAATGGATGATTTACATGTGTCGTTTATGAAGGTCTATAAGAGAAACAATAAAAGTGTTGATCATGTAATAAATCAAGAGAAGTGTTGATCATGTAGTAAATCAAGAGAAGTGTTGATCGTGTAGTAAATCATTTTACAGGACTTTCATGCATCATTAGTCCACCTAATTAGTTGATTACGTTCAACTGTGCTAAATTGATTTCTAAATGTCGGATAATATGTGAACCATAAAAGGGAAAATGACACTGCAACATGTGTGTCCATTGCTGAATGAAAGGACCTTATCAATCATGACAGTTAAAATTAGCAGAATTCTCTGCTTTCACAATTATGTTAATGTGAACGTTTCGTGTGAAACAGGCTCAGTGCATTGATATTATTTTGAAGTGACTAGATATATGAGTACAAAAATAAATACAGATAATATTCATATAGCCCTATTTATTTGGATGGTCTTTTGTATCATGAATTATGCGAACGTATCCCATACATTACTACCTTTGTTCATTTTGATATACGATGCTTTCACACGGGTCTTCTGACTCAAAGTGAGCGAACGAATGAAGAGATAGGTCAATAAATAAACTGATATCACCATGATCACAATCATTTCATTCGCTCATGTCACATTAATCACGCCGTGTTATAACCATTGTGACGCTCTGAATAAAGAGAGTAAATGATCCAACCCTATACTTAATTGGACAGGGGAATATTTGTGAGGAATGAAAAAAAAAATAGTAGCCAGGTTAATGACAACGAGAACCCTCATCATTCTACCATCAGGGCAATTAACTAGGAGTTGTTAAAACATGTTTATACATTCGTATCGGTAGGAGTATGATATTTGTGTAGTTTCAAGTTTCAAATATAACTGTCACAAACAGGGACGTTTTTCAGCTCAAAATGAAAATAAGTACATCAAGTCCGTTATGAATAATGATATTATTTTTTAACAAAGAAATTTTTAGGCACACACCCAGTAGTAAGCATAGCGTGCTTCATCCTGTAAATGAACGAAAAACAAGTCAGACAAAAATCTTGGAACCGGCCGACTACTCATGAATATTAATGAGTCAGATGAAATGAGACATGAGACTCTTTCGGGTATTTGTTTCCATGTCGTGTCTTGACCATGTTCACCCGTGAACTAGAAATATCTTGCGTGGTTAAGTCGCTGCTCGGTAAGCAGTAGATTGTAGGTTCAAATCCCGTCTGATTCCAAGATTTTTGTCTGACTTGTTTTTCGTTCATTTACAGGATGGAACACGCTATCCTCATTACTGGGTGTATACCTAAAATTTCTTTGTGAATTGAAATTACCCCAGAAAGCCCTTTCACTAAAAATCTATCCGAATTGTCCCTACGGCGGACTACTCATGAATATTAATGAGTCAGATGAAATGAGACTCGTTCGGGTATTTGTTTCCATGTTGTCGTGTCTTGACCCGTGAACTAGAAATAGCTTGCGTGGTTAAGTCGCTGCTCGGTAAGCAGTAGATTGCAGGTTCAAATCCCGTCTAGTACCAAGATTTTTGTCTGACTTGTTTTTCGTTCATTTACAGGATGGAGCACGCTACCCTTACTACTGGGTGCCTAAAATTTCTTTGTGAATTGAAATTACCCCAGAAAGCCCTTTCACTAAAAATGATATTATTGCTATTGGAATATAATGGAAATACATTGAAATAAAAATGTAAATCATATACCTTTTTGATACATAAAAATGTAATTAGAGTACAGATGCAGTCACTTAAATTTGTAATACATCATTGCAGTCATGGCTTTTTATAATGCATTTTAAAAAGTTGTAAAAACAAGGAAGGAAAATATGGAAAGCACACTTCCGCTCCAAACGATACATGTACAATAGACAGGCCTGGTATGATCATGATGGTAATCGATATGATCATCCTGAACGATATTAAGGAACACGTTGGCTTATTTTGTCATTAATTCAGCGTGTGCTAGACAAGAAATAAACTGATATTGAGAGCATCCGTCCCCATCTTACATATTTTATGATAAATAGGTAGGTTAAAGTCAAGGTCCACCCATAATATTGTAACAAGTAGCATTATACGGTGGCTGAAATTCTCTTCCAAAAAAAAAACTCATCAAGCTGGTGGTGACAAAATGGAGTTTGAACGATCCACTCGTAATAACGTAACAAATAGAACCATACCGAGGGTGAAATGGTCTTTCGAAAAAATGATCATTTTAGTGATGACGAAATGGAGTTTGAACTAGAGCCACTATCAGTATCATGATTTTAACTTTTCAGTGTACTTCTCGAATTCGTAGATTCAGTGGTGTAATATCAACGCTTCGAGTACCACCACATGTGTAAACATACACATCTCACACTTGTGACTTATAGCGCATCACTGCCTGGTAGTTAAAGAGTTAACTGGTACGCGTTGGCGTTGTCTAGTTCATAGCGGTCCGGTTGCCCCGCGGTGTCCCGCTGCTCGGTTTTAAAGTGGCAGGGCGCTGGAGTGACCACACTCCCTAAAAAGTTTGGCGCCCCGTTAGCGGGATAGAAGGCTTCCTCGTGCCCGTTACTCTGGCGAGCGCTCGTCATGCCCGTAGTGGCGTGCTGCTCGTAGAAGCCGCCATCGGACGAGTCCGCTCCCGGCGACTCGTCAGGCCCAGGATCGGGGCTGTCTCGCAGCATGTCCTCGAGAGAGCGGATGTAGTTCTGTGCGAGTAGCAGCGTGCTAATCTTGCTGAGCTTCTGGCGGTGTGGACCCTGCTTCAGCCGCTTGAAGGGCAGGGCCTGACGGAGCCGCTCGAACGCGTCGCACAGTTGGTGCATGCGGTCGCGCTCCCGGGAGTTAATCCGATCGCGCCGCTGTACAGTCGCTCTCCTACTGCTGTACCGCCTGATCCCATCCGGGCCCTTAGGCGGCTTCCTCCCCACCGTCGTTCTCTTTCCCGACGTCGTGGCGTCTGACGATGCCGACTCGACGGGCGGGTAGGTGCCGTACGATGTGTAACGATGGTGTGGCGGTGTCATGACGGGGATCGAATGGTACGCATTCTCGTTCGTCGAAGGGAGATAGCCGTAATCGTGATAACACAGTCCGTTCACCTCCTCACTCGCGCCGAGCCCTCCAGGGCAGTTAGGCGTCGCGTCATTGTACTCCTGGTCATGGTCGTGGCTTTGGTCGTGGTATCCCCGAAGCTCGTGGGGCCCTCCCTCACCGCACCTCAAGGCGAGGCCGCGAGCTACCGCATCCGCGATGTCGATGATATCCTCGTTGCTGCGTGCCATGATGACTTCGTAGTCGCCCACGATCACCTAGAGCAGATCCGTACATCAACACTATCAGCCCTGTCTGCAGATTATTGAAGCGACGAACACGATGCGAACCTGAAACATGTCACAGACAATGCTTATGTTAAAAAAAATTGATTGACTGGTTTATCTCCAACACAATATCAACCCTGGGCCCCGTCTTGTAAAGAGTTACGATTTATTTAAATCGATCGGAAGTCCAATCCACTATTTGTAGTGCACATAATATGTAGAGAGAGAGAGAGAGAGAGAGAGAGAGAGAGATAGAAAAGGGGGGGGGGGCAATTATATAAACTTTGAGAGAACGAAGTGAGGATATAAGGAGAAAAAGACAAAGGGAGGGAGAAAGAGAGAGAGAGAGAGAGAGAGAGAGAGAGAGCCAGGAGGCAAACATAAGGACATAATCATATACAGAGAGAGAGAGGAAAAAATGGGGATGGCGGATAAATAATAATGAAAATGAATAATGAGACACGATGCCTCCACAAAACAATAACTATACGTAACTGGTGCGGGTAGACTCTACAAAACAATACAAAAATCAAATAATTATTTCTCACTTTGTGCTGGTTGTAGCACGAAATAAACCATGAAATTAAAAGAATATTGATAACGCCGCCTATGCAAAATTGCACAAAAAATTCATCACAAAGTGTTGCATGTTGATTAATGGTCGGCGTTGTCTGTCCTGTATAGTTATTGGTAGCCTAATCGAAGTAAATAAGCATATATACCTTGCTGAAGAAGTAAATATGTTCTGAAAGAGAACCTTACAGACCAGAGCCGTTACCAGCTTTTTTAAGCGGAGGGAGGGGTGGGGGGGGGGGGGGGTCGCTCTTTGGGGAAAAAAGACACAAAAATTACCAATAACAGGTCGCCGATCATAAAAGACCTATAACCCGCCTCCCTCCTAACCCCCACACCCCCTCGGCGACACCCCCCCCCCAAAAAAAAAAAAAAAAAAAAAAAAAAAACCTAACTTGCCCCCTGTGGTCATTTACAATCCTTACAGTATGGAGCACTAAACTAACTTCCATATTGGAAATATACCAACAATATATTTTCTGACTGAAATTGTCCCGCAAACTACAACGCCATTCTGCTGATATACCCTTTATGTTTGGGAACACTTTTTTTTATGAACATAACATATTTATAGTTCAGTGTTTGAAGGCTCATTCGTGGCGTTATATCTCTTATGACTCCCCATATATAGCTTTGACGTCCTAACATACTTGATTCTTTCATCATGTTATTACCACAATTATGTGAAATGTTAACGTTGGTATTGGTGGATGTGAATTATTAAAAATACACTTCAAACTTCAAACTTGCAACTTGACGTGTCCACTATGTTTATGTTTAATTCAAGCCTACACCGACTATACTGGTATTTAGGTAACACTAATATACACCAGTCTACACCCGTCTACACCAATTTACATTAAACGACAACATTCTCTTAATTGATAAGATTATATTGTTATCACGTGATTGTGTGGTTCATTTTGTATACGATATATAATTCGCAACTTTGGTTTCAAGAGAAAATACGGTTTACCTGTGAAATGTGGACAAATTAATAAACGTGAATCTTGAAACACTGTATGGTTGCGGAACATGAATCTTCAGAAAAGTCCTGCTATTATCACGGGTCGCGTTATCTTTACTAATACTATTTCATACCAATACCATCTCTAGCGGTGAGATGGTGCGTCCCATTATCCTGCTCACAGCGACAGAACCGTTGAATTTAAAACCAAGATACTGTCTTATGCAAACAATATCTAAAAAAAGGTGGTAAAATAAATGATCCTGTCTCGACGATGTTAATTCTTTATCATTTGGTGCTATAGATCCAAAATTTTGGGGCGAATCTAAGAATGTTGTGTATATTATGTATGATGAAATCACCATTTCTCCGTGGTTAAAATTTCCGTTTGATTTAAAGATTGAAATGACGATATTATGATATTGGGACGATTCAATCACGTGATCACATCGGTTCTGCCATGATGGTGATTAAAAACTGGTCCCGGAAAAGCCGTCGCGGCAAATTGTAAGCGGTGAGCGGCAGCGGCACACTGCTCTCACGTGTGAACGGTCCTTAACCCTTTCTCCACCATGGAAGAATGTTTGCACAAGTAATAATACACGCAACTCCCATAGAGCAGCGTATTGCCTGGCACACATAGGGTTAATACACATTTCCGTATAGGGCAAGATTTGATTTGATTTGTTTTGATTTGATTTGATTTGATTTGATTTGATTTGATTTGATTTATTTTCCATAATAATCTTCAACAATAATATACAATTGAATACAAGGAATTAACAAATATTTATCAGGACAGTTCATCTTCAACTGGTACACAAAATGAATTGTACAAATTAATATGGAGGGAAACCTAAAAAAAGGCATAGCTTGTAAGTTATAGGTTACACATAAGTGACGTAAAGGACAAATGTACGGAAAATTAACATGATAATTTCAGTAAAAATGCTAATTTTCCTTCTTAAAAGCAACTACATGCCTGTGGTTACATACTAAAAAATAAAATATATTGTGGTCTGAGATTTCCATCTGTCACATGGAGTCTGACAGAGAAGGAGTTGAGCTACGCTAATATAGTTTGATCTATATTTAATAATACTTCATCAACTTGAATTATAGTGCTGATGCATAAGCAACTTATAAGCAATGAGAAACACAAATGGTCACCAACTAGATATTTACTGTTAGCAAACTCCGATTGCATTTTCTAGACTTGAGAACGGTACAAGTCATAATGAAATAATTCTCAAAAAATGAATGTGATTAGACATGGTCCCAAACTCCCATTTCTCTTTTAGAAACGTGGAAATGGCATCGTGATATAGATAAAGATATGACATGCTCGCATTCTTACCTGTAATCGTGTTCACGTTAACAATATACACCCCGGAATCGCAGCAGGTAAAAACTTCCTTCAAGCTGCAAATATATTTGTGGTAGTTTTGAAGATTATCGCTGTCATAGCACCATATCCGGACCAAACATGTGAAAAAAAAAATATTGCTTGAAACCACTGTGACATCAATTCCTCGAAAACAAATCACGTCCACATTCATCAGCCGCCGTAGTATCAGTTTACCGTCTCATTTCTGGCCGATCTAAATCCGAAGGGCAAAACAAAAATGATTCTAGGCCCACGCCTACCATGACGATCTGAAAACACAAATCACAAAAATACTACCAGCAAATGTGAATGCGCAATAATGTCGCCTTAACTTGGTGCATTGCTGCGGATCTCATTTGTCGTATCTTTCCAATCTGGTTGAGTTTTCAATCATTTCGTTTAAAGGTATATAAAAATTTAACACACATTGTCCCACTCTCCTTGAACAAAATCATTCATTTTCATTTTCATCACAGAATCACAACAGTGAGTGATTTCAATTAATCTTTTAGTATATGGACAAAATCTTTATACCAAAGTGGGTCGGAGGACAAAATCAATGACATTGAATCAATAGTGATATTTCATGTAGTTTTATTTGGCGCCCCATAAAGTTAACCCGTGTTTAGTAGTCTTAGACAAAGTACACCTTGGCTATACACGATTAATGGGGTAGCTGCAATGATTGTCAGAGTTTTAACTTTGGTATTAACTGCCAAAGCTTCATCCAGGCAAAATTGTTTATTTCTGTTTTCATTTAAATGAACTTGGTTCAGCAGTTTGGCCTCATTATTAAAGAATTTCTCAAACAACATTCCAAATCGACATATTAATGAATTATAAATATGCATTATTGATATCGTTTGCTTCAAAGTACAATTTCTTTTAGCTTAATCTCCATACTTTTGTGACAAAACCAATTTTCTGATGGCACGTGACCATCAAATTACTGACCGTACACTTTCAAGTTAAGTGTTTTTTATGTTTCATGAAACAGCGTGAAACACGATGAGGTCATTTTTACTTTGAAAACGGCAATCAAAACGGGCATAGCATTGTGATTTTCCAATTATCTCTTCGCATGTGCTTTTCTTTATTGTAAAGTTGAGTGATCTATCAACATGATTAACGCGTGCTCATCAAATCGTACTGCGTGTGAGAGATGTTTCTATATGTTTCTACATTTATATTATATAGGTCATCAGACATGTATCAATTTGATATGCAATCTTAAATGTTGCTATTTCGTGCTTTCGTTTATAAATTGTGGATATAAGGTGTAAAAGCAGCAAAAAATATCATATGCATAACAAAAATCATTGTTATTTGTCTATCAATGTGTTTCTCCTTAATAATAACAACGACATTTTCATTCGTAGTAGTAGTAGTAGTAGTAGTAGTAGTAGTAGTAGTAGTACGTGTAGCAGTAGTAGTAGTAATAGTAGTAGTAGTAGTAATAGTAGTAGTAGTAGTAGTAGTAGTAGTAGTAGTAGTAGTAGTAGTAGTAGTAGTAGTAGTACAAGTCGTAGCAGTAGAAATGGTAATGCTAGAAGTAGTATTACTAGAAAAAGTATACGTTGCAGTAGTAATAGTAGTAGTAGTAGTAGTAGTAGAAGTAGTAGTAGTAGTAGTAGTAGTAGTAGTAATAGTAGTAGTAGCAGTAGTAGTAGTATTGTAGTAGCAGTATTGTAGTAGTAGTAGTAGTAGTAGTAGTAGTAGTAGTAGTAGTAGTAGTAGTAGTAGTAGTAATAGTAGTAGTAGTAGTAGTAGTAATAGTACTAGGCTAATATACCAGTGGTAGTAGCCCCCCCTCCTCTTTTCCACTCCCTGGTTGTGTGTTGTGGGCACTGCCTTGTGGACAGTGATATTGATGGATGCGCCGTGTCGGTGGATCTCCAGCCAAGCTTTGATTGATCGTCATGTAATACTAGGACTGAGCGAGCCGTATGGGCATGCAAATTAGCTGGGTAGCTGGCTATGGTTGTACAACGCTCCGTATCCATGTTACTTCCGTTTATTTAGCGTGTTGAGTTTGCTACGTACGATAAACAATAGTGCATATTATTGTCGTCTGAATACAATTATTTAATTTTTCATTTCAAAATATTCATCAGAATGGAAAGTTCAACATGCTTGCACGCATTGTAATATTAGAGCAATCTATCTATACATGTGAGTTCATGTTACGTATGAGAGAGTGTGATCATAGTACAGAGTGAGAGGGGTTAAACAGGTGGACGAACGTTGAGCATGGGAGAGAGAAAGATAACGAGAGTGACAGAAAGAGAAGGAGATACAGAGGGCAAAAGAGAGTGAGAAATATGGAGAGAGAGAGAGAGAGAGAGAGAGAGAGAGAGAAATAGAGAGAGAGAGAGAGGGAGAGAGAGAGAGGGAGAGAGAGAGAGAGAGAGAGAGAGAGAGAAATAGAGAGAGAGAGAGAGGGAGAGAGAGAGAGGGAGAGAGAGAGAGAGAGAGAGAGAGAGAGAGAGAGAGAGAAATACGGTGAGAATGAGAGAGGGAGATGTAGAGAGAGAAAAACAAGAAGTGGAGAGGGAGGGATGGTGACAGAAGGAACGATAAGAAGAAAAGTGACGCGTCATATTCTGAAATAATGACAATTAGTATCATTACAGAGATAATTTCTTGAGTAAATTGAAATCTAGCTTTTCCCATACTGGAAGTTAGTTATGATGTTATGACATCATTCAGATTGTATAAGCTAGTGTTAATTTGAACATGATTTTAAAAAGTAGACTGGTAAATCTCATAATCTGCTGTGATAACAAAGAGAGATACAGGTTTAGAGATTATTACGATTAATATCTTTATAAATTAACATCTAACTGACTATTGTGATCGTTGATGAAATGATATGATATTAAAATAGCGCCTACCATGCAGTTTAGAGTTAATTTGAACATTACTTTATCGAGGAAAATGGCAAAATCAATAATCTCTTTCCGTGAGAGAGAAACCAAAACAAACATTACTAAAAAATCTTTTCTGGGCAAAACGCTCATTATATTTGTAATTAAAATATCAATGGATACAATGGCACGTGCAATATTTTAACCTGCAAACGTGGAATTTAACCATTCTGGATAGGGGCAAACGAGTGAAACAGATCGAAAGAGGAGGAAAATCGTTACGCTCGTTTAGTTCTCTCCATTTATGAATTTCCTTCTCGTCAGTTCCATGAAAATGCGGGTACGTTGAATGGGAGCACGCGCGTACGAGCGCCCACCATCCGCCCGTATCCATTAGACAGTGATAAGGAAGATCTATACCAATCATAAAGCGAGTGTTGTGATAGGTCGAGAGGTGTCGACAACGTTCAACCAATCAGATTACTTCGCCCACAACCAGAATAGCGCGCGGGCTTTGAAGAGAGTGCGATCTCCATGCAAGTATAGCTCGTTGCAATAGTACATGTATCATGGCAACCCTTTGCCACATAATCACCACGGTGAAACAGCCCACTGTACGTGGTGTAGCAGAAAACAGTGTATTACCATTTTCCCTTGGCAGCACCGAGTGAAATGAATTGTTTTGATTGAGAAAGGACAATGTTCCAGAAAAAAAAATGTCTTGAAAGTTATACCAACGTGATGCAAATGTTCGACCACGAAATAATACAATAATTACATACTTCTAAGAATATATATGTTTAAATCACGTACATGTCCTCTAGATATAAGACGAATATAATAAACTTGAGACTAAAACTCGCAATATGCTCGCAATATATCATTTTACATAGGCGTTTGACGCTACATGGCTGTAAAGAGTCACTTTTCACAGTGCAATAATTATTGATTTATGTCTACGTGTTCGTGAGCTCTTAGCATTGACTCCAGTCTGTGGACTGTATTTTCCAGCAAGCTACATGCACGTTCGTTTAGAATTATCCATCATTTTAATTAAAAAACAAAATCTGTGATGCAAGTTATTTTTTGTAATTGATCCTCAAAGCGTTCTCGAATTCTCTTTATTGGAGCTCCCAAAGTCAAGGGTGGGTGAAAATAAAAAAAACAAGAAGCCCCAAAAGAGACCAACAAACCATCAACTTTCTTCGAGGCAATATGGTCAACCATTTAGGGCTGGACCATGAGTATTAAAACTTTATGTGATTACAAATTATCGTAATAAAATAATAGTACGCTCGTCTCTTCCATCTTAATCTTTTCTTTCAGAACTCTGTCTTGGAGCACGAAATCTTAAGACACACAAACGGCAGACCCTCTGGATGTCGTCAAGGCCATTTGCATCACGACACGGTAAAGATTCAAGCATAAACACAAATACACGTTTTTTCATCAAAAATATGAACTTTCCTTACTACCCCCATGAAAAACTCAAGATGATGGTGAAAACAGATTGAACAAATAGGACCTTACAAAGAGGATGTTACCTTGCGCGAATGGTGGCCGCAATAGGAGTGCTGATACCTTATTGTTGTTATCAGAAACACTATTAAAAACACCGTGGCTGCCAGGACAATAACTCGTCCGGGTTAAGACCCGGGAGAGCGCTGCCTCTGGTCCGCTGGGTCCGCTCTACAGGTGATACGGAGCCGGAGAACGGTGGGCGTATCGTAAACAAATTCATCAAATCATCAAAACAACAAGACAAGTAGCTTCACGTAATGGTGACCCGCACAAAATGGTGACAAGTCATGCACATAGTGGTGACATGTACAAAATTGTGACATGCACGTAGTTTCTCGCATTCGCTGCTTTCATGATCAAGATGTATACGAGGTTTGTATTGACGGAAGCGATCACGGAGTGCCACAACTCACTGTTCTGAGCTATCTGTATGATTTGTACCCGCTCCAGAGGGGTATTTCACCAAGCTAAGAACGACTTTATGCACGACTGATGACCCTTTCTTGTGCTAAATCAGATACCCCAATTTGGTCCTGTTTTAACTTAGTGTGAGTTAATTTCCAACAGTTATGACAATCCTAATCATTTTTGACAAATCATAAACTTTGTATTCGACGCTTGTTAGCAATACAATTTTTTAATTTCTGAGGATCAAATTTCAACTTTAGCTGATGGGAATAAAAATTAATGAGAATCTGATTTAGCTTAAGATAGGGTAACTAGTCTTGTGTGAAGTTGTTCTTACTTTAAAAACAGCTCAGTGAAACACCCTCAGGTCATGGTAAACAGCCCCTTGATCTACTAGCCAATCAGTCGGGATGTGTATCCAAGTAACTCCCCTTCCTTTTCCATCTCTCTTTTCCATCTGTCTTTCCCATCAAGCCAACTTCTTCAAACCACCTTAACGAAGTACATGCCCCAATCTTAACATTTGGCTCTCTGGAAAAAACACACACACACACACACACACACACACACACACACACACACACACACACAAACACAAACACACACACACACACAAACACACACACACACAAACACACACACACACACACACACACACACACACACACATGCACCCACACACACACACACACCCTCCCCATATATCTCGCATACGACTCTCACGTTTTCTTTTTATAACAAATCATTTATGATTGCGCAGGACAGGAGGTCTACCAAAATGAAAGCGCTCTAGGCTTTAATACATATTTTTAATCTAAAAAAAAAAGGTATTCACGTATGTCACCTAACCCCAATGGACATCACGTAAAGTTTCAGGAAACTAACAACATGTCACACGCGAAGAAGGATAACAATGTCATGACAAGTACATTTCACACATTCCAAAACATTCCTGAAATGGTTCAACATTCCTTGAACCATTTGAGCTGACCGTTTTCAAAAGATTATCGATACCAAAGTCACCATAATTTGCAAGAATGGTTATGAACTGCGAAATGCACTATGATGAGTTATGTGTGCATGCGATTGAAATTGTATTTTGTTATCGCGCGTTATGGTCAGATCAGCAATGTGATGCCTGTTGATCTTTTTCAACAAAATATGGGGAAAATTATTCAAACCTGGAAAATGTGCTGTTCATCACCAATGATTTTTGTATCGTGTGTTCAATGTTAGACAAGTTAAAAAAGGGACATAAGATCTCGACCCGGCCCCACGCCTTCCCGTCTCTCTCTCCCTCTTCCACTCTCTCTCTCTCTCTCTCTCTCTCTCTCTCTCTCTCTCTCTCTCTCTCCCTCTCTCTTCATTCTCTCGCTCTCTCTTCATTCTCTCGCTCTCTCTTTATCTCTCTCTCTCTCTCTCCCTCTCTCTTCATTCTCTCGCTCTCTCTTTATCTCTCTCTCTCTCTCTCTCTCTCTCTCTCTCTCTCTCCCTATCTCTATTCCTCTCTCTCTCCCACCCCTCTCTCTTCCTCTCTCCCTCCCCCCTCTCTCTCTCCCCCTATCTCTATTCCTCCCTCCCTCTCTCTCTCTCTCTCTCTCTTTCTCTCTCTCTCTCTCTCTTCCTCTCTCTCTCTCTTGTTTCAAGCTCTCCTATGTAGAATTTCTTTCCCTTTACGAACTGCGATTATCTTTCCCAGTTTTATCATATGCCTGCCTCTTATTCCTTGTTTTTTTCTCCTTTTCAAAGGAGAAATGGGAACATATTCATAATCTACATTCACCATTATACTACTTCAATGTATATCATATCAACTATGCTCTTCCTGCCTGTAGAAAGTGTATTCATAATGATTCATACCAGTATAAAATACAATTCATGAATATTGCATATTTGTATTTCGTTGGTTGCCATGAACAGGTTATAACATACAGATGTGATGCGTGTAGTTCTGACTTAATCATTCCTGTTTTAATTAAAATACCACATACACTAGTCTCCGTTCCAGGAAGTAGAATATTCCACTCCCATCTGCTCTAATAATGCACCGCATCCCCAGGCCTCCAATCTGAGCTGCTGATGCGGCTATGTCAACCGAATGAGGGCGCTAATCTAACCACGATATCTACAGACTCAGTTCTGTTGAGGACCTTTGTAGTTCGTCCAAGGATTGATCAGCAAGCCATACAAACGTACACCGGCGTTTATATACCTGGGGCCATATTCATGAAAGCTTACTAACCTAGTTGGTTGCTACAATGCATGCATTTCGATGCACTTTAGTAACTAACTAGGCTTAGTAAAGTTCATGAATATGGCCCCTGAACATTAGGTTGAAGTTAGTGTTCGGTATGGGTGATATCGCTAGTTTTGTTTCAAGGCGTGTGAAATGATCTGTGTATTCGCGACTTGTCTTAATAATGTGTACTTTTGGCAGATGGTACCACAATTACACAATCATTATGAGAATACTTGACATAAAACAGATACACATGATGTGTTTGTATTTGTTAGTTGTTCCTAAATCCCTCACATAAAAAGAATGTTTGTAAAAACAAAGGAAAATACACTTATCATCTTTGTAAGGTTTATCAGTGTTTTACTTGAGCATTTCAATAGCATCATTTGGATGTGAACGGTGATTATGCAAATTTTCATATTTTATGAATTGTTGGGTTTTAGGAATGGCGTATCAAGATTTTTTTTACATGACTTCTTATGTTTCTTTGTATTTATTCTTATTATTTCGTTTTTACGTTTTGATCAATGGCTAAAAGTTCCACTCTTCTGTCTTCCGTCATAAGTTCAATGTACTCTTAATTATCACTGTTTTCTTCCAGAGGCCTTTCAAAGAGTTTCACCGCTTCCATGAAGCAGCTGACCGCACTGGTGATTAAACATCGTAACATGGAGCAATGCTCTTGCGTTAAATACCGCGACGGGGAAAAGTACCGGCGGCAGGTAGGAACGGCAAAGTGCTTCTATGAGAAGGCATCCTAACGCTCAGCACTCAAAAAACATGTTAAACATCTACATTGTAATACTTTTGAATACACTTTATTTGGTCCATTCTCATTGATAGTTTTCTGCACAATAATTTACAAATCACTATTCTGATGGAAAGACGAAGATATACATGTATATGTATATATATATATATATATATTGTGATAAATAAACTTTTTAAGAATCCAAATAATGTTTGACATGTTTATATACAAAATTATGAGCAAGGACAAAACTCGACACATGTCTGTCTTTGAAAAAGCTGCAAAAAAGACATATCGCGGAATAATATCGGAACAATGCAAGACCTGACATGCGTATAGAAATAGACCTAATATATATTCAAATACTCTTACATATTACTTTATTATAATGTACTCAAATGTCACTTTACATTGTATTCATATCTTACTTATATGTTATTAAGAAGTATCTCCTACAGGCTCGCTATATTAATCACTCTGAAATCAGTTATCTCTTTCTTCTCACTTTCTTCATTATTCTCTTTTCACATGGAAGATATTTCTTTCTTTTTATCCCTCTCATTAGCATTGGCATGAAAATGTCTAATAAACCAATATGTTTTCTAATGCCTTTTAATGTAAGGGTTAAAAAAACATTACCAAGAACATGATGAAGTTCTTTGGATCAGGAAGACAAGTTTCAGTTTGAATACATTAGTTGTTGCTATGTCGTTCAATCCACGGGCAATAGTGCCCGATAGAACAAAGACCATGATCCTTGCACCGAACAGCTCATTATCTCAGTATCTCGGTGACAGCTGCCCATTAACACTTTATTCCCCACTGATGCCTTCTTGCACAAGTACATGTAATACACACAAAACCACATAGGGCTGCATTTCATCTGACACACACAGGGTTTGAGTCTGGAAGACATCATTATGTGAATACATATAACAAGACAATCTTTACTTCAGGGTAGACTGGACCGAACCGGAGTACTAACACATTTCAACTGAATTCAGTTATTCCTCTGTAACATAGTAACAAAGCAGCTTTTCTCCACCTCCCTTGCAATCAAGTTCTAATCATGAGCAGGGGGTTAAGGATTGTAGGGGACTTAAGTCAAAATTGAACTTTGTTTTCAGAATACAGTATTACCCCTGAATATATTACCCCTGAAATCACATAATGATGTCTTCCAGACTTATACCCTGTGTGTGTCAGATGAAATGCAGCCCTATGTGGTTTTGTGTGTATTATTTCTGTAAAAAGGCATCAGTGGCGAATAAAGTGTTAATGGGCAGCTGTCACCGAGATAATAAAATAATGAGCTGTTCGGTGCAGGATCATGGTCTTTGTTTTATAGGCACTATTGCCCGTGCGTTGACCGACATAGCAACAACTAATGTATTCAGACTGAAACTTGTGTATACAGCAGTGGCCTTCTGCCGCAGTCACCAGTCCCATCTTCATACCACTACAGATTATTTCCTCTAAAATGGTCACAATCCAGACTGAGAATCGCTGATTAGAATACATTTTTTGAATAAATATTCTATCATCAAGGTATACTCTCTTAACTCACACATATTCATAGGAAATTAGGTTTGGAATTATTCAAGATGAACATTGCGCAAATCATACAAAACATTATGTGTATATACAAACACATTATGTGCTATGTCTGTAGAGACTGACAAGTTTTTCCCCACATCAAATTGAAGAGCAACTTGTCAACTTGTAAAATAGCTAATCGCAATAGCTCCAATACTGGCACTTACAATGCATTTACTAGTATATCACATAACTGTCCGATATATGAATACAAAACAGAGTTTATCTATTCAAAATTCAACTTCATATATTTCCACATACATCAGTCCTACTATTCACTGTATATTCTTTAAGGACAACTGGTTAAAATATATTGCATCAAATATACAATGATATGCTTTATTTAAAAAATGCATGACTTCTACATAAATATGTACATGGATAATAAATGTTTCTAGTCATATTCGTATCCCTACATATTACACATGATAAAATACTATGCCAAATATTACCTCTTCTTTCCCCGCCCCCATGTATTAACACAGACAATTGTTGGTAATGCAAGGCTTCAGGAATATTAATCAATAGGTCAAGAATCCTTTTTAGATATTTCCTCACTGTTCAGTTAAAAATTGCCATTGAATTTCACTAAGCTGCCTCTCCAATCTGTCCGCATTTTTAACAAAACTAACTTCTCACTTGTAGACACCAAAAGCAGCAAGCGATGCAATTTCAGTGTTTAGCCAAACCAGAATTCCTGATTGAGATGGAAGACAGGGATCCAAGCATATCATTCCGTCCTTCGTTACTAGGCACGGGATCAATTTCCTTGCTTCACACTGATGAGTCCTCATGGTCTTGAGCTACAGAGAACAAAGTTAAAGAAAACATTAGGTTTGACACAAATATCAGTACAGAGGATATGATTTCGACCTTCCATATATCAATCGCATTGGGACTGAAAATTACAGTCTTACCTTGATGCAGAGTTTTTGCCAGTGTGCACAATACTTTAAACTTGCATATACCTGTGTGTTTTAGTAAATAGCCTATTGCTTGCAAGTCAGCCCTTTTTGTGCTAGCAGATCTTCTTTTCTTTGCACTAAATCAATCCTAACAAGAACCCAGGACATACAACAAGTGTTATGTAATAGCCAAAATGAGTGATTGAGATATTAGCAATGAGTTAATGTGGATATTTGTAGGGTATTAACTTGGGTAATTGTTCATTTTGCAAGGTTTAGCCTACTTGGATTCAAAACAGAACTCTAAACTTTAAATTGATTATATCTCCTGTGTCCAGCTGGGTTCCTAGAAAATAAAATGGTAAAATTGGATTCAGCTCAAAATGGGCCCTCCTCCTTTCGAAACGCACCATGGTCTTTCTCCATCTCGACGTCGGCCTCGCCGTTGATCTCCACATGGTTGTTTGCAATGTCACTTGCCATGAGGCTGGTGAGCTCCAAGGGGTGGCGGCTGTGTGATGGCTTAAGGTCATCGTCCATCTTCCTCAGGGCATCATCCACGCTCTCATAAATCTCCACCCCGTCCAGTTTGGCCCGGTCAATCATCCTGCGCAGCTTGGGCTGAGGGCGGAAAAAATAGCACAAAAAATTGAGGCACAATTCATAAGATTTCAAGTAGGGCATGGTTTATTAAAATCAATTTGATTCAACTGTGGACTAAACATGGTCTATACTGGAGTAACTAGCATAAATATAGCACCCTATGCAATACACAAGCA
>OZ022579.1:4670881-4733381 GCA_963669155.1 Arbacia lixula
AAAAACATTCCTGTATGGACAGGAAATAAGTTAGTTTCTGTTTGCTCTCTTTCTCTCTCTGTCTTTCTCTCTCTCTCTCTCTCTCTCTCTCTCTCTCTCTCTCTATCTCTCACACCCCCACACTTCTGACCCTCTTCTTTGCCCATTGGGTTATTCACCTTTGACTACTTCCGACTTCTATCTATCTCTTTCTTTGTTTCTTCTGTGATATATACCAAACACCTGGTAGTGACAAGTACATCTTTGATTTTCCTTGTTTTGAGCAAAAACAGATAATATAATAGTTAGTTCAGTGGAAACTTGGAAAAGCTTCCCACAAGTAATTAGGTAGCTGATATGTCAAAGAGGAGATTATGATTAAGGGAGCTTAAGCACTATTGTTGATGTCCAGAGTATGAATTAAGGAGGTCTGAGGAGTGTTACTCTTGTGCTGTGTTGACAGATTAACACAGAGACACAATGTTCCACCCTAAAAAGAGAGGAGAGGAAACTTGTAAACATTATTGTTCGCTGGCAATTATGTGTGGGCGGATTCTTACTACTTAGTGGGCCTTAGTGGGTTGTGGATGCTGTCTTAAATCATCTGGACTGAGAGATTTAGTATATCTTAGGAGTAACCAAACAGGATGAATGGGACAAAGGAATTTTAGGAAATACAGAGTCCATGTCCAGTAGTAGAATTCCAAGTAACCTTTAATGTATGATATTGTATTTTTCTTGTCCCGCCTACTTCCTATAACTTGTAGCCAATGAATTGTCTGTATCTATGCAGTCACTCCTAATTATTAGGTGATGGACAGGCAGGTAGTGAGTGCCTTGCCAATGCAAAGTATATGGATGATGATTTGGGAATAGATGCTGCTTGAATATGTAATTAGGTATAAAACCCCAGTCCCCAACCCTATTTCCTCACTTGGTTTCCCCTGCACACTTGGTTTCCCCTGCACACTTGGTCTCCCCTGCACACTTGGTTCCCATCTTCCCCTGCACACCGGTTCCTACTCAACTTTAACACCATCATTACTAATTATTAAGAAACTTTACGAATCAACTGCGACAGAAGTATCTTCAAGCTAAGTTTGGAACTTAGAATTTTCAGCATTCCTCCAGTATATACATTGAACGGACAGAGTCTCAAATCACCAAGTCAGACTCTTGCTTCATTGTTCCTAAGTTCGAGAACTGTATCCCGAGTGTTCCAGCGTTCCCGAATCGTTCCTGTCCTCCTGCTTTCCCGACGTTCCCGAGCCCCGTTCCCGATTTGTTCCAGCCCCGTTCCTGATCTACCAAGAGCGTAACACGAGCGATCGCGATCAAGTAAGAGAAGAGACTTTCGCGAACAGTAGTAAGTGGCCACAAACTAATATTCATCCTCCCACTAACCAATCCCGCTCCAAGTGCACGTTCCCCCTGTTTGTAGTGTAAGCATAACAATTTACGGTTAAGTTATAATTAAATTGGTCATAATTTACGGTTAAGTTAGTCATAATTGTGAGAATTGTGAATTACGGTCACGAAGAAGCGAAAGCATTTACATATATCTTATTAATAAACTATTTTGCCAAGTGATACTTTAATTTAACCCTTGTGTTTTGGCATTCTATTTACGTTGTCTATTTGTCATTTAAGTAAATTTAAGTAACGGTGGTTTTGATTGGCTATTCCCCTGCCCGAGTTGGAACAGCGAACCGCAAAGCTAACAGACCACTATATCTTGTTCCTTCTCGGTACTCCTCTTCACTGCACCTACAGTTGAAGCAGGGGGTTGCAGCGGGTTAGACGGAACTCACGACCTTCGCGTTATCAGCACGATATCACGATTTCACGATATTACGATATTACGATATTACAATATTATGATATTAGGATATTTGGATATTTACTTTCAGATTCCCCTAAGTTAATACCTTAAATGTACCCCAAAAAGTTATTCACAAAAAATTAAGATTGACAACTTAAGAGTGCCAAAACACAACTTAAGTAAAGATAAGGAGATAATTGAGTAAAGTTCAAATCATCATCGTGTGTGTTTAGAGTAACTTTTATTGTAAACACTGTGTAACATTTGAATAGTATAGGTGATCCAGCAAGGTAAGTCATTGAACTTTTACCCTTTTAAGAGTGAGATTGGCGTCAGCTGGATTTGAGCTTTGACAATATTCCCTGTGTATGAATGCTGTGTTGAAATTGAGATTTTGTGTGCGCATGTGCTTGCTCGTGTAATTGAAGACAAAATGCTGTGCCTCTGGATTGTGACACTTTTGAGTCTGTTTCCAAGTGGAAATGTGCAGAATAGATGTCCCTTCCCTCAGATTGAGTTAGTTGAGGAATTGTGTGTTCGACAGAAACGAAACACATGTTCAAGTACACCAGAGAAAATGAAAGTTTTCAGTGTCCACCTAGGATACAAGATGCCCAAGGCGAAACACAAATGCTAGTATACGCATATAGGATGGAAATATAGGATTTGGATAGGAAATGGAAACTTTGATATTGCTGATGACAACTAAGATATTTTTGGACAGCAAATAGATTTGGACATGCAAAAGGAATTTTATGCAGAACAAATGTCGTTCACAAAGAAAGGACATTACCATCTGACCATAGAGAAATGAGAAGGAAAAAAGAGGAGTAATTCTGGCTTCCCTTTACCTTGAAACAAATTCATTTTACTAGCGTAAGGGTATTACTTGAGATTTATGGGCACCAGTATGTGAGTATAGAGCGTTACCTGGGTGATAAAGAGGAAAAAAATTGAGATTGGAAGAGAAATGCAACATGAAATGAGGAAATGGGTTGTAATAACAAGTTCAGGATGACTTTTTGTATTAGATGTAGAATTTAAGGGTTTTCCAGGCAGTTCAAGTTGAATGTTGAGAATACTGATTTCAAGGCGAACAGTAAAGGCATAAGAGACTGTGGCTGGCCTGAGGAATATGTAGTGAGTAAGAGTTGTGTTGATCAGTCCGTTGAGATAGATCTTAAATAATGTGAGCAGCATGCATGATGCAATAAGCCTGTGGATACACATTGGCATGACGAGTAGTGTAAGATTATTTTCTTGTGAAGACTGTGTTCTTCCAAGGTCGTGCGTTCTTGAAGGAAGCACGCAAGCGTACTATTTTTTCATGTGTAGAGGAAAGTCTGAAAGAATATGTTATGATTGGTCGAATTCTTGTTTTGTTGCTATTTTGTTCTAACTTAGTTTTGATAACGCAATAATCAAAAAGTGGAAAGAGTTAAGGTGGAAATTTTATCTAGAAATGACAAAAGTCCCATTCATTTAGATTTGTAAAAGAAAAAAAAATGAAGAGCCAGAAATTTACCATTTGCATGTCCAAAAGATAATTATTTGTATAATTGAGATTAGGATCATACCTACCGATCATACAAATTGATGATTCTGTAGCGTATGTTTGTGATGCTCGCAGGCAGAAAGAGGTCGAGAAGTTAACAGGAATTTATAATTTTAAGGAAGCGTTTAACTTTTAGAAGAGGCTTTAAGGATGTTTAGATGATAATGTCGGAAAACCAGATGGTGTCAAGTAGTAATAGGCTGCCTTGATTTGAGGAGGACTCGTCGGTTAGACAGTCACAAAGATGCCCACTACCACCTGCTAGGTTAATGTGCGATCATTGTCATGTTCCTTAATTTGGCTCCGAGAAGAGACCACTTGGAATATCTCAGAAGTTAAAAGGTTCCAAGGAAGTAGGAGAAAGAAACCCCCAGGCTATAAAAAGAGAATAGCGTACTACCTCATCATACTGGTCAAAAATCAGAAGGAGATGAAGGAGAAGTAAATCCCATAGTGTGCTAGGACAATGATAGTAAGGATGGTCCCCTATCATGCACAGAATCCCCAGAGAGCGAGTGTGACGATGAAGTCGATCACATGAACCTTGACCAACAGGTCAATGTTAATTATGATGAAATTAGTGTAGAGGAAGAAGAAGAAGAAGAAGAAGAAGGAGAAGAAGAAGAAGAAGAAGAAGAAGAAGAAGAAGAAGAAGAAGAAGAAGAAGAAGAAAGGGATTGTGATCCCATTCCCAGTGAAAATGCCCCGTCCCCTTCCCCTATCGATGAGCAAGAGGCTGCCTCTCAGGAGGAAGATTGTCCCCCGAGACGATCACAAAGACGCCAGCGCCCACCCGATAGGTAAGTGTATCACAGCCAGATTGTGAAACAGTTAGGCCAGAATGAATTTGCATGTTGGACCGTGTACTTGATGCTGGTGTTAATGTTGGTGAAAATTGTGTTCCTTATTGTCATGTATTCGTGTAACTTGATGTACTTCGGCATACTCTGTAAAGCTGCGCATGCGCTGTGCGGATTAAACCGCTTTGGAACCATACTTCAAGAGTGTCACACGTGTTTCTTTTGATGTCTTAGTAGTTGTAATATTCCAGCGAGAATATCCATACATAACAACTAAACTTGGCGACGAGGATAAACTTGTACTATCTCTGTTCGGCTTGGTGAAGTTTTGAAAGTGAGATAATGGCTACTTTTGGGACAATCGGCGAGTTTCGTGAAGATGAAGGTAGTTGGTCTCAGTACATCGAACGTATGGGACACTACTTCGATGCGAATATCATCACGGACGATAGGAGAAAGCGCTCGATATTGCTCAGTGTGTGTGGCGCTTCAACATACAAGCTGATGTCCAGTCTACTTGCACCCAAGAAGCCGGGAGATGAGACATTTACAGGTTTGGTCAAAGTGGTGACCGAGCATCGAGACCCAAAGCCCTCGGTTATAGTTCAACGATTCAAGTTCAACAGCCGAGCTCGAAACGAAGGTGAATCGATTTCCACATACATCGCAGAGCTGCGACGCCTTGCCGAAAACTGTGAGTACGGTACCATTTTGGATCAAATGTTGAGAGACCGAATAGTGTGTGGTGTGGCTGACGACAGAATACAACGACGATTATTGTCCGAAACAGCTTTGACCTTGAACAAAGCGAAAGAGATCGCCTTGGCAATGGAACTGGCAGATAAAAACACTGCAGATCTCCGTGGTCAGAGTGTGCCAAGCGGGACAGTAAACAAAATTGCACATTCTAGTGGCCGTCGTCATCAAGCCCATCGCATGTCCTCCAACAAGTCTCCGAAATGTGATCGGTGTGGTCAAGCTTCGCATAAACAAGGGAGCGATTGTCCGGCGAGGAACGCGGAATGTTTCCACTGCGGGAAACAAGGACACTATGCAGCAGCGTGTCGCTCCACCTCTGGCAAAGGTAACGCTCCAAGAAAGGCGAGTTTCCAGCAGCGGAAACAGGCCCCTGGACATAAATCTCGCACATACCAAATGTCGGAGGAAAAAGCCGAAGGAAATGAGACGTATGGATTGTTTCACAAAACAGCCAGCAATGCCAAATCTCAGCCAGTGATGACCGAACTCTGTGTTCTAGGCAAAGATCTACAATTTCAAGTCGACACGGGCTCTTCAGTGAGTCTGATCAGTGAGACTACGTGGAAGAAGCTGTGGAATGTGGCAGAAAGACCCGCTCTTCGTCAATCCAACATTGTTCTTCGCACATACACTGGTGACATCGTGGAAATTGTAGGTGAATGTGATGTGCCGGTCCAGCATGGCAACCAGTCGGAGCAGCTGAGCTTGATCGTTGCTAAGGGCTCCGGGCCGAGTCTCATGGGACGAGACTGGCTGCGCCTCATCAAACTGGACTGGAGGGAGATCAATCACATCACCGGCAGTGAACGGGTTAAGAATCTGCTCGTCAGTCACGAGGGATTGTTCACACCAGACCTAGGCTTGCTGAAAGGTGTGGAGGTGGAATTGGACATCGATCCAGACGCCACACCGAAGTTTGTGAAGGCTCGCCCAGTGCCATTTTCTCTTCGAGATCGTCTAGATAGGGAGCTGGATCGGCTACAGGCAGATGACATCATCGAACCAGTACAGTATTCGAAGTGGGCGGCCCCCATAGTCCCAGTCGTGAAAGGAGATGGGTCGATTCGAATTTGCGGAGACTACAAAACCACGATAAATTCTGCCGCACGTTCTGACACCTACCCAATTCCGAGAGTTGAAGAATTGTTTGCCCGACTAGCAAATGGGAAACAGTTCACCAAACTGGACCTTTCACACGCATATCAACAGCTAGTTCTGTCAGAGAAATCCAGGGAGCTGGTAACGATCAACACGCACAGAGGACTCTTCCGCTACAAGCGATTACCATTCGGCGTGTCAACAGCGCCCTCAGTGTTTCAGCGCACAATGGAGTCCTTACTGGCAGGTATTCCAGGTGTGGCAGTATACCTGGATGATCTACTCATCACGGGCCAGACAACAGAGGAGCACGTCAGCAATCTGGAGCGTGTCCTCACGACCCTTCAAAACGCCGGATTGCGTTTGAAGAAGCAGAAATGTGTGTTTCTGTCCGACGAGGTGGACTACCTCGGACACACCATCACAGCAAGTGGTCTACGGCCCACAGGAGATAAGGTGCGAAAGGATGCCGTTCTGTCGCGAGTTCGACATTTCGTCCTGCATGGATGGCCGCGACAGCAGGATGTGAAAGATGAAGCTTTTGCGCCCTATCTCAGTCGAAAAGATGAGTTGAGTGTTCATGAAGGTGTTGTGTTGTGGGGAGCTCGCGTGGTTTTGCCCCCACAGTGTCGTGCGAAAATGATGGAAGAATTGCACGATGCGCATCCTGGGATCGTTAGGATGAAAGCGAGTGCGCGGAGTTGTGTATGGTGGCCTCAAATCAACAAAGATTTGGAGCGAAAAGTGAAGTCATGCGAGGAATGTCAAGCACACCAACGACAACCGCCCAAAGCACCTCTTCATCAGTGGGAGTATCCCAGCAAACCGTGGTCTCGCATACATGTCGACTACGCAGGTCCAGTACAAGGAAAAATGCTGCTGGTAATCATTGATGCGTACTCGAAGTGGATGGAGGTTCACATCACAACGAAGTCGACGAGCGAAGCCACAATTGAGATTTTGAGAGAAGTCTTCGCTGTACATGGTCTGCCACACACGCTTGTGTCAGACAACGGGCCCTGCTTCACCAGTGATGGTTTCGCAACGTTCACGAAGATGAACGCAATCCATCATATCAGAGGAGCGCCGTATCATCCGGCCACGAATGGTCTCGCGGAGCGTGCTGTGCAAACAGTGAAGGCAGCCCTGCGGAAGATGACCGGACCACTGCACACTCGGTTGGCGCGGTTCCTGTTGAATTATCGCACAACACCGCAAGCCACTACAACGCAGTCGCCGGCAGAGCTGCTCATGAATCGCAAGCTCCGCACCCGCATCACATCTGTCCTGCCAGATGTGAACGCAACCGTCGAGAGAAAGCAAGTGGCCCAGAGGTTCGCCAACAACTCGCGAGTTCTCCGCGAATTCGAAATAAGGCAAGATGTCTTGGCGCGGAATTACGGCCGCGGTAGCAGATGGGTGCCTGGGCAGATAGCGAAGCGTACAGGCCCCGTCTCGTACGTCGTTGACGTGACGATCGATGGTGAAGCACACCAGTGGAAGCGTCACGTCGACCAACTTCGATGTCGAGACTCGTCATCGACGATCACCCCGCAGCATTCGCACGCTTACGACGGAGATGGTGCTTCTTTCGGCGGTGATCAACAGAGCGATGTCGTCAGCGAAAACGATGATCGCGAAGATCTGGCTGATCGAGAAATCGAAGCTCGCGAGGACAACCGCGACGTCGATCGCCAGGACGACAACACAAAAACGTACCCAAGACGAGATCGCAAAAGACCAGATTATTACGGATTCTGAATTTAAGGGCCTAAAGATAATTGCAGAAATTAAATTGTCTGGGTAAAGTTATAATTTTGGATAATCACTGCATCACTGTAATTAAAGTAAAAAGTGCCACAAATTATCTTGCAGATATTTCGAGTATCTTGGCTACACAAGATTATAGCTAAAATGACACATTGTTGCCTTGGTAAGGAATTTTTGGCACCAAATAAATGTACAATTTCATGCAAAAGAATATGATACTTTGCTTAATGGTTGGAAAGAAACAGACAACTGAAAAAAAAAATGGAGATAAAAATGTTATTTGTTCTTCAAAATGTTCAAAAAGGGGCATATTTGAAAACGAAAGAAGGTATTTTAAAACTAAGGGGGGAGAGATGTCATGTATTCGTGTAACTTGATGTACTTCGGCATACTCTGTAAAGCTGCGCATGCGCTGTGCGGATTAAACCGCTTTGGAACCATACTTCAAGAGTGTCACACGTGTTTCTTTTGATGTCTTAGTAGTTGTAATATTCCAGCGAGAATATCCATACATAACACTTATGTTTACAGTGAGTGAAATTGCTGCGAGTGTGGGAATACTATTGATGTACGCCGTGCTGGCATCTAATCCCGCTTTGGTAGAGCATTTCTCTTCGTTGTCTGAATCATTCAAGACAAAGAGAATGGGCTCAAGTTCAGTGACGGACCAAGTTAGGTCACATTCACAGTCTTGTCAAAGAAAGAAGACAAGTAGGACAAAACATGGTAGGATGTACAAACAAAGCTCTTAAATCAGAATTTGATTGAGCGTAGTGTACACATTATTTTACTGGAATTGTTATTTCAGAAATGTTGTCATGTGGTGTTGTGGAAGCACAATCCAAAATACTCATATTCTAGAATGATTAGGATATTGATATGTATTGTTCCCCAAAATAAATGCATTTTAAGATTTGCTGTATGCAATCTTTTGCGTGATTTAATATGTTAGGGATTAGTTGAGCATAGCAGAGATGTTTAGGAACAATGAGGAAACTAGATTTAGGGAAGAGATGAGAAGGATGTAGGTTAACACAGAATAAGTGGCACAGGATCGTCATTTTATTACTGTTGTTTTGTGAATAGATCACTTAGGATATCGAGCAAAGAAGCTAGAAGTTTGACAAATGTTTAAGACATTTGCTTTTATATGTTGTGACATACAGTCATGAAGTGTTTGTAGCTAATGTTGTTCACAAAGTTGAGTGATGTAAACGGAAATATATGTTTTGATGTATCTATGTACATTATGTCGTAATATTCATTTCATCATTAAGTAATTAAGGATCATTACTCATCTGATCATGAAAATTAATACATGTATCTTATAAGTTTTTAGTGGAAGGAATTTTGTCCTCGGTATAAGCTAGTTGGCAGTTTGATCGAAGGCATACATTATGTTATATTATTTGTTCCAGGACTTGAAATGGTGCTGAACAGAAGTTTGAGTAAGGATGATAAGTAAGTAGTTATAGAAGTAAAGTTAAATTGATGTATTTGTATTCACTGTTTTATAATGTTGTGCAAGTATCACTTGGTATTAGCGATGTATCGTGTGTTTATGTTATTTGTAAGTCATGTTCAAAGTGATTAAGACACACTTTTAACATGGTGAGCAAATGACGAGGTCGTCATTTAAGTGGAGAGGAGGAAGGTGTAGCGGGTATGAATATACCGCTAAAATTAATATTATTAATTACGACTATATTCACGTATAGGGAATTTATTCACATATAGGGAATGTAAGAAGATCGATATAAATGTATCATATAAATGTTAAGACTTAAAAACATTCCTGTATGGACAGGAAATAAGTTAGTTTCTGTTTGCTCTCTTTCTCTCTCTGTCTTTCTCTCTCTCTCTCTCTCTCTCTATCTCTCACACCCCCACACTTCTGACCCTCTTCTTTGCCCATTGGGTTATTCACCTTTGACTACTTCCGACTTCTATCTATCTCTTTCTTTGTTTCTTCTGTGATATATACCAAACACCTGGTAGTGACAAGTACATCTTTGATTTTCCTTGTTTTGAGCAAAAACAGATAATATAATAGTTAGTTCAGTGGAAACTTGGAAAAGCTTCCCACAAGTAATTAGGTAGCTGATATGTCAAAGAGGAGATTATGATTAAGGGAGCTTAAGCACTATTGTTGATGTCCAGAGTATGAATTAAGGAGGTCTGAGGAGTGTTACTCTTGTGCTGTGTTGACAGATTAACACAGAGACACAATGTTCCACCCTAAAAAGAGAGGAGAGGAAACTTGTAAACATTATTGTTCGCTGGCAATTATGTGTGGGCGGATTCTTACTACTTAGTGGGCCTTAGTGGGTTGTGGATGCTGTCTTAAATCATCTGGACTGAGAGATTTAGTATATCTTAGGAGTAACCAAACAGGATGAATGGGACAAAGGAATTTTAGGAAATACAGAGTCCATGTCCAGTAGTAGAATTCCAAGTAACCTTTAATGTATGATATTGTATTTTTCTTGTCCCGCCTACTTCCTATAACTTGTAGCCAATGAATTGTCTGTATCTATGCAGTCACTCCTAATTATTAGGTGATGGACAGGCAGGTAGTGAGTGCCTTGCCAATGCAAAGTATATGGATGATGATTTGGGAATAGATGCTGCTTGAATATGTAATTAGGTATAAAACCCCAGTCCCCAACCCTATTTCCTCACTTGGTTTCCCCTGCACACTTGGTTTCCCCTGCACACTTGGTCTCCCCTGCACACTTGGTTCCCATCTTCCCCTGCACACCGGTTCCTACTCAACTTTAACACCATCATTACTAATTATTAAGAAACTTTACGAATCAACTGCGACAGAAGTATCTTCAAGCTAAGTTTGGAACTTAGAATTTTCAGCATTCCTCCAGTATATACATTGAACGGACAGAGTCTCAAATCACCAAGTCAGACTCTTGCTTCATTGTTCCTAAGTTCGAGAACTGTATCCCGAGTGTTCCAGCGTTCCCGAATCGTTCCTGTCCTCCTGCTTTCCCGACGTTCCCGAGCCCCGTTCCCGATTTGTTCCAGCCCCGTTCCTGATCTACCAAGAGCGTAACACGAGCGATCGCGATCAAGTAAGAGAAGAGACTTTCGCGAACAGTAGTAAGTGGCCACAAACTAATATTCATCCTCCCACTAACCAATCCCCCTCCAAGTGCACGTTCCCCCTGTTTGTAGTGTAAGCATAACAATTTACGGTTAAGTTATAATTAAATTGGTCATAATTTACGGTTAAGTTAGTCATAATTGTGAGAATTGTGAATTACGGTCACGAAGAAGCGAAAGCATTTACATATATCTTATTAATAAACTATTTTGCCAAGTGATACTTTAATTTAACCCTTGTGTTTTGGCATTCTATTTACGTTGTCTATTTGTCATTTAAGTAAATTTAAGTAACGGTGGTTTTGATTGGCTATTCCCCTGCCCGAGTTGGAACAGCGAACCGCAAAGCTAACAGACCACTATATCTTGTTCCTTCTCGGTACTCCTCTTCACTGCACCTACAGTTGAAGCAGGGGGTTGCAGCGGGTTAGACATTGCTATCTCAATCTGTCTACATTGATCACTTGAATTATTCAATTACACTGGATTGATAGACATATAGTGTGTATCAAATATAGAAAAATTGATGTTTGCTAGAGATTCTTATTTACAATTACAGTTTATATTATGTTCAATTAAAACTTATGAATATTGAGTGATGAATAACACTGTGATGAACACTCGAATGATAATGGTGTCTCCTTGACTCATTGATCTATCAACTGATTAATGAAGACAATGTACATATCACCCCAATAAAAACTCCTTTCTTGGAATTAATTCCTATGAAGTATTACATACTGTGATATATCAATCATTTGATTTGAATCTATATTTCATCTTAGAGTGAAGATTTGATGGAAGCTTGGATCATTTTGAACAGAAAAAACAAAGAAACAAAAATAAAAACTAAAACAATACGAAATTAACAAAATAATATTGCACATTACAGCAGACTTGCTTCTTGTTAAGTTGGTGACACAAGGAAAAGCCTATATCGTATTAAAGCATCTATCAATCTTTTGTCTTTTTATACATATATACTGTATATATATACAATCAACATAATACTATTTGTACACAATAGAAATAGTTTCCTGGTTAACATCTTGATTCATCTATTCAGTTTTTAACACACTAGCCCTCTCGCTGCCATGGTGTCGGTTGGTGATGTCTCACCACCGCCCCCCTCCCTTCCTGGAATAATGATGACCCTGCAAAAACTCTTCCCACATTATTTACGAAAATAAAACAATTAAGTGCCTGTGTAATATCAGGATCTGGATTACGCAAATCGGTGACTTACCCAAAGCTATCAGCTCCTGGTTTGTGTCCACCCGATAGTCGTTCTGTCGAGCTGTTGCGGAAATTAACGCAATTAACATGACTTGAGTAAATGTTATACTTCCTGTTTTGGAGCCACGCACACCTCACATCAAATTCAAGAACACTTTGACTCCACTCTCTAAGCACTGGGGTCCATCACAGGAAGAGCGTTCAGGAAATAACTTGCCTTCTGAAAATTGAAGAGCAATTAAAGATCTGTCCTTACATAACTGTGTTAACTGTGTTAACAAGACAAGCTTCCTTAATGACCCCGGAGTTTAACGTGCCATACACATGTCTCTGCTTAGGGTATTTGGGGGCTCATTTTTATTCCAGAGAGGGAAAGTTGGGTTGAATATTATTCATTCTTTATAAAATTGAGGGAAATAAACATAACTTCCATTTTAACTTAGTCTTCATTTCAAAATAATTTCAATCATGATGAACCAATATAAAGAGAGAGAGAAAGACAGAGAGAGGGGGGGGGGAGAGAGAGAGAGAGAGATGGAGAAAGGGAGAAAGAAAGAGAGAGGGAGATGGAGAAAGAGAGAGATGGAGAAAGAAAGAAAGGGAGCAGGAGAGAAAGAAATAAAGAGAGAGAGAGAGAGAGAGGGAGAGAGAGAGAGAGAGAGAGAGAAAGAGAGAGACAGTATCTCCTAAAATATCTTGAATAGTACTTAGACTTCCCTATATCTTATAGATTGTAACAGTCCTACCAAACTTGTGACACTTCATAACCACAAAACACACCAAAGACAACACTCACAAGCAGCACATGTATCATTGCATTTTGAGCACTGGATAAAAGGAACAATGAGTATACAAACTGAAACTAAGCACTCATCTGCACAAGTATGATAAGCTAATAAGGGTGTATCACACATGCAAAAAAAAATGTTGGGAGTCATGATTGGAATATACCATTAGTGCAGAGTCTTCTGTGTGTGTGTGAAAGATATTACATATAACTCATATTCATATGCAGGCTATTTGCCTTTGTGATTCTACACCAAAACAAAAGCAAAATATGTGCATGAAAGTGCCGTTCTTTATTACATGTTTTATGGAGTAATGGGTGATTGATCATAATTGTGTGCACCCATCCATATGGGTATAGGGGCATGGAGATATTGTTTACTCCCAAATAAGACAATAAAGCTGGAAAACTATGTGTTCAATTGAATGCACACACATATTTCAAAGCTGCAGACTAATTTATAAATATAAAAAAAATAAATATACACATATATAATTTTTACAAGTGTTTAAAAGTAGACACTTTCATGTGATTCCCACTTAAACTTTCATGTGCTACCATTATGTAATATCATAAAATAACATTTTAAAATGGATTCCTCAGTTGATGCTACTGCTTTTTTTGATATGTTTGCTGAATACAGACTTGACCTACACACTTACCGAATCCTTTAGCTATTGCTATATTCTCCAGAAATCCAAGCAAAGGAATGACTATGAGTCCCACATTTAAATGCTGCGGAGAGGTTAGTGGGGCAGCGAGAAGAAAATAAAGGATGCAACATGAAGTTAGAGCTCAGTTAGTATCGTTAACATGTCAAAATCTACAACATTTTGCTCTACAGGAATTGTACATGCATATAACTTGCTGTCATCAACTAGTTAGATGTGACTATGTTATAAGCACATGCCTCCGCCTTCCTTGAAAATTAAAATACATACTAAACATGAAAGATGGATGACTACTTTACGGCTGGTTATATGCTGAAAACAGTTGGCATGTTTTGTCCATGACATGCGCAATGCACCCGAGCAAGAGCTAGAGAAAACACCATTTCAATGTCTGGTATCATTCTATCATCTTATAAACTGTTATATATATTTTTTATTATGATGGTAGATGTATTCAAATTGATCATAGATATCTGTTTTTGGTGTCAAATAACGTAACTTTGAGGCTATCGCCATGATTGTTCTTAAAAGTGGTAAAAAATAATCATGTAGCAATGAATACTTTAATAACTCGATGAACAAGATATGGAATATGCAATATTGTAACCAACAGTATGGGCATCCAATTCTGTACAAACGACGTTACATAATTTGTCACTAAATATCAACAATGACATTTTAGATTGCAGTGGGCATTATACTTTCATCATGTGATACTGGTTATATATGTGAGCATTCGATAGGTCTATTCAAAGAAACAATAAGTTGACGCTAAATCAGTAGGAATGGTATGTTTTTCATATTGAGGACGAAGGAGGGGAAAGGAAGGAAAGACAGTAAGGTATGAGAGGGAGTGGGAAGGGAAGAAGGTGGGGGTGAAAGAAATAATTGGATGAGGGTGGGAGAAGGAGAGGTGGGGGGGGGGGGAAGGGAGAATTAGGTGAGGATGGCGGGAGGTAGGGGGTGCTAATACCTTGAGAATATCTTCAGCCCCAAAGTGTGGCAGTCCGATGGGTGGGAGCCCCGCGGTGACATTTCCTACGATACGGAACGTGTCATCTTTATCGTGTTTGTGAAGACCATAAGTGATCGATGCTGCTACAACAACCAGGATTGCATTCCGTGCTGTAGGGCAATGATTCAATAGAAAGAGGAAATGATGAATATTAACTCGTGTAAAACAAACATAAACATTCCATTAGACATCTGTGTATTGATTACAGCGTGCATAGAAGCACATAGGATTAATAAGGGGAGAAGACTTGTTAAAACTCACTGAAAAAAGAAAGTACAATATATGTGTGTAACTGGAATAGAATGAGTAGCACAAGTCAATCCTATATAAAAAGACAACTGAAGGGAGATAAGAAATGTGATCTTGATGAGCAGATGGTCTTTACGTACGGTTTCTTCAATACAGGTTTCAATAAGACACACTATTCAAGGGAAATAAAATGTGGTCGATCTACACAGTTGGTCACTGAAAGCAGGTTTCACTGCACAATTCAGAGATCAACATGAAGCTACACTCGAGGCTGCACAATTCACAAACAAAAGATAAATGTTTTAATGACATCATACAGTATCAAATCCACACATTTAGAATATATCTTTTCATTGCAATCAAATATTTCATCATAAAACCCCCATTTGTGTTAGCAATATTTGGTTAAAATGTATGATTTTTTTTGTATTAGTACGTTGTTTGAGTAAGAATGAAGATAAAATTTAACTTGAAATATCAAAGTATTCCAAATTTCAATATGGCATGTCTGTTTCTATGATGAGAGCAATGCAAAATTGAACTTGAAATATAATATTTTTTTTACAAATTTGAGTCTGAAATTCATAATTTGTCATCCACAATTCGCCTCATATGCAAGCAATGATCTACATGAATGATGGGCACAATGAAAACAATGTCATGTTTGGAATGGAAAACCTAATATTGCCCCTCCCCATTTAGCCTAGCTGAAAGAGAATTAACACCCATATACCGTGTCTACAACATCAAGAAGCCGAGAAGAACTGATGACTGGCAGAGCAATTAGTCTGCTTCAGTCAGACCCGAGTGTAATCTGGAGAAGTTTAAATGAGATATGTCTAGCATCCTGTAGTGGTATCATGATAATGAACTTAAGTTCCCAAAGTCAATTTTGACTTATATCCCTTCAGTCATAAGTGGTATAAGTGCAGATTTTTATTAATCCAATTTTCCAAATACAGTCAAAGCTGCTTTAGCGATGACCTATGTTAGAATACCTGCCTATACAAATCACATATTCGCTGTTTCCTTTGGACAATGTTTTTCTTTGAAATCTGTATCAAAGTAACCTGTACATAAAATCAATTCATAATGGCCATGTGTCTTGTCTCTCTAGAATGGTCTTTCTATATAGGTTTACCCACACCAACTGATTTAGTAAAGACAGTCTTGGACTGAATTTCCATTCAAAATACCAACTCAGTCAGCCATTAGACTTTGTGATGCCAAAGAGCTTCTTCAGAGGTAGAGTATCTCACCTGTTCCAAGGAGCCAGATGACCCTCCAAGGTAGTTTTCTCTTCAATGGAGCTTTCTTCCCAAGATCCTCCAGTTTGCGCTGGGCTTTGTTCTTCATGAACTGCAACAAAGAAGAACAAACGAAAATAAACATTGACGCTCCAAATCTTAAGGCTTGAAGAAATGTTCATCCCAGCAGAACTGTAGTATCGAATGCTTCTTTCATTTCAATGTCATGCATTACTCCAATACATTATCGCTGAAGAGAAGAAAGCTTGCTGTATCAGAAAATTGTATGCCATATACATGTCTGTATGAATAATATGTACATTATATAAAATATGTTAAATTTTATTGTGTTATTTGACAGTGTGTCATATCACAATATTGCATGAAGTAGCAGTGCAAGTTTTACACCATGTTTTAAGGTAGACTGCACTCAAACCAGAATTTATAAAAGGTCCCTGTATGTTTAATCATCTCATTTGAAAAATCCAATATGTTTCCTTTGCTACTTAATACTTTATCTCTGCAATAAATGTTCTAATCAATGCAATTATGTGCATCATGTGGATATTTTTAAAATAATTCCCAGGCCTGCCATCAATTACTCAAGTTTATTTAATATTTTGTTTGGTTATACAAGTTGTTATGACCAGACCTTGATTATACATTCAAAATGTTGATAAAATTACAAGTTCAAAAAATTGAGCAAAATTGAAACAATATTCAGAGTGCAAAGCAAGGAACGCCTGTTAACAATGGTTCTTCTTACCCTCAACATTGCAAGAGCCACAATACAGCTCAAACCGAGTGTAAGGTCTTGCCACCTGGAAGAACAAGATACAATTTATTACAATTACAGTTACAAGTATGATTACAGTTACATTAACAGTAACATTTACAACTACTGTTACTATTAGAATTATGGTTGCAGAAGTTACAATCAAAATTACAGTTTCCAGTTACAGTTACACTACTTATACTTACAATTACAAGCAGATATCTAGAGGGTGTTGAAGGTATCTATCATTACATCTCTTTTTTCAAAGAGAGTGTATAGAGACAATACAATAAGAGGGATTATAGTTCACGACTCTTTTAATGATTTTCATCTGACAAGCTGTCCAAAAGTTCTAAAATAAATAGTGTTTGGGGACAATCTAAGAAGTAAATGACTTAAAGAATTATTTGATTCAAATGTAGTTTACCATGACTCATTTTGAATTTGCTACATGCATGTTTGAGCTTCAATAAAAGATCAATGATAAGTAAATGTTTTGGTTAAATGGGTATTCCAATCACAATATGAATTGCTCTGAATCAAATGAAGAAATCTGAGAAGCAGATGGCACAGCCTCATGATTGACTCCCCAATTTGTCCCTGTATCATTAAAACATTCATAACTTCCTTCTAGTTGGCTGATTTTCCTCAAACTTGATTTGCTCTGCTTCTCAGATTTTCTTGCTTTTATTGAGATTTGCTTGGACTTGAGTTCACCTTTACATTTGATTCTATCAACTCTTATTCTTTATTCATCATTACTGATCTATTTTATTCTGTATAGGATAACTACAGGAGGTTCGTTGATGGGTCATGAATAGCCATATTCCTCTCTTGTCTACCATGACATAATCAAGAATTTGAAATAGGGCCATGGTCACGATCAGGCTGTATCACAAATCAAACAGAGCAGGGAGTTAATTACATATCCATAATAGTGGTATGGGTAATCAGTCTTTGTAAAAACAAGGCATTAGCAATATTGTGTCTCGCCCACTTGCAAAAATAACCAGAAATATCGCGATCTCTGTTGCTACGCAAAAGAAAACTGAAACAAACAAATAAGCAACTTTAAACAGACAACATCAAAAGCAGGTGCAAAATAGTGACTTTGAATAAATTTGCATAAATGTGCATGAGTAATGTTTGCCTAAATCTACATCAGTAATGCTCACACATGCTCAAACAATTCTGTGCACAAGTTAGGAAGCCTTCACCAAGAGTCTTGCAAGTAAACTTTAATGTATGACCTCAAATGACCTTTGACCTTATCATGTGACCTCTTACAGCACAATAACATGCATGTGCCCCCAGTGCATCCATCATCCAAGTTTGATTGCCATTGTAGCAACATGTGATGAGTTATGTGTGATAAGAGAGTCTTGCAATTAAATTTTAACGTATGACCTCAAATGACCTTTGACCTTATCCTGTGACCTCCAACGGTACCATAACATGAAGGTACCCCCAGTGCATCTATGACCCAAGTTAGGTTGTAATCCAAGCAACCTATGTGAAGTTATTTGTCAAAAGAGAGTCTTGCAGGTAAACTTTAACATATGACCTCAAATGACCTTTGACCTTATCCTGTGACCTCCAACAGCACCATAACATGTAGGTACCCCCAGTGCATCTATGACCCAAGTTAGGTTGTAATCCAAGCAACCCATCTGAAGTTGTCAAAAGAGAGTCTTGCAGGTAAACTTTAACGTATGACCTCAAATGACCTTTGACCTTATCCTGTGACCTCCAACGCCACCATAACATGAAGGTACCCCCAGTGCATCTATGACCCAAGTTAGGTTGTAATCCAAGCAACCCATGTGAAGTTATTTGTCAAAAGAGAGTCTTGCAGGTAAACTTTAACGTATGACCTCAAATGACCTTTGACCTTATCCTGTGACCTCCAACGGTACCATAATATGAAGGTACCCCCAGTGCATCTATGACCCAAGTTAGGTTGTAATCCAAGCAACCCATGTGAAGTTATTTGTCAAAAGAGAGTCTTGCAGGTAAACTTTAACGTATGACCTCAAATGACCTTTGACCTTATCCTGTGACCTCCAACGGTACCATAACATGAAGGTACCCCCAGTGCATCTATGACCCAAGTTAGGTTGTAATCCAAGCAACCTATGTGAAGTTATTTGTCAAAAGGGAGTCTTGCAGGTAAACTTTAACGTATGACCTCAAATGACCTTTGACCTTATCCTGTGACCTCCAACGCCACCATAACATGAAGGTACCCCCAGTGCATCTATGACCCAAGTTAGGTTGTAATCCAAGCAACCGATGTGAAGTTATGGATCATAAGAGAGTCTTGCAGGTAAACTTTAACATTTGTGACGGACGACGGACGACGGACGACGGACGGACGACGGACGACGGACGGACGACGGACGGACGACGGACGGACAACGGACGGACGACGGACGGACGCCATTTGGATCCCTTAGTCTCGCCTTCACCTCCGGTGGGCGAGACAAAAAGCTTTAGAATATTTACTTTAAAACATCTAATTATAGCTCATAAATATGAACACTTCAAATGCCTCTGAAAACAAAATATCAGTAATTTTCAATTCTAAGTAGGGCAGTTTTCTGATAATGATTGGCAGAAACAAAATATTGTTTGGTATTTTACATATAAAATATTATAATATTATAATGATATGAATGCAAATAAACTAATTGGTTATGGTATTTATAAATTAACTTTGGCAATGAAAAAGACAGATGCAGGTTTCTATCATGTACTATGTATCTCCATATGTTTTACCTCAACAATCCATCCAAATGTAATTACAGTTATGATTTGTCACCTTGGTAGAGATTGAAGCACATTTGTACATCACATATACCATTCATATCTTCCCCCATGTTACAATCACTAGGGGCATATCAAGTATGTTTGGGAACGTTTATATATATGAGTTAGGGAATGAGAGTGATTGCGATCAAGACTGAATAGTTATGCACATATCTAGTTGTATTTAGTATGTAGTTATTGAGGTATGTGTTTGTATATGTGTTCGTTTGTGTGTGCATGGACGATAGAGAGAGTGTGTGCATATGTGGTGGCTATGTGAATTTGTGTGTATATTTATTAGAGTACAAGTATGTGTGCGTGTGAGTGCATCCATGTGCGTATGCCTGAGCATGATGAGAGTGTGTGGGTGTATGTATACATGTGTGTGTTCATGGGTTTGCATGAGAGGATGTTTGTCTGTATGCGTGTGTGGGTGGGTGTGAATGCACATTCTACAGATCCACATGCATGTTCTATGTCATGCATCTCATGAATCATGAATGGATGTGCATGCATATGGTTTCTAATTGGAGCGTGAGTGCAGCCACGTGGTCTGTCTGTTCATGTGTATGTGGTTAATGTGTCTGGCAGCTCAATGTAGCCATGCACTTCCTTTAATAGACTGTCTGGGTGTCAATTGTGATGTTGTTAATAAACATGTGTAATTTTTGTTCTATGTGACTGCTTACATACATTAATTGCATTCACACATGCATGGGTGGGGTGGGAAGGAATGTACGTCACTACATATGCGCATCAGATCAAGATTCTTTACAAGTACTTTGTGTCACAGTTGTGTGGGTGTGTGTATGTACGTAGTTTTGAAATATGAGATACTACACTTAAATTTACATTGTTTTCATTGTGTTTGAAACTATGCATTATACCTGTTTACTTGAGAACTGTGTAAATGAACATAACATTTTTGCTCAACTGTATCTAACCTCGTTAAAATAGAGATACAAATTCAACTTGGACAAATTCAATAAAAAAAATCTTAAGAACAAGGGAAAATATGAATTAATGAATTGATTAACAAAGTGAAAATCACAGCTTGTTAGGAGTTGTTATCTCTGCATCCAGGGTATGCATGATGATATGATGTTACTGACTATAGGCACACAGTCATGTAATTAGAGGATTCTGAACAAGGCTTTAGGCAAATATTTGCACTAGGATATTAGCAGAAATTTATCAGTACTCTCACACTGATTTACACCCTCCGTAATGATAAGACGACAGGACCAAAGTCTACACAATTCAACACACATTGCTAATGGTGCACGAAGGTATGAGAAAGCAGCTCAATATTAATAGAAGTATTATGATTAAACCCCTACTTACTACAATTTTGTATCACACCTGACGAAATGTTGCAGTGGCGCACGAAACGTCGTGATCTTTTTCGATTCCGTTTACCATACATTGTGAGACAAACGATCACTAGCCAATTATCCGCAATGAGTAACATATTCAGCATGTAGTTTTCCGTTTGTTTTCTAACATTCATGTTGCGATTGAAGTGCCATTACATTGTTTTATGAGCTTGGACCTAGTAACAACATTTTGTAACAACTTTATAGAACATCTGTTGTCAATACAACAGCAATACTGGTATTTACTCATTGCAAGTACACATATTTGCCACCAAAATAAAGATGTAATTACCAGTAGAGTGGCCGATAATAATCAAGACCTGTTTAAACAAGGCATTAGCAATATTGTGTCTCGCCCACTTGCGAAAATAACCAGAAATATCGCGATCTCCATTGCTACGCAAAAGAATTGTATCCCTGGCTGATTGTGAAATATCTGCCATAGAATGTAACATTCCATAAATGAGAAGGGCTATTTCACGCAATGCTACTTCCTCTATCTACTCTCCCTCCCCCACCTTCCCCCTTCTTTGAGATGGAATAAAAAGCCTCCACCAAGTTCTATTAGATTAGACAAAGACAAAACAGGATGATAATAAGTTGCACAATAGAGGCGAAGTAAACTTTGTCTCTGGGGGGCATAGAAATGTAAAAAGGTTAAAATCAGTGCTGCAGTTGAAAACTGAACATGGAATAAAGTTTCTAAAATTGATACGTTTATATAAGAAAGTTTGTCAACAGACATGCTCACACATGCTCACACAATTCTGTGCACAAGTTACATGTAGGAAGCCTTCACCAAGAGTCTTGCAAGTAAACTTTAATGTATGACCTCAAATGACCTTTGACCTTATCATGTGACCTCTTACAGCACAATAACATGCAGGTGCCCCCAGTGCATCCATCATCCAAGTTTGATTGCCATTGTAGCAACATGTGATGAGTTATGCGTGATAAGAGAGTCTTGCAAGTAAACTTTAACGTATGACCTCAAATGACCTTTGACCTTATCCTGTGACCTCCAACGGTACCATAACATGAAGGTACCCCCAGTGCATCTATGACCCAAGTTAGGTTGTAATCCAAGCAACCTATGTGAAGTTATTTGTCAAAAGAGAGTCTTGCAGGTAAACTTTAACGTATGACCTCAAATGACCTTTGACCTTATCCTGTGACCTCCAACAGCACCATAACATGAAGGTACCCCCAGTGCATCTATGACCCAAGTTAGGTTGTAATCCAAGCAACCCATGTGAAGTTATTTGTCAAAAGAGAGTCTTGCAGGTAAACTTTAACGTATGACCTCAAATGACCTTTGACCTTATCCTGTGACCTCCAACGGTACCATAACATGAAGGTACCCCCAGTGCATCTATGACCCAAGTTAGGTTGTAATCCAAGCAACCCATGTGAAGTTATTTGTCAAAAGAAAGTCTTGCAGGTAAACTTTAACGTATGACCTCAAATGACCTTTGACCTTATCCTGTGACCTCCAACGGTACCATTACATGAAGGCACCCCCAGTGCATCTATGACCCAAGTTAGGTTGTAATCCAAGCAACCTATGTGAAGTTATTTGTCAAAAGAGAGTCTTGCAGGTAAACTTTAACATTTGTGACGGACGACGGACGACGGACGACGGACGACGGACGGACGACGGACGGACGACGGACGGACGACGGACGGACGACGGACGGACGCCATTTGGATCCCTTAGTCTCGCCTTCACCTCCGGTGGGCGAGACAAAAAGGGAATGGATCAAACATGGCACAGTAGATTCATTTTATTTCACTTTGAAGTTTCGCTACTGGAGGAAAGCCCAAAGCTTGTCTGAGGTTTGTCCAACTAGCAACAACTAAAAGCTTCAGAGAACATTCGGCTCATTGAAACTGAATCATGTGATACAGATGACTGTAATAACGCTCAACTACACACTTCGGGAGACAGTTTTTGATAGGCCTCTCGGTATAAATTACAAAAATGGTTATTTGCTACAGTAGCTAGCAAATTGATGTTTTTATGAAAACAGCCCATAGAATTATCATCTCTTCATGTGCCACATGTGAGTTATTTCACAAATAAAGAATTTGTCTGAGACTGAAAGAGTTAAGAACAATTCACAGTGAAAAAAGCAACAAAGAGAGTGGTGGGTGTACCTTGTTTCTTTGATGTGCTTGCATGTCTCGATGAGGTCATGAATGAATGTCTCAGAGGGGAACTTGATTCCCAGGAGAGACTTCACCTGGCTCATGGCGATGGTGACAGCCGATGCCGAAGTAAAGGCAGAGATTACTACGGCCGAGATGTAGTTAGCTATGAACCCTGGGATACAAAGATATATGTTTCTAGTTAAGAGATGAAGCTCTAAGCTAATTCAATTCAACTCAATTCAATTGAAAACAAACAAAAAACACACAAACATAATGGGGACTAAGACATATTGATTTAAAATGATAACAAATATACAACACATGCATACAAATGCATATGTTTCAAAAAGGTTACATTTCAAGCACTGTAATCCACAAATTCTTTTCTGTCAGAAACATCATGAATAATCAATTATGTATCATGAATTATTGATAACGCTGTGACAGCAGTTGCAAGCAGATTCACAGGGGTAATGCACAATGAGCACTGATGTTTTCTTCATTAATTTTTTAGTACTCACAGACAGTTTGGTTCTGAAGTGTGAAAAGCTTTTGAAATATTCAAAGGAGTATTACACAAAGATCAATAGATGAAATGTTACAATTTCTACACACAAAACATTTGCCAGCCTTCAAATATATGATGTTGAGATTTCCATTTGATTTGTAAGACTTTTCTTATTTTTTTTTCAAAAATGTGGAATATTTTGTGTTACACGTAATTGTAAAATGATCTTGATTACGCATCAAACAAGTTCATATGAACTCAAAACATTTTACGCTTAAATGTATTCCACATTGACCATGGGAAAATGCCTTCGCAAGCCAAATATTTAAAACAGATTAAAGCATTAAACTGATTACCTCTAGAAGTGTAATTTTGTGACTTACCCAAATGAAGCACCCCCATTAACATTTGGATGAGTCCACAGAAGAATGCCAGCAGTATGGCATAGGTTGGATCATGCAACTCATCGTCTCCCTCGAGGGGTGTTCCGTACTGGGAGACCAGGAGGGACATGATGGCTGTGGGCCCCACACTGATGTCCTTAGACATGCCCAGGATGGCGTAGAGAAACCCGCCCATGATGGCTGCATACAGCCCAAACTGACAACAACAACAACAAAGATAATAAATTAGATAAAGCAATTACACTTAATAGTGATGAAAGGTTAGGGGAGTAGTTGCAAAATTCTGGATTTGTGATTAGTTCAATGTCTTTCTATTATAGTCCTGGGTTACATTCGAGTTTGATTTGGGGATACCAGGAAAGAATTATCTCAACATTATGAAATATTTGACATGAAGCCAATGGAGATCCTGGTGATGATGGCAGTACAGTTTGCCCATAATCATTACCACTACTATCCCTTTCCTTTATCAGTGGACAATTTGAACCATTTGTTAACCAATGCAGGATATTATCATAATCATGTTTCTTTTAAATCAAACTGCTATCTAATTGCAAAGAAATAAGACGACACTACATCCCCATTTCATGATTTATCTAATGCACGCAAATGCAATGCAAAAAAAAAGAAGTAATATCTGATGAGACAGTTTGATACCCTCTTGCTGTATTTCTGTGCATATTTCAGTGTACTGTTCATTATCATGTTATGTATGATTGTGAACTTGTATTTCTGAATCAAATGTCTGCATTAAGAATAAGGCCTCTTACCACTGGAGGGAGCTTGGCAATGCCAGCATAGGCGAGTCCTTGCGGCAAGACCGTCAGACCAACGGTCAATCCGGCGATTGCGTCGTTGACCGCCATGTGGGGCCGGTAGCTAGGCAACCAGGAGGTGAAGGGGAAGCGCTCCTTCCAGCTCTCCTTGGAGCAGTAATCAACCATCTCCCGCTTGACCTTTGACCTCGCCCTCCGCCACGCCTCCCTCCGCTGTCCCTGTCCGCGGGAGGTCGAGGAGATGGAGGAACTCATGGCTGCTGTCTCTGGAATCCAATGATTGGATTGGTTGGAAGATGGTTGATTGATGGCAGGGAGAACTGGTCTTGGGTGGATGGACCGATGGGAGAGTAGTCGTCTCTTTTGCTACCAGTTTAGTTTTCTGTCTTTAGAGTTCTATGAAATCATCTACAAGAAAAAAAGCAAGCATTAATGATTAATGATCAATCACATGCGCAATGAAACTTACTTCACATTTACACTCATATTTTATCCTGCATAATCTTAAATACACTGTATGTACAGATTCTTTTACATAATGTCACACTGCTCTCCATAAAAGATTGTTGGAGTAGAATGTGTTAACCGCTATCATCTATGATGGGCACAATCATGCTGCTGAGAGCCCCAACATGAAAGCTGTACAAGTTCATCTAAGGTGCCACTTTGTTGTGTACATGCATACTTTCACCACAAAAGCTAGAAAAGTTGTCCTGGTGGTCATGCCGTCCAGCAGTGATGTAGACTCATCCTATCCCCAATGGTCATTGCTCCCATCCCTAAGGAGTAAGGATGACTCCTCCCATCAGGGCAAGTCACTATCATCCCGATGGTGACTCCTCCATCCCTCACCTTGATACCTCCAAACCCTAGTGACCTCTCTTATTCCTGATAGTGAATCCTCTTATCCCTGAAAGTGACTCCTGATAGTGACTCCTGATAGTGACTCTTCTCACCCTTATATGTGACCCCTCTTGTCCATACATTGTATGTGACCCCCTCCATATGTGACCCCTCCCATACCTATATGTGACTCTTCCCATCCCTATATGTGACCCCTCTCATCCCTATATGTGACCCCTCCCATACCTATATGTGACTCTTCCCATCCCTATGTGACCACTCCCATCCCTATATGTGACCCCTCCCATACCTATATGTGACCCTTATACCATCCCTATGTGTGACCCCTCCCATCCTTATATGTGGCCCCTATACCATCAGTTTATGTGACCCCTCCCATCCTTAATAATGATTCCTCCCATCCCTTATAGTGTCTCCGCCCATCTCTGATGTCACCCCATGACTCCCCCAATGGGATGCTGATAGTACTTTCCCTACTTCACATATTTGAAAATGACACAGCAGTTTGTCCCACATACACATACATCAAGACACTTGACAAAAAGCTATACAAAATTAATTACTATCTACATCGGAAGTGGCATATATGAGCAAACAGGTGATAAAAGTAACGACTAAATGTGGAAAATGTAATTTAGCCTGGAAAAAGGTGCTGGTACCAGCAGCACATGCCCTCCATGTACATGCATACACACTTAAACAGCATTGACGAGGATCTACAGTGGCAAATATGGCACATTTTAATGAAAACAAAGCTCTACTAGTAATATGGGATCAGCATATGGAAGAATTTCTTCATGCATAGTTCGTCTGCAGCATAAACACCATGTAACATTTTAGTAGCTTGCACATTGAAAAGTGGAATGGAGATGGTGAAGATGGTATCATGAGTTGATAACGCTGACAGCGCATCTTCACAATAAACTAGTAAAAAGTACCTCCATGTACACTGTATACTTCTTGAAAATCTTGAAGATGCAATGCATATGGCTTGTATCCCAAAAATATTTATATTTGTTTTTACATCTAAGAAGACATGAGTTATGGAGTGTAGAATTCTGTATGAGTTATGGAGTGTAGATTACTATTTAATTTTTTTCTTTATTTACACAATCTATAGATGTTCCATCCTTGGAAGGAAGCCATCAAAGATTTTATTTCTATTTTGTGATTGGAATGGGTAAGAATTTGTGTGTGGTTGCAAAAAAAAATATAATGAGGATGAAACAAAGCTTGGGGTTTGGAGATATAACCATATTTCGTACTTGAACTTTGATTTTCTGGGATCTTTGAAGTTTGAACCTTCTTCAAACTGACCCGTTTTGAGCAAAGCGAACAGATTAAGGGTGATTGGACGTTTTAAAGCAGATTATGATTAGAAGAAACATACCACTTACATACTGTCTATGAGCAAAATGTTTCTGGATGGGAAAGTTGCTGGATAAAAATGACAACACTGGAATGTATAAAAGGTTTTATGTCATAATCCTACATAGTAACACAATAGTATGTACAACTATAACGTTTATAGATGGGAGAATAGATTAATGTAACTTGGTCAAGGATTAATAGGTCAAATCTGGTGCAAAGCGTACAAAACAAGTATGTCTCAGTTACTTCCAGATTATGATTAGTTTAAACTTTCAAACAGATCATAGGTAAAATACTTGACAACAAATAATTTCAAAAATCATTTTTGTAGTAAGTTTAAGAATAGTTTCCAAGAAAAAAGTAAGCATATTTGGTGCGCATACCACATTTAATCAACATAGACCATATCTATAACATACAGCACAGTCATACATGACTTTGGTACCTAGTATCAGGTCAATTACAGGGAGTAGAATACCCAAGATGGCCGCAGATTACACTCAGTAGAAAATGCAAAGATCTACATACTGGTACAGTGTAAACCAAATAAATTCCACAGTATGGCATTTTTTCAAACAGGACAACAAAAGTATGATGAGTGCATAAGTGATAAGAGAAGTATATTGTGAGGCGATATAGGTGGGGGGGGGGGGGGGGAGAGGGAGAGGGAGAAGGAGAACACGGAGACTAAAATTTTGGTGAAGAAAGATAAAGAGGGAGAGAGAAAGAGAGATTCAAGCAGATGAAGAAGGCAAATCGCAGTCAAAGAAGATAAAGAAAAGTGAACAAGAAATTGACGAGAGAGAGAGAGAGAGAGAGAGAGAGAGAAGAGGAGGAGGAGGAGGTGAAGAAAAATAAAGAAGTTCATAAAGATGAAAAAGGAAGAAGTATATTAAATCTACACAGAAAAAGGGAGAGGGATGAGACGAAATAGTGACACTCAGATCAGGATCACAGATGGAACAAGGCAAAAGGGAGAAAGAAAACAAAAAGAGCAAACACAAGGTAAGAGAATGAGAAAAACAGAAAAGGATGAGGAAATAAGAAGGGGAGCTGGAGGAGAAATTTGAAAAAATTCTTTTCCATATATGGAGAGACAGACAGATCAGAGAAAGAAAGATAGACTGACAGAAGAGAACTGATAGTCAAACAAACAGAAAAATAGAAAGAGAGAGTGAGAGAGACAATAAATCAACGATGATAAAAAAGTGTGTAAAATCATGATTTAACCTGAGTAGTTAACATTTGCATTCCTGAGCATATTAAAAATATCAGTATGAATATTAAAAATATAAATATAAAAAAATACATATATTAAATATATGTATTTGACACTCTAGAGCCTGCATCCCCCCCCCTCCATTCCCCACCTAGATGAATGGGTGAAGTATACAGCAAATGTGTAACCTGAAAAATGAATAAACTGGAACAGTACTTTAGTTAAAGGGATAGTTCACACTGAAATTAGTTTGATTTCAATAAAAGGAGACACTTGAAAGAAACATATTAGTGAAGATTTGACAAAAATCGGTCAAAGGAAAAGAAAGTTATTATATCTAAAAATGTTCATGTACGAGGTGCTCTCCCATACTTTGTTCATCAAACCTTCTCTAATATGTTTGTTTCATGTGTCTCCTGTTATTGAAACCAAACTAATTTCAGAGTGAACTATCCCTTTAAGTGTTAGGTTTGAGAATACATCATCAGTTATAAAAGCAAAAATAAAGCATTGACCACTTAAGTTTGAACCCAAAGAAATCTACGTCTAATTCCTTCAAATTACAGGTAGGCCGTCATTCTATTTCAAATATGTAGCATACATAATTGACACATAATACTTATACTATAGTTCGACGGCCACTGATCCAATTTTAATAACTCCTGAAAACCTGTTAAAATATTTCTGCACAGCTGCCGCCATTGTCAACATTGCTTGATCAAACCCACTACATAAGTAACATAGCCTACGTCTAGCCTGCCGAGCCAGCCTACGCGGAGGCAATCGGTATAACCAAACTCCAGCGGCCCCGCCCGACGCGGCCCGGCCTCCCTCAGCAAGAGATTGGGGTTGTGGGGCAGAACGGAGTTACCTATTACCTAAGACTTGTGTGCACTGCCGAGAAGCTACGCAGCCGGAACTTCGCCGGACCTCACTCAAGGCACCTCCGACGTCAAAACTTAATTACGGTCACTGCAAATGTTCACAAACAACAACGCATTTTACTCCACAAACACCTTGTGGTTGTCTCAAACGGTTCCTGGCATACGATAAACAAATAAAATTCGGAAGAAAGATACGTTTGACTTACCATTAGTACGGTTTAACCATAGGGTCCGTGGTTTTAACTATCGGGAGCGGAGATACGCTGTGGTGGTCAGCGCGCTGTTATCGATTGGAAGAATTTGATGCTATTATGGAAAGTCCTTTCAAGCAGTAACACAGCGCACACAGCACACGTAGAATCTCGTTTACGTGCTGGTCACTTGTTTACACTGGGCGAGCTGATTACCAACACTCGTCCCGATACAAGTCATCACAATAAAGTTTGAATCGATATTAGTTAAACATAGTCTGCGTAGCATAATGAAGAGTCCGTCTCGGACTGTGGAACACGCTCATAATCATGTTTAGCTAACGTACGCGCAGCGACGCTGGTATATGAGACTTCATTTCGCGTTTGTTGGAGCTAATTTACTTTGTCGGCATCCCGGGGTCGCCATTCGTTCGTTGTTTGCCCAACCTAGCAACTGCTATATTTTATGACATCAGAAGATGCAGTTCAGACCACGGCTGTTATTTCTTTTTTAAAAGCACAGACCGTTGGTCATGATCATAACAAGTAGCAAAGAACCAAAGCTTGCCCGACGCGTAGCAACACCAAATGACGTATGTAATTTCTTCATATTGAAAGGAATAGTGTCAAAAAATCTTGTTTGCTACAAAAGGGTGAGAAACAGTCAAATAAAACCCCAACAATAATAGATAATGATGAGACAGGTACATCAGCTTCCCACTTCACTGCGAAGTACCTCCGAGTCGTTATTATATTCATCCGTATTTCTTGATCCAGTTTCAATTGTTGGATTCAATGGGGGGGGGGGGGGGTCAAAAAGGATCCAAAAGAGATCCAAAAGGCATGAGACCAGTTAGGAGTAAGATTTTACACGCGGGGTTGTGTTCTTTGTTCTTGTTACAACCACGTACTTTCATTTTTGAGATCCCAAGATTTGTAGTTCTAAACAGCATGAAAGAGATGTGGTTAGTATTTCAACCACCTATTTTTTGTTTTTGAGATCCCAAGTTTTCTAGATCTAAACATCATCACTTAAGAGAAAGAGACGTACTGGTCCGACATTTTCTAGCGGGCTATTGTCGGGCACTCCTAATGAGAGTCCCCACTGTAGTTGTCTTGACAATATGCTTATATGACGTCACACTTTGGTACTCTACATGACGAGAAAGGAAGATAACATGGAGGAGGAGAAGAACAACGAGGAGCTAGACTTAGCATAATACAAAGGGAGATAAGTAAGAGGGGTCAAGGTTATATTCATAACAAGAAGGAGATGGATGAAAACAAGTAATTCCTCCTGTGAGAAGAAATTATACCTTTTTATAGGAAAAGATAATACGGCAGAGAAGGAGAGCAGGGGCAAACATGAATACATCCCCTCAGTTGATGTTCCTCTGTCTCTTTTACCCCACCCTACTCCTCTGTTACTTTAATTCTCTGTTGTTTCCTTCGTCACAAATAATTATTTATCTCCTCCGTTTCCCCCAGCCCCCGCCCACCTTCTCTCTCTCTCTCTCTCTCTCTCTCTCTCTCACTCTCTCTCTCTCTCCCTCTCTCACCCTATCTCTGTGTTACTCATTTCCAGTGTCATTATATGATCTATTTCTCTTTTATTTTCCTTTACCGCCTATATCCCTCCCTATACTCCACCCCATATACCACCCCACCCCTATACCTCTCCACCCCACCCAATACCACTCCACCCCACCCAAATACCACTCCACCCCACCCCAATACCACTCCACCCCACCCCCCAGTACCACTCCACCCCACCCCAGTACCACTCCACCCCACCCCTTTACCACCCCACCCCTTTCTATCCCCTTCCCAGCAGCTGAGCAAGTGTCTCACTTTGATGTGGCCACAGATGGCGCTAATGTTCATTAATCGTTGATAACTTTCTCGTTTACTAATCGTGACCAAGGATTTGTGGCCTACACAATATCATATTCACAGTAGGTCATGCCCCTTACCACTCCCCTCCCCCTCCCAACACGCATACACACACGCATTATGTTATCAATCGATTATCCCGAGGCATGGTTGTAGTATTTACAGACCTAGATCATTAAATTGTGTTTGGTATAATTCATTATTAGGTTTCCATGCTTTCCTTTGTGTATGTGTATTAATTAAGTTATTCCCCCTATTTTTGAGACGGCTTAGAGAAGGAGAGGGGAGGGGTGGCTTGCTGCCAGGAAACGGTTCAAAGAAGCATATTGTTGCATGATTGGGGAAGTCATTATCGTTCTCGTTATCCATCATCTGGGGTAATTACATATTATATTTTATGAATGATGTAATTTGCAGTGGGAGTGGATTCGTTCTACCAAATCCCGCCATCCTGATTTCGATCTGATATAAAAAGAATTTCTTCCTCTCAAGAAAATTATGTCAAAAATGTCAAATTTAATGTAATATCAAGTCCTCCGGCAAAGATAATTATCATCTAATCCCCTGACTCTTGTTTATACCGCAACTTTATTACTATCTTGCTTCTCTCTCACTCACCATCCCTGCACATCCACCCCGCGTACCTAGTCTTTATCTATTCAAATCTCTCTTCCTCTCGTTCTTTCTCTTCTATTTAACATTTCTCTCTTGCGTCTCCTCTCGCATTTTGTTCGTCTCAATTTAATTATATGTGAATTATATTAATAAACAAATAATCAACGTTGGTGAAGGTGATGGGATGAACTATCACTTCCGAGGCGAGCTGGATGTAGCTATCTTTCCGAAGCGCAGCTGAGGAAAGATAGCGTATACATTCAGATCGCCGAGGAAGTGATGGTTCGTCTCATTGCCTGAAACCAAAAGTTGATTATTTGATTTATATTCCACATCTCAAACCAACTATTTGTACCAAAAATGACAATTTGACGTACAAAAGTAATGATTACTTCTCTACCTAACCCCGAGCCGCTGCCATGGGGAACACGCGTTAGGATGCGCGTTAATTAGGACGCGCATTATGACGCGCGTTTAATTAGGACGCGCATTATGACGCGCGTTTGGACGCGCTAGTGGGAGCTGATAGTCCGAGTGTAACGCACTTTTATTTCGCGCGTACTCAAAATATTAATCACGCATTAGGACTGTGAGGAGTGAAGAGATCAGCGAAACCAAAAAGTACTATCACCTAGAGTGTAACGAACTTTTATTCTCAGGTGATCTGATAGGAAAAACTACGCCTCATCACGTGATCAACTCTTGACCAATCATATAGCAACATTCTTAGTATGTGGAATATAATGATTATTATCTTTTCTCTGTCTCTCTCCTAACTCCAACCCTCTCCCTCTCATCCCCGTCGTCCTGCCTCTTTGTTCCCTTTTCCCTCACTCTTTTATTCACCCCCCTCTCTCTCTCTCTCTTTCTCTCTCACTCTCTCTCTCTTATCCCTCTCCCCTTCTCTCTCTCTCTCTCTCTCACTCTCTCTCTCTTATCCCTCTCCCCCTTCTCTCTCTCTCTCTCTCTCTCTCTCTCTCGTATCCCTCATTCTGCCACTCTCTCTTTCTCTCATCCCTATCTCTCTCCCATCTTAATTGTCACTGAGTAACCCCCCCCCCCCCCCAACGCCCTCTCTTTCTCTCTCTCTCTCTCTCTCTCTCTCTGCCTGTCGTATCCCCGTCTCTCTTCCCTCTTTTTCACGGAATATTCCATCTCGGTCTTTGCTATCAGCCAACACACACTCTACGGCGACCCGACTATGCAAGATATACGTCTACTAAACCACAAACATAAGAAAAGGCGAGCGAAATGCTTCATTCGTTTGAAATTCTGATTTCATAGCAGTAAAAATGTTTATTACAATTCTTCCAGACGATTTAATCACTCAGGGCAACGAAAGACAAACATACTGTGACGGAGGCAAATCAAACTTCAACAAAATGCAAAAAAAAAAAAGATCAATTGTTTGTAAAAATTAATGTTGGTTGTGCACATACAAGCACAAACAAGACAATGGTATAACTGATGTGTACAATCCCGTTTCTTTTTCTTGACCGCTTCAAACTTGCTCTGTGACAGAAAGCAAAGCCACATATATTTACGCTAACAAACCAAATAAACATTAACTTAGTCGATTAAGATCTAAGAATAGACAACTCACTCGAACTGTTTCGCAACTTAACTCGATTTGTGGTTCGTTTCTAGGGAAGCAAACGAAGCGTATGGAATGTGCATCACTCGCCTATTCGGGCGAGAAATTAAACCTACCCATGTCGATATTTTCGCTGGACATAATAATCACGGAGACGGAGTGCCGATCAGCCACCGTTTTCTGCATGGACGCGTATCAGCGAACAAGATACCCTACCGGAAGTCACTTGTGGAGATTGTGCACACCGACGACGTTCAATACAGTAACTATGTTAGTATTCAGTTTCCCTATATATAGCACATCTATAGTTTTTGACGGTGAGCATTTTATTTTTCACTTATCCTGTTCATTGAGTTTTTTTTTTTTTAATAGTTAACCTGATTTGGTTATTTGATCGTATCAAGTATCCCTACCAACCGTTAGACACATTCTGGACACAATATTGACAGACACAGATATGAACATGTCGTGTTTTCATGAACCTATTTTGCGAACATTATTTTTTCAGAGATAAAGAAAAATTCATATCTTAGAAGTGCAACCGTATTGCACATTGCCCGTTCATGCTTCTATAGAATAACCTTGAGGTGGTGGAACAAATGCTATCCTCTATATACGTGATTTATAAAGTGCATTTCTTGTGCCAGATTATATGACTGGGATACAGAGAGTTAATTAGTACCTCAGCTTCCACCTCAACCTCGACGACGTGTCAGAAACTGCATGCTCTTTCGAGAGTTTCATGGAAATTCCCTTTGTTCAATCCTTCATGTTCGTTCGCACAGATAGAATTCACATCCAATGCGGAAAGGTTGATGTTAGACTTGTGCACAGGCCATTTTTTTTTTTTTTATTAGGTATGATTAGAAACGTAGCGTATTCTTTCAAACGCCTGGCTGTCTTAACATAAGACCACCGCAGAAGAAACGATCCGATCAGTCGTACGACACTGCGACGGGTTGAAATGCAGGACGCAGTCATTGGATTTGTGCAAGAATGTGACGTCATATTTCCAGTCGTAGGCCCTTGCGACTGCAGAATCGTGGCAAACTCGTGTCGTGTGCGATGGCCTTTATTAGGATGAAAGGAAGTCGCCCTAGCACAGTCCATACATGCTAGGCCCTGGTGATCTTTGTTATACCAAAAAAGGCTCGCTATTCCGAAGGCTCGTTATTCCGAAGGCTCGTTATTCCGAACAAACACATTTCGTATACCCATGTGCTCGTTTATCCAAAAATGAAACAAACTGTTTTCAATAGAGAAAAATACTTGGTATATACATATATCATTTTTGGATGAAGATTTTTTTTTTTTCATGTTCGTATTTTCATTTTCGGACGAATGAACCCTGTTTCATTTTCAGCGAATCGGACCTTCAGAACATGTGACCAAATGAATAAACAACACTCGGGATAACTAGCTAGGTATATGGTCTAAGCATAATACGCGTAGACCATGGACCTAACTAGTTAACTACTATTACACTGTAAGTATAGGTGAATACATTCTAGCACTGCATTCGTACGAGTTTTCATGTTTATTGGTTTTATTTTGCTAGAGCGTCTACCAATTTTGCTATGATCATTATCAATATTGCCAGTGTTCTTGATGTGTTATATTATGTCACTAGTATCATAATACATGTATCACATTTTCTTATTAGGCATATCATCATTGGTATAATCATTTAATTTTGTGGCAAAAATATGTGTGATAATTTCCAAAAGCAACAAAATATTATTCAACATGTTCAATACACGTTGTAGCATATCTCTATATAGACCTATCCAACCAGACTAAACCGGTTGTTACATTTGAAAGTATAAGCTTCCCTTATAAGGGCATAGATTTACGAGAACTTACATGTTAGTTACGATCGATTTGCAATGGTTAATGACTGTAATATGTATTGTTCACGCAAAGGACTTATATAAAGCTATAAACAAGAACATTTTTTTTCATCTGGACTAAATGTTAGTAAGTTTATTAAAAATTAGAAAAAGGTTGGGACAAATCAGGTACTGTTATTATAACGAAGTTATATCTACATAACAGTTTTTAAAATGTTTTAATCTCAAAATGTTATTTCATACAGCGATTATAGCATTGAAAGCACCCGACCAGCAGTGGAGGAACTATCATACACTATCATATTGTCTACAATGATCTACTATACTCTCTTACTATAAACTTTTGCAAGAGGTTCATACACGGTCATGAATTTGAAATATTTGCCAGTGAACCTGCTCAAAGCGGACAAAACGCTCTCATTGGTGTTTTTTTTTAATCTTCATGTATGTATGATACATAAGAACAATGAGCGTTTGATATGTCACGCGGACCAATACATTTGAACATCATTGGTTTGTGATCAGGCAATATGATTAGATATGACTTGAGAATGCACTTATATTTCATTTTTATTAACCTTTCTCTTCTTTTTGATTCTGATTATTCTACTTCCATTCACCTCACGTGATCATCATTATGACAAGCACCGCAAGAGGCGTCGTGATTGATTTTTGTGTTACCTTCTTCTTTAATTGAAATTATAAAGGAATATCTTGCTGTCTGACAGCAGCATGACCATCGGTCAACAGTAAATTATAATTTAGTTGAAACGGTGATAGAAATACAAATACTGTGCGCTGATGATGTTGACTGACATGCTCGCGAAGTGACATGGGAAACATGTATGCATCTCTTTTTTTTGCAAAAGCACACTTTCGTTATAAAAGTGAGCAAATTTATAATCAAATCCGGTCGAGGAATTGCTACGATTTCACTTTTCCTCATCATGTTTCACTTCATTATATAAATATTCAGTTTCCCGTCGTGTGAGAAATGAACCGGGAAACATTTCGTTCAATTTTACCTGTTTTATTCGCGCTTGCTCAAAATAAACAAAGTGGAAAGTGGAAATTGATTTCATTCGACCACCGTCACCGGGTCCTGATATTTGTTTGGACGAGCCTTATAATTTTGAGATGATTTCTTCATGGCATCTTGAATAAAATAAGTCTCATGGTCATGACGGAAAGAAACTCCGTCATCATGGTTAATTGTGGTTCGTGTATAGTACCACGTACTTAGGCAACTTGGATGCACGTTTTTAATCATGAATATCACATAATTACAACGTACTGTCATGTTTGACTGATTGTTGAAAGCACGTAACAACATCCATTTCGGCGATAATTTACTGCTTGGACTGAGTTTTGATAGGAGGACTATCGATAGGACTGATGTGCACTCTGAAAATGTGTAAGGTGTGTTTGCAGGAAAAGTGCGTTGTGCTGGTTTACTATGTGAACAGAAAGAGTGCAACAAATTCCTTCCGTGTCTGAAATAAATCACAGATTACGCTTATGTTTACATTATTTCGATGTGACATGGGCGTGGTTTTTCACCAGCAACGCACACAAATTACATACGGCTGTCCCCAGAAATTCTACATGCCGCATGTACAAAATAATGTTCTCTAATTTTATTTACGAACGTCGATCATTGCTAGATAATCAATCTCATGTGAAGTCTCCCATCTAAGGCCACACGGTATCCAATATAATCAGAAGATGCTGTTCAGTCAAGAATTATGATCGATGCTACCTTCTGATTCTCGTTGCGATGAATAATTCACATCAGCAGTGACGGAGAGGGGATCAGCGAAAGGCGGGGCCCGTTTTCGTGCATTTTTGCTGTCAAGGTAAAGGGTGCTCATACAAGAAGGCCACGTTTCATTCCCACTCGGGCTAGAAGATTGGCTCGTTAGTCCCAACACGGACCTTCCTAATTAGCTGCTAGGCCACTCTGTGGAAACGCCTCACGGGACTCCACGTGCAGCTGCCGTTGGGATGAGGAGGAGTCGTTTACACAAACGATTGTTCATCCTGGATGTGTATTCTCAGTGACTCGCTTGATGCCGATGGCACAAGTACTGCCGCTATTGCTGCTCATGCTGCCATTCGAGTCTGACCTAAAACAGAAATAAAAGCCATAGCATTATTAAACAGTGGAGCCATACCCCCCCCCCCCCCCCCCCCCGCTCCCAACCATCACAGGCTCACAATTGATAATTTAATCTCATGCTTTGAGATCAATACTCCATTAACAACACGTGCATAACTCAATATCTGGGGATGGGATGGGGGTAGCGGTCCTGGACGATTCCAGTACTCACTCCATGATAAGTGTCTATATAACATATCCAAGCTTTAGCCCTTTATGAGCCGATGGTGCATTATTTCACCCGTAACACATACATGTTCCGTAGAACAGTGTTATAAATTTGTGTAAGCCATGCATATAGCCATTAAGTAAGCTGTGCACACCCTATGTGCTTGTGAAATTCCTCACTGGTGAAATAAACATTGTGCATGTGTACTGCATAAAAGATTCTGGAATGTGAGAAGACTCTGGCAGATGATATTTACATGAAAGAATGCTACAGCACTGGCTGGAGTGTGCCTGTGAAGTTCAATTACATTTTAGCCAGTGATGACTCATCAGTGTAATCTGGGTCAGGTCAATATTGATTGTCATGTTTACAAGCATTGGTACAATGTAGAACTTACTAGATGTATTGAGAAATTTCTAGAAGCACAGATAATAGAACCTTCTAGAATGTACAGATTGTAGTATATAGATATATGAGGTGCTTGGATAGGGGCATTAGAGTTTAATTTCATCCTAGCTCCAGTCATGTACCTGTGACAACCTGCATTAGAGAGTTAACATATCGTCTCGCTCCAGTCACCTGTGGATTTATACGATAATTTTCTCTACGTGGATAACTACCTGCCTGTTAAATAGTGCTTATGAGACCCTGTCTGTGGAAGTCACACTCTCTGTGGATTGATATTTGACCATGTTGTATCATCTATTTGGACTTGACTATCTGGAATACCTGCTCTTCAGCGTAAAACATTGGGGTCAACACTGCGACCATAATTTGGGAATACTGCCTGGATCGGATTATCAACTGGACCGTCAACGAGAGCCGTGGATTCATTCGACTACAGTATCCTACAGTATTGTAAGCCAATACATATTTTAAATGTTTATGTAGAGTAATTGTACAAATTTGTGAACGTTTTTCTTAAGTTTAAAGGGGAAATACCCCATATAATAAAGACCAAATAAACTAAATATTGGTATCATTTTGTGCGATCCTTTCTGGCGTGAATTGATCGTAACAACAGCACTTCATCTGGCACTCAAAGTGTAAAGGAAATTGTACGAGGCAGGGATTTAACATGAATGAATGGTTTTCGAATGAATATGTCGTTAAATCATCATGTTTTACAGCAAGTTTTATGCATACTGGTCATTGCCTACTGGAATTTGTATGGCGGGGACAGACACCCAATCCTTACCCTTCCGTCTTGCTGCCCCGCGTAGAGTGAAGGTCCGAGTCTGCCGAGGAGAAGAACGCCACCATAGTTGTAGGCTGCTCTGTTATCTCCACCCGGAACGAACCGTCTGCAGAATTCGTGCTTCTCTCCAAGTCCATGGTGACCCGGTAGTAGTTTCCCCGCCCCGGCGCACCCGCAGTAGTATCCCTACTGCAGCCGCCACTCCCCACGCCACTGTCGGAGCGACGCGCGCGCGCGGGGTGTCCATGGCTCGGCGCACCAGGCGCGTTGGCACTGTTCTTCCGCTTTGTGTTAGCCGTCCCACCGCGCATGCGCACGAAGACGAACGCGGTAATGGCGGCGACGAGTACTCCGCAGAGGATGGTTGCGAGGCCGGCGACGAGCACGAACATGCGGCTGATGATGGCGCCCGTGGTGAGGAGAATGACGCCGATGAGGACGATGGGCGGGCTGAGGATGAGGAGCGTGACAACGATCGTGCTGCCCGCGGCGTCGTACAGGTCGTCGCGAGTGGAGTCGCTCACACACCGTGGCCCTGGGGCGTGTTTGGCCCGGCCGTTGAGGGCAGCAACTGACGCGGAATTCTTCCTGCCCGTTGTAGATTGCCGAGATGGTCCTCGGGACGCAGCCGGCATCTCCGGCCGACCAAGCTCCAAACCCCCGGTCAGCGAGCGACACTCTTCAGAACAATCTTGGTCTGCCGCCATGTCGAGGTGTCTCCAACGCGAGGCGTCAAACTAACTAATATAGAATGTTAACTCTTTGCGCGCTATTGAGGCATGTCTGCACTAATACTATGCATCATTCCCATGAAGCAGTGTTGAGTCTGGCAGAGAAAGCGTTGAGGAATTGATTAGTCAGTCACCAGCACAATAGAAAGACATTTATTTTCTCGCATCTATTTGGACAAAAGTCTAAGCCAAATGGCAAGCTATCAGATGAAGTTCAGTTCTATATGATACATAATGACCAATGCCATCTGGCTTATCAATGTTTACTCTCGAATAAGTCATACAAACTTTATCGCAAAGGGTGCTCACACTCTCTACGTATCCGGCAATATCCACATGAAGCTCAAATTGTTAAAAAAATGTCCATTAGTTTGTAACGCAACGAAAGCACTTCCCGAGGAATCACTTAGAAATACCCACATTAATGATCTCCAGTCACGCTGCAAAACACGACATGCTATCTCCTCATTATTTTTAGAAAGTCTATATACTCATGCTGCGAGACATTGAGGTACCTTCCTATCAATTAGGAGCAAGGCGATCAAGCGTCCCTCTTACCGCTGCCCCGGACCGCTGCATCCTGGGATCAAGCATATGAAAACAGCGAGATCCCTCTAGCGCCAAGAACGAGGTCCGCAACTCATAAGAGAGCGCGGGCAACTCACATCACAGGGACGCGCGTGAAGCGTGGATTTTGGCGCCTCTTCATCAAGCTTGTTACTCCCCCGCAAAGATGAAGGGCGCGCTGATTGGCCAGAGCGGAATGAAGCATCCAGGGTTACGTCACTGCTGCAGGGGAAAAAAAAACACAATCGAATGATATACGAATAAATTGATGGAAAAGTACACACAAGCTGCCTGGATGAAAGAAAGACCATCGAGGGGTCGGCGTCACTCACCTTATAATCACGATAATAGTCCATCTGTATTTCCAAAATATTGACACGACTTCGAACCACGTGGTTGCACTCTTTGCCAGACCATTAACCCAATCATGAGGTGCAGTTGGAAAATAAGGGTAAAACGGAAAAGTTATGATACGAAGAGAAGATGGCAGGAGAAGCGTTTGGACAAAAAGGTGAAAGAGAGATCAAATGGGTGATGCTCGTTATTACAAGGGTTCGTTTTTTTTTTTTTAAGGTTTGCATAAAAATTATTTGACGAGTTCGTTATTTTTTAGGATTTGTTCTTTAGACTGTTCGGTATTCCCCAATCACTCATATCGACCAGGGGGCTCGTTCAATTTTATTTGCAAAATTAAAACGGTTTGTATTAGTACCCTGTGATAATTGTTACCATTAACCCCCAAAGCCTTAATGAGCAAATTAATTGCTCCACAGAGCTACGAACAGCAATAAGCATGATAAGTGTGTGAGCTGTTTCTTACTCGAGTGGTATGGTCCCTGTGCGCATTGCAAGAAGATGTCAAAGTCAAATGAAAGTGCACCACAGTGTAACTTTGAAGTCGGTTTTCGACGTTAGTTAGTAGGCCTATGTATGATACCAACATCGATCCTTTTAATTCTCCCATTACCATTGGCACGAATATGTGTAGTAAGACAATGGGTTTCCAAGGCCTGGTAATGTAAGGGTTAACTTTCTTTTAACTCCCTGTGTGTCAATTTGAAGGTGAGGCTATAATTATGTTCCAGTGATAAATACTGGTAAAAAAAATAAAACATAACTTCTTGATATTGTCAAAAGAGCATTAACAACCGCTTAATCCCTCCCATCGCCATTGTGGGGATTTTCTACATGTATCACACATTGGATTAATAATGTCAGTTTCCTGTTTTACAAAGAGATTTGATTGATCGCTACTTGACTTACGATCTACATCAATCGTATATATGTTAGGAGATTGGACTTTTCATCGATTGAGATGAATGGCAAACCTTTTTAAGACAGGGCTCCTATTATCTGTTTGTCAATCAGGTTGTCTGACTGTTCTGGTTTGATACAAATAACACTGTTATTATGGCTTCACTGTTCTCTCAATTAAAGAGAAAAGGAGAGCGGAGGCTGGTCGTTCCAAACACCCATCTGTCAAGTCAATCCTGTCTACCTATGTATACGTTACACCTCATCACAATCCTCCCCCCCTCCCCCACATTTTTCTTCTCCCTTGTCCCTTTCACCTGTCGTCCCCTTTCTAGCCCGTCCACTGCGGCGCGTCACGCACATCGTTCAGGAGAGCAATCGTGCGTGCGCATGGCTTAATTTCGCGGTGAAACGTGTTTGTCATCTGTTTTTCTCTCATCAGCCGCCCACCTTACGTCGTCTTCCGTCTTCCTCTGAGAGCGGCCGTCGCAAGGAATTTAGCAGGTTGAGCTGTTGAAGGGAAGAAAAGCAACTCTCGACCCCGTACTCAGACAGCTCTGGGTATCTGATATCTCATAGCCTGGCTTCCAGGCTATCAGGAGTATATCCAATCAAAACTATTCTATAGAGGAGTCTAGCAGGACTAGACTAGTGTAAGAACCAAATTATTCCCAAACAATCCTTACTTGTAAGATCATACAAGTCATGATTCACACAGGTTATCACCGGTCAGGCCATTAAGCCAAGGAGAGAATAACCACAATCTTTCTCTCTCTGTTTTACTCTCATCCTCTCTCCCGCTCTCTCCTCCCTAGTGGTTATCTTTCCTCTGTGGTAAGATCCTTATAAACAATACTCCCTTCCTACTAAATTCCTCCCATATAGCTATTATATTACTCCCTGGTATAAACTCCACACTCACTCCAGAATAAAGGACTCTGCTTCTATACCACCATCAGGTATAGACGCCTCTCTCTATAGCCGCCTCATGCAGGTTCAAAGTGCTATTTCACAGAGGGACCACAGCATCATTATAGCTAATACCACAGCTACTTCTTTATATGTATATATTCAACAGCTGTATTTCTCAACCATCATGTACCATTGATATATGACTGTTCCAGACCATGAGATGTACATCAACTAGATTCATAGAATAAAGGATCGTCAACTCTACTATTCATCGTCTCTCTCCGTCTACATCTTTATCGTCGTCTTCTACATTTGTACTATTAGTTAAGAGTCTCACTGAAAGACCACGCTACCCATTTAATAAACATTAAACATCACCACAGTGCAGACATCTTACACTAGCTATTCTTGATTTTTCCTCATAGGACGGAATATGAAAAGAGGAGACTGATAAAGGAACTACAGTCGAGTACTAGACTCTATTTTCCATTTTGAATAAGAAATGACTGACAGTCTGGAAGTTGCACTAACTGCTGTCAGAATGCGATACGATGCTCCTGATACTGGCCATTATAAACATCATACGTACTTTATCCAAGGGCAAAAAGAAAGGAGAGAGGAAGAGAAAGGGAGAGAGAAAGAGAGATGGAGACAGAGAGATAGGCAGTCAGAAAGAAAGGGAGGAAGATAGAGAAAGATGATAGAAAGACAAGGATAGATTGTCAAATTGAAAGAGAAATTGGAGAGAGGTAGAAAAAAGGTGATGAGAAAGATAGGGAGCTTATTGAATAGGTAACTACCAGTATAAGAAAATGAACGTTTTTTTATATTCTGTTTTCGGTTTAGGGATAAGCAAGGTGCTATTTAAAGCGTATCTAGTATTATAGTTGACATTAAAAGGTCTTATAAGTGGTTCCAAGAAGGATGGTACAAGCTTATTGACTATTTTAAAGACAAGAATCTATATGAATCTATACATTGCCAATTCAATGAAGCCATCAAAAAGCATTTAGATGTATATTGATCTGCGTTCAGTATTAGGCGTGCATATTTGTTTTGTAATCTCTGGAGCTTTAACAAGTTTGTTTTAGAACAAGTTCCCCATGCGGTACAACAGTAATCTATGTATGGTATAGGAACAATGCGAAATACAAATTAACTAATATTTTGTTCGGTACTAGCGATTTTATGCGCCGAATACATCCTATAGAACGAGAGAGCTTATTACATATGTACAAAATATGATCATTCCATAATAACTGTGAATGTAATATTACACCTAAATATTTCATCTTTTGAACGTATTCTAAAGTCAAATTTTCGTACACAATTTCAAACTTTGCATTTTGTAATTTTCTTTTAGGTCCAAAGACCATAGTTTTTGTCTTTCCTGAATGTATGAACATATCATTATTTTCCATCCATGTTACAATCAAATCAAAATCCTTCTGAAGGTTATTCTGAACTTGAGAAAGATCGACTGTATTATTAAAGATAACTGTATCATCTGCATATAATGATAGTTTCGTTTGTGAATGAAATTGTAAACTACACATATCATTTATAAATAGACAAAATATGAGGGAACCCAATATTGAACCTTGGGGAACCCCAGTTTTAACTGTTACAAAATCACTAGTACATTGTTGCATTGAAACACATTGCTTTCTGCTAATCAAATAATTCACAAACCATTTACGCTCGCTACCGTTTATACCACAGTAAGTCATTTTTTTCTAATATCTTTTTATGTGGAATTACATCAAATGCTTTTTTAAGATCTAACGATATTGCACCAGTAATATGCTTATTATTCATATTTTCAAGTAAATAATCAACAATATCAGTCACGCAGGTTGCTGTGGAATGTGATGGTCTAAATCCAGACTGTTGAGATGATAACATTTCATTGTCATTGAGGTACAAGTATAACTGTGTGTGTATTGCTTTTTCTAATATTTTGGACAGAATGGGTAGAACCGAAATTGGTCGAAAATTATCAATTTTATATGGACCTCCTTTGTGAATAGCTGTGACTCTGGCCATTTTAAAGTCCATCGGTATTTCAGACGTTTTTAATGATTTGTTAAAAAGAATTGTAAGAGGTTGACATACGAATTCTGCTGCTATTTTCAGTAGTTTTGGATGAAGATCATCTAATCCTACAGTCTTTTTCCAATCAATATTTAATAATTCTTTTCTTACAAATTCAACAGTTATATCTTTGAATGTAACAGTGTATCTTTCCGTAACAAGGTTCCCATGGAGTGACCGTCATCATTATTACATGTATTAGTCCCTAATCGTTCACTAACATTATTGAAAGCTTCATTTAACATTTATAATTGTCTCTTTCTCTTGCCAGCATGAGGTACTCGTCGGTTATCCATGGTACTCCTTTCTGTTTTCTTCTGACAGAGATTATTGGGGCATGTGTATCGCTCAGCCGAGTAAACAACGACTTAAAACGATCCCACAGACTTTGTACGCTATTCTTATTTGAATGAAAACCATCCCATTCAATTTCCCCTAAGTCTCTACGAAATTTCTGTTCATCAAAATAGCGGAACGTCCGAAACTTACTAATCTTTGATAGATTAGAGCGACATTTGAATGACCCTTTAATCACAAAGTAAAGCAATGGATGGTCACTAAACCGATACATTGTACACCAGATTCTACAATTGATAAAGAATGCGTGACAAAAACCAAGTCAATTAGTGTCGTACTGTGAGGTGTCATTCTCGTTGGTTCTTTTATGATCTGTTTTAACTAAGTTGTAGTACAGAGTTCGGTGATTTTCTTTGACAAATTATTTTCGGTCATCATATTACAATTTAAATCACCAAGTATCATGAAATTTTCTGTCCTTTTTAACTACGTAAGAAGCACTTAGTGACAAAATTAAAAGTTCAGCAGCGAAAGCTGAAATGTATGCATGTATAGGGATGCGTATATGACCTATTATGAAATCCAGGTGAACGTGACGCAATCACGCATGCATCATATTGTTGAGAGCAGTTGCTAGTCATGAATATTAAGTGGCGGCATCAAACCTTGTTCAAAGCGATGTATATCCATGTGCTTAAACATCCTTGGTACTACTTGTACGTTTTATTTCAATCCACATTAATTCCAGATCAGCAGTTTCAAGGTCTGTTCTCCTTATGTATGTATATTTATTTTGTATAAAACAACCAACGCCTCTTCCGAGATCATTTCTGTCCTTTCTTTCAAAAGTAAAACCATCTATTGATATCATATCATTTTCATTCACCCAAGTTTCCGATATTCCTAATACATCTCTCTCTCTCTCTCTCTTTGTCTCTCCCTCCCTCTCTCTCTCTCTCTCTCTCTCTCTCTGTCTCTCTCTCCCACTTGTTATCTCTCTCTCTTCCTCTCTCCCATTCTGTCTTCACTGTCTATTTCTCTTTTGCATATTCACCGTAAGCTTCAACACATATTGTAAGTATTCCTGTCATCATCCAGATGTATTCATGATTTCAAAAGGCAGATTATATAGCTAAGCCTTCCTAAAATTGGGTGGCAGTTTAGTGGCTGCGTTACGACACCATAATCCTCTCTGATTCTTATGTTTGATGAGCAAATATCTGCATTCGCTATCTTCATAATCATCATTGTATCCACTGGTATACAGACAAAACAAATGATATGAGTAGAACTATCACAATCGTGAATAACGTATACGACTTTGAAACCAAGCAAATTAAATTCGTACAGATTCTTCAGAAAATAAGGACATACTATTTTAGTAACACTAGCAGAAAGACACAGCAAAGTCAAATAGAAGCGACATATCTGAATACCATCAGAGAAAACCTATTTATACCCTCTATAAAACATAATAATCATTCCCCATCTTTCGTAACCGTGACGTCAGTAATTGTCACTTTATAAAAGCCGTTACCATGGTTACAGCTAATGTCAAGTGCAGCAAAAATGCCTTGAAGAAACTAGAAAATTTTTGCAGCGAGATCATGTATATACTAGGAGTACTCGATACGTCTATTGCGTACCGAATATAGGAGTCACGTAAGAAGAACGGATACAATGCAGCTCATTTCTTTCGCTTGGAGCAACACACCGCTATACCACAGGCTCTTTGACTTCATACAGAACCCAAACTAAACAGCCAAAGCGAAGTTAATATGTGTGATTGATTATAGTGTTTCCCCGTTCACGTAGCCTAGGTTTCGAGGCGGTGGAGAAGCCTACATGGACACAGCTGAGTCTGTTAAACAGCTATGCTTGGTAAGAAAGACTAGAGAGAGCAAGAGGGGATAATTCGTAGTCTTAGTTACCAGACAAAGTTGTTAATATGCTCAGTAGAATCCACATACACATCACAGAATAGAACCTAAGCGACCATCCACGCTGTCAGTGCGTTGTCACTGGGGTCATGTACTGCATGTACGCCATGCCATATGAACTAGAGATGATGGAATCGACAGACATTATCCCGAGGTGACCTCATGAATGATACATACAAATGAACTTTGAATATATCTAAGCCGATACACAGATATTAACTGACTTATTATGCTTATGATTATGTTAAACAGAGTCCGGCGAGCAGCGTTTCGAATAGGGCCGCCCCCCCCCCCCCTCCCCCACGCCCTCATTTCTCTCCCTCGTATTCGCCGTGAAAAGTAAGTGAAGCTTGAAGACAGATGGCGAAATGCCTAGAAGTAAGATATGCCTAAAACACAAACACATAGCTAGCCGTACCTAAATGTTTGCTACACGTTGTACAACGTATTTCGTTAATGACCGATTTGGGAATGCGCACAGTGAATACAAAATCCCTATGGTGTGAACAATTCGTTGAAAACGCTTTCAGCGAATTTTTCACCTGGTATGTTTTATGTCTTTATGAAAGGTGAACTAAATCGGGGTCAGTACTTCACCATCACCGTCTGATTCATGAACACAAGTAAGGAATTAATTAATTTTATTTCAACCGTGTGGTATTACTCAAATATATTCGTAATATTGTTATGTGGGGAGAAAGGAAAATACATGGGCAACATTTCTTTTGTTATTTTTAGCAATCAGTGGTTGGAGAGCTATGACGCACTTTTATTTTTTCCATTTTCTGAAAGGATTTTTGTGATTGTGGTTTTCATGCTTTCTGCACAATACCTGCAAGCCACGTGAGTTTGTGTAGATGTGATTAATCATTAACCATGTTCAAGATCGACGCGTTAGTTTGAAATCTCGCAGCCCGAAGCACCCTACGAGATGGAAGTACCGAGTGACCATTTCAACGGAGAATAAGGGAGAGGAAGATTGGACAAAAGGGGGAGTAGGATATTAACGAGGGAGGATCAGAGAGAGGGGGTAAGAATTGTTCCTTCAATATAATTAACACTCCACAGGCTATTTTATTATGTACACATCAACAGGAGTATTTGAAATGAAATCAATCAGACAAATATACATCTATTACTCTGTGAATTATAGAGTTTACATTTCTCTCTTCGTGTATTAATCAAAAACGTTCTGCTAGGTATGTGTTAAGCGGCAGAGAGTGGGAGAAAAGGAGAGAGAGAGAGGGGGAAGACAGGGGATACTGGTGAAGATGGTGAGAGAGAGATTGTGAGAGAGGGATGGATAGAGAGAGAGAGAGGGGGACAGACAGATAGACAGAGAGAAACAGACAGAGTGATAGCAAACGAAGATGAAATGACAGCCGTAAAGGTAGGTGAAGACAAGACAGGAGAGAGGTACCCACACACACACACACACGCACACACATACATAAACAGGGACAGAGAGAGAAAGAGATAGACGTGGACTTAAAGGGCCCCTGTCATCAAAATGTATGTTGACTTCTGCTGATGCAACTTAATATGTATATAACAAAATCACTAACTGTTCAAATGAAATATGTGTCCTATATTTGAAAATGATTTTCCTATATTTTTTCTCAGCACTGATAAGCCCCGCCTCCAAAATATCATCCAACTCAAGATTCCCCCTGTGACATCACCAAAGGTAGAAATTAACAGGATAATAGACATAATTTATGCACAAACTAAACATTGCAATGACTACCTGCAAGTGCTTATAATAGCATTACATAGCTAGCACATTTCTGACATAAGGAAACGATTATTCCCACATGAAAGGTTGTTAGATGGTATTGTGTGAATACATGTGATGCTCTTGTGGGCAGGTGGAGGTAGTCATTGCAATGTTTAATTTGTTCATAAATTCTGCTTATTATCCTGCTAATTTCTACCTTTGATGGTGTCACAGGGGGAATCTTGAGTTGGAGGATATTTTGGAGGCGGGGGTTATCAGTGCTGAGAAAAAATAAAAATTATTTTAAAATATAGGACACATATTTCCATTGAACAGCTAGTGATTTACTTATGTACATATTATGTTGCATCAACATAAGTCGACATACATTTTGATGACAGGGGACCTTTAAAATAATAGAGAAATGAGGAAAGGGACAACATAAAATATGAAGGAAAAGGGGTAGAAAAAAGGGGGATGAGGGAGCGAGAGTGACAGTGGTTGTAGTATCGAGCATGTATGTGTGTGTATGTGTGTATATTTGTGTGTGTGTGTGTGTGTGTGTGTGTGTGTGTGTGTGTGTGTGTGTGTGTGTGTGTGTGTGTGTGTGTCTGTGTCTGTGAATGCGTGTGTGTGGTGGAGGAAGGGGGTGTAAAGGGGAAAAACGGATAGAAGACGGTATACTACGACTTTTTTTCTGAAATAATGGCCACAGGCGCTAGTTTCTTGCGTCAGCTAGCACGACGCAGGGAAACACAATGTTTGCGTACTGTCACTCTCTCTCCTCCTGACTGAGAGGGGATATGGTGCAATATTTTTGCATCGGGATTTAATTCTATTCTGTAATATTATCTCCATGCCAGTGTACTCTGCCCCGGGCAAAATAAATACATTTTTCAAAGAACATCGATGAGATGATGAAGTGGAAATTTTTGTCAGGAAAAAAATAATGAAAAGTAATGCAAATCATATTTTTTTCTTTTTGGGGAACAAAGTAAGTACGTATATGATAGGTTTACAGTCTGGGTTCATATTGTTATACAAAAGTGATGTTCATGGATATGTGCAAATAAATAATTATAGTTATTGAACTATCATTATTGTAAATTTCATTGAAGTACTTTACCACTTAGTTATATGAATACAAGTTTGTTTCGTTGTATCAAAATATGATCATGAAGAAGGTTTCCAAATTGAATTGATTTAAAATTGAGGAAAGCGTACGATAATGCCTATCAAAATCTTCCACCCCCTCCCCTATAACACATAAATAAGTAAATTCAAATGAACATGTTGTATTACAAATCAATATATTACACATGGCATACGAAGAAGTGGAACGAATGTAACGTATGTTAAACGGAATTACATTAAATATTACATATTTTTATGCCATCTCTTTATGTCCTATGTTTTTATTAGGTGGTCTGATATGATTGACAGATCACCTCTTAATTTCGGTAGAATTGCTTTTCTTTCTTTATTTTTGTTCAATGCCCACCACTTTTTTGTGTGTCATCTATATCTATATGTTTTATCAAATGTTTATCATGTATTTGTATATACGTGAACCTGTTAATTCCTGGATTTCAAGATCATTACATTATCGTGACGTCATGCACGAGCAATGAAATAAAAATCTATTATTTCATGTAACTCTAGTTATTGTTATTATCATGAACATGCTTAATCTTACATCTCTATATTATGTTTGTTGTGCTTTAGCATATAGGTTGCAATCTTCATTACATGATTAGGAAGTTGTTGATGTTATTGTTAATCTTACTTTGTTATGTCTTGTCCATTGAATTTGTTAAAAATGCTGATATGTTTTGTATTGATCTATCATTATTTTCTCATTCATTTACAGGATGGAGCACGCTATCATACTACTGGATGTATGCCTCAAATGTATTTGTAAATCGATCTATTAGTTTTGTTCTTATGTATTAGGATGTATCTTTTATCTGTCAGGGCCCTCAGCGGCAGCTGTTTTATAACTGAAGAGGCCACCCGCTTAGATAAAATTGGAAATAAATAAATGAATAAATAAATAAAGCATCTTAATCTCATGCAGCACCAGCTTGTCTGACAAACAATTGGGGTTAAATTGAGTGCCATATACGTAGTAAAGCTAATATTTTTAGCACTTGCCACTCCCTATCCTAATAACCTAAATATCCTTAATGTATAATGTACGGGCACACACACACACACACACACACACACACACACGCACACACGCTCACACATACACGCACACACACAGACACAGACACACGTACACACACACACACACACACACACACACACACACACACACACACACACACTAACACACTCATTTGCACATAGGCGTAATGTACTGTACATACATAGACATACGCGCATATAAACTCACACCTACACTCCAACACATGTATGAAGCATACACCAAAACACACACATGGTACACGCACACACGCCCAGGGAAAGACCTTTGTGACAACATTGTTAATTCTCCGACACTGATCGTGATCAACGACTTTCTGGCTAAGCATTATGCTACCGGCCCTAGAAGTCATTAAAATGGGGGTAGAAGTATTTGCGTCTTCATATGCTCATATGTTTTTCAAATGGTTGTGTTCCCCATCCGATCCGCCCCTTTCCTTTCTCTGTATTTTTCTCCTTCTCCTTCACTTACCGCTTGTTTTCTTTCCCGTCTGTTCTTCTTCATCTTCTTCCTTTATCTTGTTTTGTCCTCTTCTCCTCCTCCTTCTCCTCCTCCTTATTCTTCTCCATTTTCTGTTTTTTCTTCTTCTTCTTTGCCCTTCTTCTTCTTCTTCTTCTTCTTCTTCTTCTTCTTCTTCTTCTTCTTCTTCCCCCTCCTTTTCTTCTTGATATTCTGCTGTGCATCCTCTTCCTTTTGGTTCCTTCCCTTCTCCCCATCTTTCCACCTTCCATCTTCTTCACCTACAATTCTTTATCTGCTCGAGCCACATCTTCTTCCGCCAATATTCACATTCTTCTCTCGTTTTCCTTCCCCGTCCCTAGCTTCATCTATCCAAACACAAGACATGAACAACCATCCCCCGAGTTCATACTCGCTTAGCCTTGCCTCAAGGGCTTTTGGGCATTTAACATCGAAACATCATTATTCAATGAACGAGTCAAGGGCGATATTCTACAAGTCACACATTGTCTTAGCTATAAGTCATTTGGTATTCCGAGAAATGTCAAAAAGTGCGCCGATAGGCCAATCACACTTATGGATCGTAGGGAACTTAAGTCGAAACTTGATTCTATTCTCACTTAGCCTTGTTTCCAGGCTGTTGAACATTTCTAATCGAAACTAAAAAGTATTCATTTAACGGGCGACGGGTGTTATTCTGAAAGAAACCTTAGCCACCAAACTATCTTCGCTAAGTCATGTGGTATCCCGAAAACTTCGCCAATCATGCCAATAGGCCATACAGATATGGTTCGTAGGGGACTTAAATCGACAATTAAGTCCTGACTACAGTGTACTGATTATTCTCGAATGTCTGTCAGCCTGAATGCCAGGCCAATACTCGCTGCGATACCAAACCCTCTCGATTCCTCCCCTTAACCCCGCACACGACTCCACTGACACGTTTAAAATGGCCAACCTCCGCTCTTCAAATCGATCGATTGTATTTCTCGGGGGCGTCTTCCGCACCTCTCAAGGCCGTCACCATGTTCCAACTCCAATCCATAGCAAACCAGCTAAAACCTGAGTGTGTTGTTTCTATTCTGCTCCGCATTATATCTATATACGCTACCTTGAGCTAATGTCGAATCTTTATTGTACTATTTCAAGGATATCAATAGTGTATAAACAAAATTCGTAGCCAAGCCAAAGCATCACACTAAATATTGAACTTAAAATAAGAAGAAAAAAGCTTCCCGCACAATGATTACTCTTATAATAGCTTTTTCTAATTTGGTAGATACGGTTTGGATATCTCTTAAGAAAAAAAAAACATTATCGTGATTATTAAACTTTTAGTTTCTATGGCTCACACCTCATGTTTATTTGAACTGCTTTCAACATAGAAGTCGAGTTTACACACATATATCATAAGCTCTAGAGTAGATGACGGATCTCACGTCATATAGAACCCCATGCACGAATTAAAAGTTCTTCTTTTACTTTCGTTATAACACTCCTATTAACCCGTTGACCAGTATTTTGCCTCTGTGGGCGTATGTCCATATCATTAACTCTTCACATGCCACTTGTGACTTTCTTCATGATTAGTACACAAAAATTCCTATAGAAACAGCATTTTATCTGGCACACAAGGGGTTAATTAGGTCGTCAGCCTCATGCTCAGGTTTATAAACAAAACACTTCCGAATATCACATTATCAAAAGAAATCATAATCCTATTCTAACGATTGTTTTTATAGTCTGATGATATATGAACATATATTCCTCGTCCTTTCTCATTCGTTTTGTCTTGTATTAATCACCGTAATCAATATGATGTACACTAACACATATTTAGAGACCAAATGTGAAGGCTAATATGTGGAATAGGTAATATTCATGAGATCAACCTCATCATAAATTTCATATACGAAAACGTATAGAAAATGAATTGCAAATAAACATTTTAAAAATAATTATAAACAATGATTTATGGATTTGGTAAGTTTTAGCAAAGGAGAACAGAAAATGTAAATGGATAAAACGGAGGGACTGGATTGATTACTGATTCAAAACTACAATATGAATTTATTAAAGTGGAGAGAAATCTGATGTATACAGTCGTATAACTTCCCTCTGAACGGCCATGGTCGCTACGACGCAGGGTGTGCTGAACGTAAGCAAGGGTAGTTTTTAACTTTTCCTGGCTTTCGGAAATAGGCTGGCCTGTTTTTAAGGGTTTTGATTGTTTTTGTTTTCGTCAGGTATTCGGCACTTGTAATAGTTTTTCAGGTATATATATATATATATATATATAGAGAGAGAGAGAGAGAGAGAGAGGGGGGGGGGGGGAGAGGGGGGGGGGAGGGAGAGAGAGAGAGAGAGAGACGTGATCATCTAAATGCATGTAGCCATGGCCACGATAACCTTTTGATTTTTGTCCACGCGCGAGATCAACCAACTATCATCTCTGACCCGATTAGTCCACTCTAGTTCATTACCATGGCATTGTAGCTGATACCGAGGAAGTCAACAACATCGCTACATGAACATTTGTCCAACATAAACAACGATGGGTTAGAGAAGCACTCTAGAAGCAACAAATTGGAGGGCAAGGACTACGGACGGCGACGCCTCTCTGCGCCTCTTGACCATGTCTACCCGATATAGCCGCTCTCTATTCCTCCCCCCCCCCTCTCTCTCTCTCTCTCTCTCTCTCTCTCTCTCTCTCTCTCTCTCTCTCTCTCTCTCCCCCTCTCTCTCTCTTTCTCTGTTGATCTCATTCACTCTCTTTATATCTATTTGTGTCTATGTGTTTCGGCCTGAATATATGTGCTTCTCTGTATCTTTCCTTCTTATCGTATCTTTCCTTCCTACGCTTATCGTAATGTTCTTCAAGTCAATCATTCAAAGTGTTATATCTTACAACTTAGTGTGTTACTTGGCAAATGCCACAAATGATGATCTAAAGAGGCTCGAACAAGCAAGAAAGGTTGCCCAACGGATAATAGGGGCAGACTTGCCCTCACTTGAGATTATCTATCAAGAAAAAGTCGCTAGCAAAATAAAACTCATTATGTCTGACCCCACCCACCCACTCAACGCCAATTTCAAGTTCAACAGATCAGGAATACGTTTATGTGTCCCCCGTACTAGGACCACCCGTTTTAGGCAATCTTTCGTCCCCAACTCGATTCACCTTTTTAACGCCCAGGCGCGAAGACCAGTCTCCGAAATGTAATAATACTGATGATAATAACATATGAATTTATAGAACGCAGAAACTATTCTATCAAGTTTATATTCTACTGCGCTTTATAGGACTCCTAAATACTGGCTATTAATTGAAAACATGTGTTTTTGAGCTTTGATTTAAAGTTGTTTCACGGACGGTGTTTTCCTAACTTTCAGTATGTCCCAGAGCTTGGGGGCTACACAAGCAATTGCTTGATCACTCAGCGTTACTTTTGTTTTGAAGGATGGAATCCGTAAAAGCAGAGGATCCGTCGAACTGCCCAAACTGTGACCATTATTACTGGTTTTATACCTCAATAATTCTGTAATGTAGCCAGGAGCTTGACCAAGAAGTGTTTTGTCTGTAATTAGTATGACATTGAATGCTATTCTCTGCCGCATTGGTAACCAGTGCAGGTTTTCTAATATTGGTGTAATAAGTGTATATTTCGTACAACCCAATAGAAGCCTTGTTTTGCTCAGTTTCAGTAATTGTAAAGCTAACATAAACATCATGTATCCTTCAGAATTTGTATAATTGTATATGTCTTTCTGTTTATATGTACCTTGTGTGATGTCACATTCTTTGTTTGTATCAATGTAAACCAGTGAAAATAAAATTTCCAATTGGACAATAAATTGCTATATCCATTCTTTCTTCCTCTCACTCTGTCTCTATTTCTGTCTATATGTCTTTACATGTTTGCCTCCTCTCTCTCTCTCTCTCTCTCTCTCTCTCTCTCTCTCTCTCTCTCTCTCTCTTTCTCTCCCTCTCTCTCTCTCTCTCTCTCTGTCTCTATCTTGTTTCTCTATTGATATCTTTCTCTCTCTTTCTATCTCTGTATCTCTACGTGTTTCTGCCTGCATTATATGTGATTCTCTGTATCTTTCTTCCTCTTTCTCTGTCTCTATTTCTGTCTATGTCTGTATATGATTATGTCTTTCTATGTTTGCCTCCTGTCTCTCTCTCTCTCTCTCTCTCTCTCTCTCTCTCTCTCTCTCTCTCTCTCTCTTGTCTCTCTTTCCCTCTCTTTACATCTCTTTATATCTCTGTATCTTTACGTGCTTCTGCCTGCATCTACATGCGATTTTCTGTATCTGTCTTTATTTCTTCCTCGCTTTCTGCCTCCTTTTCTGTCTATGTCTATGTATACGATTGAGTCTATCTCTGTTTGCCTCTTGGCTCTCTCTCTCTTTCGCTCTCTCTTGTTCCTCTATTGATCTCTTTCCCTCTCTTATTATCTCTTTATATCTCTGCATCCCTACGTGCTGTTTCCTGCATATATGTGATTTTCTTTCTTTCTTCCTCTTTCTTCCTCTCTCTCTCTCTCTCTCGTTCTCCCTCTCTCTCTCTGTCGCTGTCTCTCTCTCGCTCTCTTTCTCCACGTTAACTCCTTGCTATCTCCATCCTTCTCTCTCTCTCTCAACCACATTCTGCTCGCCCTTCTCTGTGTAACGCATGCCACTCTCAATGTCAGTCAAGCACGTCCGTCTGCCTCGCCCCTTCATGTTCGTGGTAAATGAACATGATGAAGTGAAATCGTACCGCGACCTAGTGGCAGTGCTCAAAGTCGAGCCAATCATTAACTCTCCTCGATTTGGACATTACTCTAAGCCCCACAGTCCCATCTGCCCATAGGCGATGAATCATGTTATGATTAACACGGGAGTATTACCGTCTGGAAGTGAGAGGGTTAACGATGCATCAGTGCTCGTGGCGGATCGAAGACTAATCGTTTCCAAAATGGGCTTATAGGGCAAAATACGTTTAGAATCATAAGAAAGATAATAATAAGTGGAAATGCATACGTTAACCTGTGCATGGCGTCATCGTCAAAAGCGGGTGAGATTTTGATAATATGGAATGTTTCAATGTCCCTGCATCTCGTTCCATAATCATGATAATTGTGTAATACCCAACAATCGAACAGATTTGGTAAATGATGAAATTTTCAGCAGTTTCTTGAAGGTAGGCGAATTTGATAGTTCCCCCCCCCACACACACACACACACACGCAATAGCCAAAATAGCGTCAAAGGGAGGCATAGGAGAAGCCTGCTTGTCCGTCCACTTATTCTTCTCTTCTATCAGATTCTGGCTCCCTATCTTCTGTGTGTCAATTTTTTGTCTCCCTAGCTGTCTGCCCCCCCCCCCTCTCTCTCTTGTTCTGTTAGTCTTCCGCCAGATTTCACTTTCGTTCTCTCTGCCAGTCTCCTCTCTCTCCTCCTCCCTCTCCGCATTTCTTCCCCTCTTCCTTTCTCCATGTCTCCATGGTCTCCATTCAAGAACTACAGGTGGATGACTGATGTATTGTATTACGAGCATCGCGACCTCGTTTTCTCTTCAACTAAAACGTCCAGCATGCTAAAAAAAACACGACATAATGGGATTCGTCGAGCTCAGGTGCATTAGGGCTTTGTTTAATTCCTTGGCTTTTCAGTAAATGCATAAATGCCAAGCAAAAAGCATGTAGCACTCACTGACTATAGTGTTTCATCAATATTATTTTTCACTCCATTTTTTTAATGGAAAGAATGTATTCGAGCTCTACGCTGCTTTTACCAGCCACGAGAACTTGACCATGTCAGACATAACAGAAATTATATTCCTTTTTGTTTTCTTCACTTAATAGACTTCACCTGAAATAAATTAGAAAATAGGGTAAAATTAAACAAAAACATAAGTTTACAGGTTATTTTGTCTAAAGTCATTCTCTCTCCCATTTTTTTTCTCTATCTCTCTCTCTCCCCTTCTCTCTCTCACACACTCACACACACACACACACACACACACACACACACACACACACACACACACACACACACACACACACACACACACACACACACACATACACACACACCCGTCTCACCCCACCCATCTCTCTATCTGACGTGCGTGTAAAAATGTAACATACTTTTGTTTGTGTGCGTTTGTGTGTCACCGGTAATGTTTGTTAATACATGCATCATGGGGCTAGATCACACTGATAGCTTCAGGTTTATATAATGGGCCTACATGCCTGTTTTCATGTTGGTACGTTTCGTCTTGCTATAAATGTTCTTGCCTAGTTTCCAGGCCGTGGAATTCATGCTATGGACACAGCCGAGTCTGCAAACATATCAATCTGGCAATGAGACACTCCAGGCCATCGCAGACAACACGATTCGACTAGTCGCCCGATACTGCGACTGGCTGAATCGCAAAAGGACCCTGTCATTGGATTTGTACAAGAAAGTGACGTCATTCGTAGATCCTGACGACGTGTCGTCTGCGCTGGCTGTAGATGTTTACAGCCTCATTTAAATCCATGCTCTCCACATCCTAGACACTAAAAAAAAGAATATAAATGTACCCGATTCCATTCAGTCTCGTACAGCCACGATATGGGTCACAAGGTCAACTCAAATGTTAACTCAGCTGATCCCAGGCCGAATATTCATAGCTATAGGTCGGGTTTCGACACGGACGACACATTTTCAGTCGCACGGAGAAAATTTGTTTACGAACGGTGAAAATGAGAATCGATAGAATGGATTGAAAGGGTAAAACACACTCCTGCTAGTATTGAAATCCAAGCTTCCCATTGGATTGTGAGGCCTCGCTTTTGCCTCTCTTGGTCTCCCCCCCCCCTCTCTCTCTCCTTTCACGTATTTCCGTTTCTATCATTTTGAAGTATATTATTTCGCTTATCCCATTTTCTACTACTGTATTATCCTTCGACTCTTTTTTTAAAGCCCGCAGCCTGTTTGCATATGATCTTTGAAAGGATTATTTATTGACTTTGTGTCCTGCAAGTCTATTGTCCTAAATCTGCATAAGTACATGTACATGCAATAAATGTTGAAAATACTAAGGGTAAGCGATAACAGTGTTAAATAAAAGAGGACCCGAGATCATAGCAAGAACGATTGACATCAACATGTTTGACCCATTACGTGATTTATGCTTTTATGTGACCATGTAATCAAATAGTACGAGAAAGATCGCATAATTCCCAAACACTCGGGCTACTTGCAGTCTTGGTCTTGTTTTTAAATCAAAATTGCTATCTCCTCCTATGTTGAGCCTTGGGGTGGGCGAGTGGAGGAGGAAGCATGAGGTTAGCAACCGCACGTTGCAAACGAGTTATACTAAGGACTATAAAACAAGAAAAACAACGGATAATTACGAAACAGACGTTGATACGTTTAATTCTTTCAAACGTATACGTAAAACATAAACACTGAGCATACAGAGACACTGTCAGCATAATTTTTACAGTGAGCTCAAAGGCGCGTACCTTAACATTATCATTTGTTTATTTCTGTTTATTTTTGTTGTTACCTTTCTTCGTCGTCGTCAGATCTATTCCTTTAATCCGTCACTTCGTTTTCAAGATCAGGACATGCATTAAAACTAAGCTCAGGATTACGCGGTCAAAAGCTCCATGACAACTCGATTGTCGCATTGCGTCAGAGCATAGAGATTGTCTACTAGTACAAAGTATATGATACGCATGCAGGATAATATATATATATATATATATATATATATATATATATATATATAGAGAGAGAGAGAGAGAGAGAGAGAGAGAGAGAGAGAGAGAGAGAGAGACAGAGAGAGAGAGAGACAGAGAGAGTGAGGGAGAGAGAGAGAGAGGGGGAGAGAGGGAGAGAGAGAGAGAGAAACAGAGAGAGTGTTACACTTCAAAGTTTCTTCCACTGAATCGTTGACGAATTATACATCCCCCTTCACCCTCCCTCCCAGATTAATGCTTTCCGCACGGATATTTTCTGTCAACTTTATGAAAAGAAAATATGATTATATGGGGCAAGTGTTAAGGTTAAACTTTCATTTGGTATTTGAAAACGGATCAGGCAAGCTACACGAAGTAGCACAGTTTCAATGCATTAGTTTAATTCTACGTCATTGCTAACATTGTGAAAATTTAAACGTCAGCACTTGATTTAGATGATGTTATAGTGGATAATGCACTGTCGTGAGACGTTGATTTTGTGTACAAATAGGCTACGATACCTTCAATTAGATTAAATAAGAGTTCTTGAATTTATTTTGTAGAAGGCGTTACACGCTTTGCATGATTTAAAGTTTCTCTCAACATTTTGGCTTCTATCAACGTCATTTGGTCAGGGTGGTTTTGTTACGTCACGTAACGCGTGATCAAAAAGTCAAAATATCATAAGAGAATTCCAGAGGCTGCGAAGGCGATAGAAAATGTGCATAATACAAAGGACATGAAAACGACTACTTTTCTCCTTGTCATGTCCTTTTAGTTTGAATATTTATTTATTTTATTTATTTATTTCACGTTTTATTTAGACAGGGTAGTCCTTTCAGTCTCGAGGACTGCTTTGCAAAGGAGCCCTGTAATATATCTATCTATATGATAGATGGATACCTATGAAATTCACGGTAACATATAGATATTAAGCGTAATTCTAATCTCAGTTTATAAAATATAAAAATATAAATGAAAACGCCAGAGAACAGTAGTATGCTCAATATTTCGGTCATTGACTTTCATCAAAAATCTTCATTTTTAATTAATGATTAAGGTCTATGGAAGTCTATGAAAGTAGAGGAAGACGCAAGGAGAATAATGAGACATAGAAAATAATAAGAAAGGGAGGTGAGAAATAAGGAGTCGGGGAGGAATGAAGAAAACAAAATATTCGTGTTCAAGTATAAAGTGGTTTGTAATGTGTTTGTCTGATATGCTCAAATTGTGAAATGATCATTGTAACGATTTATGTGACACAAAGTTGAAGAAACGAAAAAAAGAAGAGTTTTTTAACAAGGCCTCTACGTCAAAAAAAAAAATGTCCTTCCCAACGGTTGGAAAAATGTCTGCACCACTCGCTAGTTCGGTCTTCGTTCCAGCCGTTGTGTGAAAAATTTGTAGACCCGAGATGCGTTTATAAAAGGCGAAGTGAGGTCTGGCGAGTATTTTTTTTTTATTGGCGAGAGGCCTTGTTAAAAGCCTAGACCTCACTAGGATGAACTAGGATCCGACATAAGTTTGCTTCTGCTCTATAAACGTCTCTAATCCAACATCGTACTCTGCCGCTGAATATAATTTCATGTGACATATTAACGAGCATGATCGATGCATTGTATATACACAAACGGGAGTTTTAATGTTCAGAAGATATGCATGGAATGTATTCAGGCACGTATATTTCATCGCGACATTCCAAAGGCTGGGGAGCAGAAAGCTCACTTGCATGATTTATTTTCTTATTTCACTTGATAATAAGTATGTTTAGCAGGTGCCAACGTTTCCATGATTTTACATAAACATTGCTTTCATAGTATTTGTTGAAATATATTCTTATATCATATACGAAGCGACTATGACTTCATACCAGTCGCTACTACATATCAATTACTCCTTTATTTCTGATTTAAGACGTAATATCAAAAAAAGAAAAAAAAGAATAAATAAATAAAAACGAAAATACAGACAAAAAACACAACAACAACAGCAACAAGCAAAAACAAAACAAAACGACTTTTGAGCCGAACCAAATCATAATATGCAAAAAAAAAAAACCCACACACACCATATCTATTTACTATTAAGACTGAAGAAAGTAATACTGGCATTTTGATACACAATGCTGAGTATCATTATATTCATTAATGTATCTACTGACCATTACTGATTATTAATTGTTCGTTGATAGATTTACGGACTTATTTCTTGACTGACTAATTGATAATATATTTTATCATTTGGTACTCACAATAGCTTCTCAAGTAACGTCACAATTGCAATTGAGGTTTAGTTTATAAATAAATAGAAGACAGAATATTTCACAACAGTGGTAAGCTTAAGTGGGCACTTGTTGAAAATGATATTGACAGCAAAATGAGCATCCACGCTCAAGAGGTTCAACGAACGATGATTGCAATGCTTTTCCAAAACAAATAGTTAAAATCGTTATAGGGGGATACGTCGATACGTTACCAGACTGCCCGAAGCAGGAAACATGGATTGCATGTACAAATTGAGGTTAGAGCTTGACAATGGATGGGTCGCTTTGTACACTGATAATAAAATGCTTTCATGTGCACACTCACGTGTACTGGTTCAACGCATTCCTATCAGACTCGTACAATTCATCCTGCAGGTTGGCAGAAGTACGAAGAGACAGCTGTCATGGGTGTATTTATCATTTTGTCAGCCTGACTTGAGCATTACATTTTCCATAAATTCTCTTTTGTCTGTAAATATGTAAACTTTATCATAACGTGAGAGATATTACTATTCCAATTTTATTCCATGCGTTTAACATGCGTTAGCTGGATACATGTGTTTGCATGTAAATGTATTGTTCATATCCCATGCCATGCTGTGTAATCACATGTCCATGTTTTATAGCATGATGAATATCTATATTCCAAGCTGAAAAAGAGTTTGATATCTTTAAATTAGTCACTATATCATTCCCCTCTTTTATCAGTCCGTCCAGGCTGTTTAGGTGAGCCGGTGAAGACTTCGAGAATGATTATTCTACAGATTGTGCATCCCTTACGGGAAATCTACTTAAGATATGAATACCTCGCATAGAGTCGTCGTATTCAGTGTAAAATCAAATATGACGACTTTGTACTGGTTAATCACGCTGAAAAATAAATGTCCAAAATCAATAAAACTATGAACTATAACTAAAACTATAAAACCTATATACATGATATACATCCATACCCCGGAAAGCCAGATTAAATAAGCTGCTACAGAACTGATGTGACCATTTGATTCAAACGATGCATTTCATCATCCATGGATTAGTCTGTTCATATCTTATACTTCATTGACGTAAAGTCATCGAAAATAAGTTATTACGTCTCTGAGATTTGCCCTGTGAATGAAAGCTGGATTAGGATTGACTTCGAGTATCAAATCTGACGACATGCCATCTTGTATGCGGTCGAACACTTCCATGGTAACCGCAAAACTGAATCCTCTATTTGATGTGTCATGAAAAGTTTTTGTTCGGCTCATCAAGTCAACTGGTAACCCAATACCCCGGCACATTCTGCTGAAAGAGCATTGCTGACTTTACATGTGTCAACCACGTTTATTATTCACGTCTCCTCCGCGCTTTACTGCTGTGCAATATACGATGCCCACGTTAAATATAACTACATGTAGACAGACAGACGAGGGGTAAACAGCATC